>VWZZ01001027.1:47074-68454 GCA_013399095.1 Psophia crepitans | reverse complement strand
CACAGTACTGGAGGTGCGGCCTCACCAGGGCTGAGTACAGGGGGACGATCACCTCCCTGCTCCTACTGGCCACACTATTCCTGATACAGGCCAGGATGCCGTTGGCCTTCTTGTCTTGGCCACCTGGGCACACTGCCGGCTCATGTCCAGGTGAGCGTCAACCACCACCCCCAGGTGCTTTTCCTCTACACAGCTTTCCAGCCAACCTGCCCCCAGCCTGTAGCGCTGCCTGGGGTTGTTGTGGCCAAAGTGCAGGACCCGGCACTTTGCCACATTAAACGTCATCCCATTGGCCTCTGCCCAGCGATCCAACCTGTCCAGGTCCCTCTGCAGAGCCATCCTACCCTCCGGCAGATTGACACTTCCCCCCAGCTTGGTGTCGTCTGCAAACTTACTGAGGGTGCACTCAATTCCCTCATCCAAATCATCAACAAAGATGTTGAAGAGGATGGGCTCCAACACCAACCCCTGGGGACACCACTCATGACCATGGAAACTGCTTTACTGTATTTTTTGTTTCGTGTCTGTATGAGGAGGAGTGAATGTAGCACAACCAAAAGAGATCTTACACCAGTTGTAAGTGAATCTATGATGTTGAGAGAATCCCAATTTGCCACCAGTTATATTTCTATTTACACTACATTAATGAACAAGGTTGGAAATCACTGTTTTAGTTGGTCAACATAACAAAACACTTTTTGTCGGAAGACAAAGCTTATATTTAGCAAAGGATGATAGTGCTTCATAAAGTTGAATAACTGTATCTGAAATCTCAGCAGTCATTTGTGCGCTGTACAGTCAGTCGTGGTGCCTAAAAACAGAAGAAAGACACAGAGTGAGAAGTAAAGCATTATTCACCCTATATTTCAATAGGGTGAGCATCACCCCCCAACACCAAGTATGTGCTGAATGGTCTCATGCCCAGTAAGAAACATCCAGTTCTTCTAAATCTAAAACAACTATTGCAGCTTTCTGCTTTAACAGGTTGCACCTGGCAGGCGCTTCAGGCTGCGAGATAAACCTTCAGTTGTTTCCCGTGGCTCTAGTTTTCCTGCCCCAAACGGCTTTTTCAAGCCTCTTCCCCAAATTCAATGATCATTACAACGTGCCAGAAAGAGTTTCTCTTCACACTATTCAAGCTAGTCTCTGTGATCCCCCAAGTATATTTTGTGTCTAAATATATGCTTATTTGTCATCTTAAGGTAAGTACATCACATTTGTGCAGAAGTCTAAAATGATATAGTTGTATTCCTTTAGACATAATTTATGAAATCATATACTTATCTCTAGTAATTGATAGTACAACACTCTCAATAGTTTACTGCTAAATCTTCAGAAGTCCATTACAAACTTCAATGTCAGCTTCTTCTAAAATAAGGAAATAACAGATTTTAGTTAATGGGGCAAGCACAGAAGGGCCAAATAAAGATCTGGGACGAATAAATTCTCCTTTTAGATGTTCAGTGATGTAGAGAACTGTCCCCAAAATTCAGGTACGGTTCACCTGCTGCTTTCCTGCCTTCCTCTGTTATCAAGAAACAGGAAAACCAAACACATACCTGATTTTTGAGCTGTCCTAAAATGACAGAGAACATCTGAAGCAGTGCTGCTCTAGAGACACCACAGATCAAAACATGTCCAAATCCAGCTCTCAGTCATCTTGAGTCAACCCAAAATCCAGTTCATCCAAGCAGTAGTTAGGGCTACACACAAATCTTAAATAACAAAATATCAAGTTTCTGATTAGCTCTCTGATTTCACTATGTTGCTGCATGGATCAGTTTAGTTTGAGCCTATTTTCATATACATTTTCTATAGCTTTTATCAAAAATACCTGTTCAACTGGGCATTCCCTTAATTTTATTTAGTGTCTCCCTCCAAGTCTCAGCTTGACAATTAACCTGCATTGGTGTCAGTTCAAATATATCTTTTCATTTCCCAGACAATGCTTCAGTAACTTCAGAGTACTTGAAAAAAAAATGCAGCTGGGTTTGAGAGACAATGATCTCCATCACAGAATATTTAGAAGGAGAATTTATTCATCTCAGTTCTTAATTTGCCATTGCTACTGCCCTACAACATCACAGTGATAGTGAATCATCTCTGTCATAGAGCCACACAATCCTTATCGGCTTCCACTTTATTGTTGTACATGGTGCACAGAATTAAATTACCAATTTGGCAAAGCTGAAACATTTCGTGAAGGTAGCTGTGCCTGCTATTCTATGGCACTTGGACAGTCATGCTCAGGAGTAGAAAAGGAGGTCACATCAAAAATTTCATGATGTTCTGTCTACTTCCTTCACCAGATTTTTGCTGCTCAAGTGTCCAATTTTGGAGCTTCAAGACAATGCATTCCACAAACATGTCCAGGGTTTCCAGTATATAATGACCCCAGCACAATGGACTGACATACAGTTCTTCATTCCCCAAATGTGAGAATTTCTAAACTCTTGCTTTTCACCCCATACTGACATCAAATCTAATCTCAAAATAGCAAAAATTCTCTATGGCATGGAACGAGTCTTTCCACTGATTTCCAGCAAAATGCCAACTTCCCAGAACTGTGTTGGATAACTGTTCCTTTGTCCAACATGATGTTTATCCAATCTGAATCCTAAAAATGTTCATCTCTGGTGGTCTGCAAGACAGTCTCTTTTTTTCTACTGAAATGTGGAGGTAAAAAGGTGAGTGAATTTACCTAAATTACATTTCACTGCCAGTTGGAAAGCATCCAAACAGTGAAATAGTCAGTGCAAATTCATTTTCAGGGTAACAGTTTTGGCCTCTAGGTTTGGCTCTATCTGCATAAACTCAAAAAGAATATAAATGTATGCAGGAGGGAATTAATGTTCTCGTACAGCAAAGGTTCTCCAAGGTTGAATACTTGATAAATAAGCCTGTCATGATCTTTACCATCTTGATATAGTAATACCCAAAATACATAAATGTATCTCCAGATACTGTTATTTTTAAAAGGTTCCATTAATCTTTTAGCTCTTTTTTCCACAGCTTTTTCTTTCTTTTTACAGAGCCTCACTATTAGAAAAACTAGATATTTTTTTTTTTCTGAGGTGTGGAGAAGTCTTTCCAAAAAAATTTCACCAAAGCAGATCTGTGAGCTTTGTGGCAGAGCTGGTAACATCTTCACATTGTTTATAGATTTTTCTGAAGCCCCATTACTTCCAGTACCCCATATCCATGTGTCTTCCTTTGGGCACAGGAAATCTCAAGTGGAATTCTTACTGCTACTCCTGCCACCAAACTAACCTTTTTTTTCTTAGAGAGGGGGTATAGCTCAAACTTTAAGAGCTTTTGTGTCAGCTTGTTCTTCCTACCCTCAAGATTCAGTTCTTTCCTGAGTTCTCCCTTCTTTTGGAAAGGCTCCAGCTAATAGTGGACACAGAAAATTTTGCTAGCACTTATGATCCATTATGTAGACCCTTAAAGATTCACATGCAAATGTCCCATGTGTACCTGCATTGCACTCTGCAGAATATTTCTTTGTTACCTTCTAATATCTTTGCCACTCCTCTAAATGAATTATCCATTTTCAGTTGGATTGCTTGAAATCAGCTTCAAGATCAGACAAGACATCATGGTAAAAACCTGTTAATTCTGTAAAGGTAGAGATAGAATATGTAAGACAAAGTACTTGTTGCCTGCCTCTCCTTCTCAGACATGTTTTAACATGCACTCTTGATGAGGAGGAAAAGCTGGAAAAGACAGGGAGAAACCCCTAAAAGGGGCCGAAGAGGAGGAGATTAGCTCCTGGGTGCCTTTACTGAGGGCACTAAAAATGTTTATATCCTACCAGTCTGAGCAAACATCCCTTTCTTCACTGAGATGTGAAAGAATATTGTCTACCTTTCTGATTCACAAAGTTATATCCATAACTCGGAAATCACGGTTTCAGCCTCCTAGTAAATCATGCATTCTTATGAAAGAGATTTGTATTTGTATAAGAAGAACACGTGTAATTTATTTTTTTTAATAAGTCAAGTCTCCGAGAGAATTTGGCAGGGAACTGTTATTCTAATGCTTTGGCTGTCTTTGCAAGATGATCATGTTGATAATTTAAAATGTCATAAGATGTTTGCAGGAACAATAGACCAGATTCCTGAGCTGGTGTAAATTGGCACAACTCCACAAACATCAAAGAAGCAATGCCAGTTTACACCAGCCCATCAATGTTCACAAATTAAATGGATGTTTTGTGGTTTACTACATGTCAGAAAACTTGTAGTACAATTTAAGCCCTCATAAGCTATGCTGTAAACCTATTCGATTTTTAACAGATCTGCAAAAGCAAACTTTTTCATCAGAATATTGACCTCAAATACTTCTTTAACATCAGAGTTAAAACCCACATCTTTAATGCTTCAGAGAACGAATGTGCAGAAGAGTCTAATGACTTGATACCCTGAAGCACAGTCCAGGTTTGTTGAAAACACATGTGCACACCAAACGAAAATGCAGTGCTTTTCAACACCTTAATCATGAGAATGTATCTTTTAAATTATTCTGGGTAAAATTTAACTGAAGTTTTATTCTGAACCAGCTACCTCTCTGACATTAAAGCATTCCCTTAAGATGTGCACTTTGGGTTTCAGAGTAAAGATTCCATCATTCTTTTCCAAGAGCATATGAACGCTATTTTGCAATGGCAACATTTTAATTTGTTCTGAAGTTTAGTTTTAATCCCTTTTTGTCTCAAAGAAAATTAACACCTTTAAAAAGTAATATATGTGTACACACATACACTTGAGACAATATCTATATATCATTGGTCACAGCCAGCATGGGTTTGTGAGAGGAAGGTCCTGTTTAACAAACGTAGTTGCCTTTTATGACAAGGTCACCCATCTAGTTGACCATGGGAAGCCAGTTGATGGTAATTTTTAGATTTCAGTAAAACTTTTGGTACTGCATCTCACAGTACCCTTCTGGACAAAATGTCCAACATACAGTTGGACAAACACATACTGCGATGGGTGAGCAACTGGCTGACAGGTCGGGCCCAAAGAATTATGGTAAACAGGGTTATATCAGGCTGGTGGCCAGTCATTAGTGGGGTTCCTCAAGCTGGGGAACTGGCTCCATTTTAGGGCCAGTTCTTTTTAATGTTTTCATAAATCACTTGGATGTAGGACTAGAAGGTGTTGTGAGCAAGTGTGCAGATGACACCAAATTGGGAGGAGCTGTTGACTCCATTGAGGGTGGAGAGGCCTTGCAGAGAGATCTGGACAGATTAGAGAACTGGGCAATCACCAACCGCATGAAATTTAACAAGAGCAAGTGCTGGATTCTGCACCTGGGAAGGGGCAACCCTGGCTGTACATACAGACTGGGGGATGAGACGCTGGAAAGCAGCCATGTTGAAAGGGACTTGGGAGTCTTGGTCAACAGCAAGTTGAACATGAGTCAACAGTGTGCCCAGGCTGCCAGGAAGGCCAACCATATCCTGGGGTGCATCAAGCACAGCATTGTCAGCCACTCTAGAGACATGATTGTCCCACTGTATGCTGCACTGGTGAGGCCTCACCTTGAGTACTGCGTGCAGTTTTGGGTGGCACAGTACAAAAAGGACATAAAACTATTGGAGAGTGTCTCCAGAGGGCAACCAAGATGGCAAAAGGTCTAGAGGCGAAGACATATGAGGAGAGGCTGGAGTCCCTTGGTTTGTTCAACCTGGAAAAAAGGGGACTGAGGGGAGACCTCATGGTGGCCTACAACTACCTCCTGAGGGGGAGCGAAGGGGCAAGTGCTGATCTCCTCCCTCTGGTGACCAGCGATAGAATCTGAGGAAATGGCATGAAGCTGTGACAGGGGAGGTTTAGGTTGGATATCAGGAAAAGGTTCTTCACCAAGAAGGTGATTGGACACTGGACCAGGCTCCCCCAGGAACTGGTCACAGCACCAAGCTTGGCTGAGTTCAAGAAGCGTCTGGATGATGCTCTCAGTCATCTGCTCTGATTGGGCCAGTTCTGTGTGGAGCCAGGAGTTGGGCTCGATGATCCTTATGGGTCCCTTTCAACTTGCAATATTCTACGATTCTGTAATTCTATGTCTTTACATAAAAATAACATAATGAGAAACTATGTATAATGAGGTTTTCTAGCATTAATTATGCATGAAATGCATGATACTTTCACACAAAAATAATGACATTTAGAAAAAAATCTTTCATCAAAAGATCCAAAGTCTCATCCTCAACAAACATCCTCAACAAACATCCTCATACGAGCCTCATAACACCCCTCTGAGACAATTGCCTATGATCAGACCCATTGGTGGATAATTCAGCCATATTAAATTACTTTCCTACCTTCAGCCATGTTAGGAATAGAACTAGCAGCAAATAGTTCATAGCATTTCCAGCAACAAAGAGGAGTGGTATGTAGGATAGGAAGGACACCAAGGGAGGTGACAGGAAAGCGAGAGCCTGAGTTAGAAGAGAGGGCACAGCAGTCCTGTTCAAGGCACTAGAACAGGAAAAAGGAGGGTCTGTCTGCACAGCACGCCATCTCCTCAGAAGCTGCTTGTGCCCAGAAGCATCCCTTCTTCCTCTGAGAAGCTCCTGCCTTCCTAATTCTCAAAAAAAAACCCCTCTACACTGTTTATATTTTCCCCTCTCTGGCTTTACACACCCAGACTTTATGACTGCCACTCCTTTCTCATTTCCCTTTCCACACTTTGACTGGTGACTGATAGCTCCTGCAGACCCTCTGTAGACTACTTGCAGGTAGTTGAGCTGGAACTGTCCCTTGGTTTTTTTTGTTATTTTGTTTGGGTTTTTTTACAGAAACAAAATCCTAACTCCTTCTTTAGTACAGATTTAAAAACCATGAGTTACACATGTCAAAAATCCATCTGCCTCAAATATGAAGAGCAGAAAAGTAGACATGTCTGGTGAAACACAGGCTCAACAGGCCAAATCAAGAATCCTGGATCATCTTTAGCAGTCCCTTTCCATTGTTGCTAGATGGAGTAAGATAAGGATCCTTCAACATATTTATTATGATAGAAAGCTGTGCAGAAGTTGCTTTTGTATCAATCCATCATATGTTGGCTTTCACAGACGTTTCAAAACCTGCCAAATAAAGGAGACTGCTACTATGTCAAGCTGTAGTAGACTGTAATATACTAGTCAAAAGACTTTCCAAGTGTACACTTTCATTAACCCTGATACAAGCAAAGAAAGGAAAATCTGTTCCTCATCCCTTTTCCTGTCTGCAAGAAGTAGAAAATCACACCCATAAATTTACAGCAGAATGGAAGTCACACCCCATAGCTCTTGCTATAGTGCTCTCTAAAATCAATAGAAATTGAGTTGATAGAGTACTTGCAAAAACAGCAGTCTGCTTGGCACTAAAGACAAAGCTAAATTTTGAAGTAGTCCTCTAGAATAGCCCAGCACAAGAGATAGTAACAGGCAGTAACGCAGATAAGAGCTTGCAGAACAAGCACTGCTAGGCAAAGCCCCAGAGTCTGCCACAACTCAGTGAGCAGTGTAGATGATACTTTTTGATGTGGGTCAGACAGAAGCAGGTAGTTATTTTTCTTTCTTAAAGCAATTGCCCTCAAAATGTGCCAAAGAACAGTCAAAACTAGTAGCTCTGGTAATGTGTTTTAGTGGAAAACTAAATATATTTACAGGCAGTAACACAAAAAGTCCTTACAGAAAAGATTTCTTTATAATTACCACCAAATAGTCTGCCATAGCGGTTTATGTCACTGCAAATACTATTTTTCCTTATAAATGTTTCTTTCTTATGTTTTGCTTTAAAATATATTTGCAGTGAAAGAAAACGGCAAGAAAAGCTCTTAGCTTTCAGTTCAATAACAAGTAGTTCCTAACAGACTAATGAACAAGGACAACAAAAATGAGGGCTATTATTCACGGCCACTGCAGCTAAAATGCATCTGTCAGCTCTACCGAGAATATTTGGTCTAAGATACATGCGTACTGTGTGGTGGTCTCAAAGTACAGGTATTACTAAAAGATGTATGTCTCCTGTTGGGATGAATGAAACTGTTTGAATTAATTATACCCAGCAAGATGTTGCAATAAATTAGTAACATATTTTAAGCACTATTTACAATGCTCCTTCTTCCCTTGGAGGAAACTCATTGTGTTTAACTGAGGAAAACGTCTGAGATGCCAAGAATGACACTGATTTATGGTTTCACAGTAAAAGTCAAACACTCCTCTGAAACTTGAATGTAGAAATAATGTATGAGCACTAAGAATATACTCCAGAGATATCATTCAGCTTGGTCCTAAATTTGGAAGAGGTTTCTGGTCAGTGCGTCCATGTTCAACACAGAGTGCTCTGAAGAGCTGTGGACTTAAATATTGAAATAGCTATTTTTCTTTTAGACTACTTTTTATTTCATCTTATCTACCAAATGCATTAGGTAAACATCGGACACATTTCTACACCATCTAATGCAGTGGAAGGAGCAGCAGGTCTGACTTGATCACTTGACCTCTAGTGCTACTTTAATACAAAATAAAATGATCATAACTGAAAACACTATTTGACAGGTTACTGTTAAATATGTATTGGGTTATTGCCTTAGATCCATGTTTCATTTAATGCTTGTGTTCATAGGTTCTGGTTTCTATTATATTTTCATTTTTTTGACTGCAGACCAAATATGAGATGCAAGACTTTCCGCAGGATCTCGTTCAACACTTTCATTCATCAAGGCTGCCCACTGCAGGCAGCGATGGCCTGGCAGTGCTCGGGGTCTGCCAGCCACACCACCAAGCTGGCCACAGCACACTGCCACACCACGCTGCCATGTCATGCAGTCCAAAAAAAGGGGTCAGGTTTTTCCCTGAGTCTCCTGCAAGGAGGGTGATGCATGCCTTCTCTGCCCGCACCAACCCTGCCCACCAGCCTTGTCTCCACAGCCCCTGAGGCCCTTGAGGGTGGTGGAAGAAACTGAGAGGGCAAGGGGCAGTGAAGGAATGCGGGACATCGCAGCAGACTTCACCCCCTGTGGTCCCAACCTGTAGACTAGGGCCCAGTGTGAGGCTGACGCCAGGTTTCTACAGGCGCATTGGACACATAGCACAGCAAATCACTGACACAATGTGCAGTGAGTCACTTGGCACTTGGCTTACATCAATCCAGCCAGATCTTCTCAGTGCATCTCCACTGTCCCACTTGTAACTGCAGAGGGGCAGAAAAGACTAAAACAAGGATGATTTGTAACTCTGGGAACAAGAAACTGTGCTGACCACCTGCTCTCATGGCAGGGACTGGGAGATGGTAAGGGGAATTGCACTGCCGGGTCATGCTCAGCCTGACTTATCCCAGGCCCCTCTCCATGGTAGACTGGACTCAGCAGTGGGGCTGCTCAAATGCTGTTCCTCCAAATTGGTTCTGCCTTTGACTGGTTTTGTGTCCAAGTAATTCAATGATATGTCCTTTGGGGTTTTCACGGTGGGGCTCTGATTTCATTTTCTTTTCTTTTCTTCCATTCCCATGCTTCTTTTTTTCTTTCCAGAGGTGAATAAAAGCCTTTCATTAAATACATTAAGAAACGTTAACTAAATGTATCAAGAAAATGCTTCTTACTAAGGAGATCTACTCTTCTATCCTAGATATTGTACATTAGAAAGAAATTCTTTACTGTGAGGGTGGTAAGGCAGTGGAACAGGTTGCCCAGAGAAGCTGTGGAAACCCCATCCCTGGAAGTGTTCAAGGCCAGGTTGGATGGAGCTTTGGGCAACCTGGTCTAGTGCAGGGTCTCCCTGCCCATGGTGGGGGGGTTGGAACTAGATGATCCTTGTAGTCCCTTCCAACCCTAACCATTCTATGACTGAACAATGACAGGAAACAAAGTTCCAATTTCACAATACTCTAAATCAGTAAACGTTAGTATCAGATGAAATATTTGAAGTTCCTTCTTAAAATTCCTCTCAGCTTCTTGCTCTGTGACTCTCATTCTTGGCTGTCATGTGGCTGTGGACTTGGGGAACCTTGCTGTCCAACAGATGGGAAGAGTGAGATTGTATAGATTGGGGTGCTCTCACACCTAAATCTCCATTCTTGATATTTACACTTTGTATAAGATAGTTATTTCTCTTATGTTTGGTCATTTTAATTTTTTTTTATCTGTCTCACCTTCAACAGTTTACAGAGAAACCCTCTTTCCTCTTAGATAATGTAATAGACTTTAGCTAATTTAATAGATATTGTACAGTCTTGGCTAAATATGTTCACCGTAATCTATAAAATCTGTTGAAGTCAATAGAAACAAGAATCTCTTGTTCTATTCTTTAAACTTTTCTGAAGAAAGGTTGAACCTATTTCAAAAGATGTGTGTCCCTAGAGTGTGGAGTGAGAAAAGCTGAGAAAGGAAACTCCAGCATGACCACCGTAGACAGCTTCTTTCTGAGAAAGTTTGTATAAAATTTAAGAAAATATGAAACACACCAATCTGTTATTAATCAAAACCACAGGCAATAGCAGTCTGAGGTCCTAAGCTGGTGATGTATTGCTATAGGGCTGCAAACAGAGCAGCTACCCAGAGAGGAGGGAGGACCTGGGAGATGAAATTCTGGCTGGAGACCTCGTGTCCATGTCTTCTTTCTCCCTTTGCTTTGGCCTTTGTGAAGCACCTGCATTTGCACAAACCCATAGGTTTCCTGGGCTGTCTGGAGTGGGAAATCTCTCAGTGCTGAGGTTCTGTTTACAAATTGTTATAAATCTGCTGAGTACAACGCAGGCTTTTTATTACATTTTTATATATATATATATAACTACAGTCTTAAGTTGGCAATATAAGAAAAGCAATAAAATCCATAATGCTTGCCAGAAGACTATCTACCTAAATCCACTGACACTGCAGTAGAGGCTTTCAGTCTCCAGGGAACCACTTCAGGCCTGAGAGGTAAGAAATAGTAGGTGTTGCACACAACTTGATTTCTCAAAGGAGATGATGCTCTGATCTCTCTAATTATATGGCATTATCAACCTGTTGGAAGGCAGGATATTTAGAAGAACAGATGATTCTTGTTTATTTGCATAACCTAAGTTTTGAAGAGCAGGTAACATTCACAAGAAGTTGTCAACCACCAATTTTGTTTCTTGCTTCAGAGGGTTGGTTTTCCCCATTTTCTTCATCCAGTGTAATACATATACTCAGTAACCAGCCACTTTTCTCACTGGGTGTGGTTTTCTGGTTGGTTTTTTTGTACTTCTTTTGATGTTTATTGGACTTTGCCCCTGGTGGTCAGAATTACTTAATGGTACAGCAGCCCAGTCAGCAATCATGAGGCACAGGGCCTGCCCCTATGCTGCGGGTACAGATGCACTCATTCTGGCAAATTTTGCACGAGGGGCACTGCAAAACTCACTGCAGAACCACTTCAGCTTCTGCCTTGGAGCAGATGGAGATCCAAGCATCCTGATAGATGTTTTGCAGCTTAACATGGTTCACTTGCTTCTGAATCTGAATTAGCGTTGCATTAACCCTACTCTGCTGCAAATGGGCTTAGTTGATCAGGTGTCTTCTCCATTTCCTGCTTGATATCATGAGGCATTCCAGCTGTGGGTCTGTTATCCTTAAACTAGGTCTGTGCCTCCAGCAATACAAACGTGGTCTGGATTCATCTTGAGCACATGACTGCATTGCTGTTGAATTAGCCAGAGTATCTGATACAGAGATCATGCTATCGTTAAACTTGATTTTGTTTCCTGCTGGTCATGACAGAGCAAATACCTGAGGTGGCATAGTAGTTTGGAGAGATGATATGTGTTCCAGCACAGAAGCTATTTACAGTAGGATGGCCCCTCACAACATTTTGATCACACTAGAACTGGCAAACGGATTTTATATTGTTTTATCCATTTCTATCTTGTAGTTACACCTGTTTTAATCTAGTTCTAGAAGCCATGAAGTATGACTTACTGTGTTGTAGAACCATGGTTTCAGTTTTACCAACTTCTTTCTTGTAATTTCCTTCTCTTAAAAGTCTCCAAGCACTAGTAAAAGGCAATTTATGTTTTGCAGAAATCTCTGAAAGTATGTGACATTTTCATATCATGTGCCAGCTCATCAGCAGCTGTAAATCCATTAAAACCAAGGGAGCTGATTCACAGCTTACCGCTGATGAGGATCTGACTCCATGTATCATACTCTCACAAACCAGCACTGTTTCAGTTCTCTTTCTGCTAAAAGTTTCTGTCAGGGGAACAATAATATCAAAACCTATTATCCACATTCAAGAAAAAATTCTATTACAGAACTGAAAACAACTCAATAGTTTAAACAACTAAAGGATCAGTAATGTTTTCCAGAAAGCACAAGATGTCATTAATTCAGTGCAATGAAACTCTTTACAGTGATTAGGATTTAATTAAGCTGATATTTAATGGCATATTAGCTGCTTTTTTTGAAGAAGATGCTGGTGTATTCTCTCATTTCCATCCACCACGGTGTCACTTCAGGACAAAGACAAGTTTGTGCAGATGCCCTACCTCTGCATTTTCATACTGCTAAATGCTTTGATTTTCTTTTTAAGCGCACACTTATCGCTGAATTTCCTGGAATTTTAATGCCTGAGAAAAATTACAAGATCCTGTTAATGTAACTTTCTCCCTCCAAGGGACTGGTGCACACATTCCAATTTTAGGCCTTTTTTATTTTTTGCCCTTAAGAACATTTAGTAATATTTGTTTAAAATCTCTACATCTATGAAAGAGATTGTATCAGAGCTGTGAAACATACCCTAACGTGTTCCATGTGACAGTGAGATTTATAACAATAGGGTTAATAAGTGGCATGATCACTTCATCTTAATGGATTGTTTATGATGGAGATGATGCAAATTTACTAGTAAATTACTCAATTTGTTTCTTGTCTTGTATAATGCCATCCTTTTTTTTAACGGTGTACAGAACTCATGCAATGTGGGTGCCTGGTGACTCCATTACTGTTAGCATCTGAGCATTCATTATCCCACCAGCTTTCCCATTAGCTGTGCACACACCTACAAAACATAACAATTCTAACTGTGATGGGCCATTAAAGGTTTGAATGGTTGGTTTTGTTCCCAGGACTGATGGAATCAATAGAACCAGCTATTCAGCTTAATGGGGATAACTAACACCATTAAAATCAGTGGCAGATGAGCCAGTGCTATTGTTCCCAAGCACAAGTTTTCAGATAGGAGCATCTAATAATTTAAAAACAGGACTGCCAATATGCCTTAACCAGAATATTCTGTAAATCCATGTAGTATTATTTCATTTACTGGAAAAATGTGATTTTTATTATCGTCTTTTCTACAAACATTTCAGCTTTCTGGTGTGAAACAAATCTGTTTTCTTTAAATAGCAAACACTCCAAGCATTGTTTTATTTAAACATCATTCAGGCCTTGACAATACCAGGCGTCCCCCTTCAAAACCCTGTTTTATTTCAAAGGTAGTGTAGCAGAAAGACTTGTGCTGGAGAGTATTGTTACTGTACCACAGTAGTCCACTTTTCTATTCGTGACTCTTCTTGTAACCAGCTTTTTTAACATCGTCTTTTTATGTCTCTATTTTAACTTTATAACAGTTCTTAGTGGTACAGGGAGAATTTCACTGATTTAAACTTAGTCATGGCCTGTAAAAGGCTGTGATTCCAGCATTCTTGGTCATTCTTGCATTAAAAAAAAAAAATTATTCTGACTGCTATTTCACAAAAAGCATACTTCACAGTGTCATGGTTTTGGCAGGGATAGAGTTAATTTTCTTCCTAGCAGCTGGCATAGTGCTGTGTTTTGGATTTAGGATGAGAATAGTGTTGATAACACACTGATGTTTTAGTTGTTGCCAGGCAGTCAAGGACTTTTCAGCTTCTCATGCCCTGCCAACGAGAAGTTGAGGGGCACCCAAGAAGCTGGGAGGGCACACGGCCAGGGCACCTGGCCCAAACTGGCCAAAGGGATATTCCATACCATATGACGGCATGCTCAGTATATAACTGGATGTTGGCCAGGAGGTGGGGCAGCTCAGGAACTGGCTGAGCATTGGCTTGGGGTGGTGAGAAATGGTGCNAGTCTGCGGGGGGGGGGGGGGGGGGGGGGGGGGGGGGGGGAGGAGGGTAGCGGTGGCTGTGTGGTTGTTTTAGCTGTCAGATGGGTTAAACCACAACACACAATAGTGTTCTATAGCTCATGATCTGTGTCACTGGTATCTTTTGCTTTTTCTCCCGAACATCCAGTCTGTTTATACTTTTACTATATCATAGTATCACAGAATGATTTGGGTTGTAAGGGACCTCAAAGACTATCTAGTTCCAAACCCCGCACCATGGGCAGGGACACCCTCCACTAGACCAGATTGCTCAAAGCCCCAGTCAGCCTGGCCTTGAACACTGCCAGGTAGGGGACAACCTGTTCCAGGGTCTCACCACCCTCACAGTAAAGAATTTCTTCCTTATATCTAATCTAAATCTACCCATCTTTTGTTTAAACATGTTACCCCTTGTCCTGTCACTCCATGTCCGTATAAACAGGTCCTCTCCAGTTTTCCTGGAGTACCTTTCGGTACTGGAAGGCTGCTATAAAGTCTCCCTAGAGCCTTCTCTTCTCCAGGCTGAACAACCCCAACTCTCTCAGCCTGTCCTCATAGGAGACATGCTCCAGCCCTCTGATTACCTTTGTGGCTCTTCTCTGGACTTGCTCCAATAGGTCCATGTCCTTCTTATGTTGAAGGCCCCAGAGCTGGATGCAGTACTCTGGGTCAGGTCTCACAAGAGCAGAGTAGAGGGGGAGAATCACCTCCCTATATCATAAGTCAGCAGTTTTCATAATTACAGTTGTGTTAATTCTTGTGTACTTGCCTTATGGTCAGTATACAATTTTATGCATTCATCCTAGCGTTTGGTTATCTATCAGTCAAGAAACACTCCACCAGAGTCCTCGGTCTTTTACAAACTGCTTTCCAGAACCTTGTAGAATTACATTTTTTCAATTTAACCTCTTACTGCCTCATGTACTGAAAGGCATTTTATTAGCTGCTCTTACCAACACTGACAAGAGAACTCTGTTCACAGCCTTGAAGTTCTAGTTAGCACAGTCAAATTGACACTGGCCTGGACCTTATGATGTTTCCTAAAGCAGTATTTAAAGATACTATGAAGAAAAACGTATAGACTCACTAGCATATGATAGTTGCACTTATGACCTTGGACAAGCTTTCACTGGTTAATATCCATTTTTCTTGAAATCACGAATCATTCCTTGCAGACTTTGCAGTTCAATCACTTTTCTCTTAGGTGTGTGTCCTTATACGGGTGTTGCTAGCCTAGGAAAAAGCAGACAGGACTTTTTTACTTGTGTCCAAGGGTCTACTGTTGCCCAGGTTCCACGAGTATCTAGGGAAAAAATGCTGTGAAAACTTTAAAATTAAAAAACAAAACAAAACATACCCCAACGCCCATAAGAAAGACCATTTTTTTCCTAATTTCTGAAGCAGAGTTTGTAAATAAGACAACCTCTGTAACTGCCTGAGGGTCAGGCAGCTTTCACATACTGGTTGGTGGTCTCACTCCTCAGTTCTCAGCATGCACCCGGGTAGGCTCAAACTTGAAAAGGTCTAGGACCTCCTCTGCTGTGCGATACTCTTCACTTGACAAGACTTAGCCGATCTCCAGGACGTTGAAAGAACACCTGCTTATGGTATCTAGGGAAGGGAGAGGACTAGCCTGTATTTTAGGAATATCTTTCAAGTTGTATCTACACAGGTCTTTTAGGGCTGGAATGATGCAGACCTGGCATCCAGACAACCCATAATGCCCATCTGAGCAAATCACATTAATTGGTTACTGTTAACATTTAAAAAAATGCTTCCTTTTACTGAATAGTTCCTAACCTTTGCAAACTAAAAAATGGGAACATAGCACACTTACCTTCCTCCTGCTGAGTAATTTTTCTGTTTATTGGTATTAGCTTTCAAATGACAGTACTAAAGAGCTATAATGATCTGTACTGAAGACACTTAGCCAAGGGCTCATTAACAGCTGAGATGAGCTGTAAAAGAAACACGTAAAATGTCAGACTAATTTAAAAAAATCACGCTACACTGGGGAGTGGGCAATTAAACAATAACACACAGCACAGGAAGGTCTGAAAATGAACACAGCAGAGCAACAGACACTGCTGTCACTAGCCATCCAGCTCGGCTCCCATAGCACGTAACAGGAAACAAAGTCCTGGAAAAGTAAGAAGAGATTCGTACGGATCTAGCATGAAAACTCAGTATCAAAGGCTTGTGCTTCAGGCTTACCATGTAGAATGTGTAAGAGAGCACTCTATCTTATAATAGACAATATTCCTGTATTCCCCAGTGACGGGCCATCTAAACGGACATGTGATAGTAGAGCAGGGGTGGTTGTGAGCCATCACGATATTACTGCCAGCTCTGTGGTGAAGCCTGTGACAGAGTGGAGGCCAGCAAGCACACAGTCTTCAGCTGAGCTCATGAAGTTAATTCTGACTTAGGTACCTTGTATGTGTTCAGATTTTAAACACCTACCAAGGCAGTTCTAATGCAAATATTTACATTCCCTATATAAACAATGGAGACCTCCATGTAAGTGACCCTGTTCCTGGTGAAGTTTCAATAAATAGGTCAGGCAAAAAGGATACCACACCACAGGTTTTTCACTTGAACACCTTGGACTATCCATCATAAAGCTCTAATTATTTTCCAAAAGAACCAGAAGCATCACAGAAAGACCGTGAACTACAGAATCACTGAAAAGTGAGATGTAAAACTGTTGAGCCTTTGCAATTTGGCCATTAGCTCACATTCTACACTCAAGTGCCCTTTCTGGTTTTGTGTTCATAATCCTTTGTCATGGGAATTTCTTAATCATCATGGGTTCAGAATGCTTCTATCCTTTATTTCACTACGGAATATGAGTGAGGTACTTCACAGATGTTCTGAAGAAGTATTTGAATAGTCACAAAATATTTGGAAAATTCAGTTAAAGACTTTTAAAAATGCAGCTCATGTTCTTGAAGTTCCGCCAAAAGCTTGGATACCGATCTGATTTTTTCACAGATTCCCGTTGCTTTTTGAGCCTTAATTCACTTAAAGAGAATGATTATGGATTTCTGTGGAGCTCCTGAAAAATTATAACACACAGAATCAGGCTTCTTGTCAACAAGAGATCATTCATCTGCTGCTGAAATATTAAAAAGTGTGCAGTTAGACTTCCCTGTGATTTCATGAATAATCAAATTTAGAAAAATGCAGTAGGAGTATTAAAGTTTTCATGATTTGTTCGCTTGTTCACTATTTTTCTGGACATTGTTTAGGGTTTTATTTCCAACGTTTCTTTGCACTGGAGAAGCAACTACTTGGAAGTATAGTTTTGGGGTTTTTTGTTTTCCACGTGAGAAAGCAGTAACTAAAACATAAAAGCAGCATTTAAACTCCTCAATTCTTGAGTCATGCCTGGTCTTTGAGCAAGACTTTGTCACTCTTGAACTCCCATTGATATCTAGGGGCTGAAATGTCATGTTTAAGTTGAAACCACATTCTGAAATCACTTGAGAAAAACTGATTATCTGATATGATACTGTAGCTGTCAATAAAAATTTCTGCTGAATATGACAGAAAAAGCAGACAAGATCAGATAATGCAGACAGGATGACAGAAAAAAAAAACAAACAAACCCACCAAAGGAACTTAGTTTTAAAAGCAGAGTAGAAGTAGGAGCGTGGAATTGGACCGCTGAAGATAATCAGGGTGTTCACCTCCCAAGTTACTTCTAGTCGTACTGATCCCACACAGCTGGAGAACAGTCAGGTAGTTATGGCAGTTCTTTATGCACATTTCTATTCACGTACCAAGAATCTGCAGTCACTTAATACAATAGTGGTGGTGGAAAGGGCAAAAGAACATTATCGTTACTAAAAAAGAAGCCAGGCCTGCGAAGACTGTTCCTTTTTTTAGTTCAAGGATGGATTGGACATTTTTGGAAAGTCAATATTCTGAAACAAGGAAAACAATAATGATATGTCAGCTGTTCTAAGACAAATTATTCTGACAAAAAAAAAGTTTCAGTCATGGAAAATAGTCTTGAAACCAGATTCTGTTCTTAGATTTATTAAGGGTTTTGGTTTTTACCCTTCTTTCTTTGACAGCAACGTGGAAACTCAAAACCAGCATTCAAACTGCAAAAATCACATACAAAAATAAATATTGGTGCTGCTGAAGGAAGATATTTTTGAAATAGTTGTATGGCTCAGGCTGACAAAAGCTCATCTTGAGCCCATTCTTAAGCATTTGCAGCACATGGGATACATTTGAGATTTCTTCATAAAGTACCACCAGCATGTTAAAGTGCACTCCAAGTTTGAGCCAACCCCAAACATTTTTCTTTTTATGAGCTTCCTGCCAGTTAAAATAATATGTTCTGCCACACACACATATATGCATCTATACACTGTGATGTATATGAAATGGGTTTTATATGTTGAAGTATGGTTTTGCCTAAATTCTTTTAGTATTTTAACGCACACTTTTGAAGTTTTTTGTATTGGAGTGAAGGTACCTTGGTGGTATATAAAGCTTACTTTACTCATCAATTTGCTGTCTACCTTCATAGAAAAAAAAAAGTATAGTATTCTTTTTGAGGCACCACATGGCAATGCACAAGTCATGCCTTCATTTTCTGGCTTCATGTATAACGCTTGGCAGAATATTGAATCCTTTGGCTTTGTAAAATGGGAATAAGACTTTTCTGCAACAGGAGGATTATCCAAAGGAATGAGACAAGACCACATGCTTAAAAATAAAATAAATTTTGAAGGCAGCTTGTGGCTTTATACAGTAGCATCTCTCTGCCCCAGTCAGACTGCTGACATGTCTTCAACACACCAGGACAATTTGTCGCAGCCCCCTCCTCACTCCCAAACCCTGCTGCAGCTGACGGGAGTGAGGCAAAGGACCGTTAGGGCTCTGTGTTCCTTGGGTTTTATCTGACTTACCCACTTAGATCAGAAGACTCAGGCCATCATAACCACCTTCTTAGGTGCTGACTTCTGTGAGAAGTAGGTACACAAATTCCTTTATGGCTCTAAATCCTTAGTGTATGGGCATAGCCTTACCATATGTCTGCATGGTACTTAAGGCACTAGGACTATAAGGCAATACTGGAACAGGAGAGAAATAAAGTAGCAAACTTTATAATGAGACTAATTTAAATGTCATCCTCAGTGACGACAAGCAGGCTGCAATTGTCATAAAAATGAGGGTTGGCTTTAGTTTTCCCTTGTGTCTCTATCTCCCTAGCAAATGCAACAATATTGCTGTCTAATCTTAATTTAGTTTAGTTTAATATTGTTTAATTTAACAATACTTAAAGTAATGTCTAGCACACTGCATCACTGAACGCCCCTCCCCTCTTTTTAGGTTTCTTTTATAAACCAATGTAAAAAAATTTATGTTACAGTGAAAGGAACTTGTTTGAGTATATTGAGGTGTGTTTTGCGAATATCTGGTTTTAGCAGCACTATTGCACTAATACCCCTGATGTGGTCTGAGAATCAGCAGGTCTTTCAGGTTATGACAGAAGAAAGATATTTAAGAGAAGGAAAATATATATTAATTGAAATAAGTATATTTTCTAATTCTGGATTTAGTATTTCAGCTCTGCTAGAGTCAAATACCAAACCAGGGCACACATTAAAGATCATGCTGGCAAACAATGAGTGAATGAATAACCCGGAGAACGAACCTGACTTCTGTGATAATTTTTTGCCCACTGCACCTTGCTGTTGCTGTCCCACTTTAAAGCTGATTAATTTTTACAACATTTATAGGCGAAATTCGGCATAGCCAGGGCACTGAAGTCACTAAATGTATTGGGATAGCAGCAACAGTCGCAGTGTCAGAGCCGTTCGTCGGTGTACTGGCTAGGAAAAAGGTGACATGCCTCATGATGTCTTCTGTGTCCTGTTTAAGACACTGGACTGAAGAGTTCCTGTGAGGGTTCACCTGGGATATAGGCAGGAGTCACTGTGCTGGGCCACAGAAAAGGTTGGTCTTTTTTGGTTTTCTGACCCCAATAATGGCTAAAAGCAGAGGCTGAAGGAGAGCTTCGAGAACAGGGCAAGTGCAAGAGATACTTTCCTAGGTGCTCTCCTGGCCTCTCAGTTTGTGTTAGCTTCTTTAGGGTGAAGACCCAAGTGGACCCAGAGGGAAGGAGAGATTACTCTCCTCCATAGATCCGCATGACCTGCTTTGGGAAGGGGAGCAAGGAGAGACGGGAGACAAAAAGCATGCAGTGGCAGCCGTGTGTGCAGGAAAAGAAAGGAAAAAGTGGGAATGAGTCGCAGCAGGGAGCAGGAGCCTGCTGCTTGTGAAGGGGGGCAGTGGGATGGCAGTGAGAGCAGGCAACAGACAGTTTTAGTTCACTTGGTGACTTTCTTAGTCACAGCAGACTCTGCCCAGATCCCTCTGGTGTTCAAAGCCCTTTTTTTTTCATCTGCTCTAGGATTTGGTTGACTGTTCTCTGGTCTGTTCCCTGGCCAGACCAGATCAGAGCAGGCTGGTGAGAGTTTGTTGAGACTCAAAAAGTCACTGAGTGAAAGTCACTATTGACAAAGTTAATTATCCTATTAGATGTTGTAATAAAAAATGGCTTTTTAGTCATCTGCGATTAGGTTGCTGTAAAAAGAAGGGGTACATAGATCTAACACCAAACTCTGACTTGTTCCACTGCACACTCACTTTTGGCTTTTATCTCAGGTTTTTCTCTTCAGTTCGCTACTGAAGCCCTTGTAATAATTTGCAATAGTGCATTAAGCAGTATTATCAGTGAAATGTTGCCGTAATAATAGTTGCTGTACGGGTCTCACTTGGTAGTAAAAGACATAAGTAAAACACAGTGCTAGATTCTGCTCTTGGTCACACCAGTGAATTTAAACACATCATTTAGTGGTTCAGAGGAAAACTCTATTGATTTTTCATGTCCCAGGAGACGTTCATTGCAATGTAGAGGCCTTGAGTATGCTTGTCTGCTTTCTGATGTAGATGGCTTAAGGAATATTGAGTCTCTTGGAGCTGTGGGGTGTCACTTACCCCCTGCTAGAGGAGTACTGACTGGTATCACAGAATCACAGAATCACAAGGGTTGGAAGGGACCTCGAAAGATCATCTAGTCCAACCCCCCCCGCCAAGGCAGGGCCACCTAGAGCACATCACTCAGGAACACGTCCAGTCGGGTTTTGAATGTCTCCAGAGAAGGAGACTCCACAACCTCTCTGGGCAGCCTGTGCCAGTGCTCTGTCATCCTCACGGTGAAAAAGTTTTTCCTTACATTAACCCGGAACCTCCTATGCTCCAATTTGCACCC
>VWZZ01001027.1:9358-46989 GCA_013399095.1 Psophia crepitans | reverse complement strand
ATGCACCCCAGGATGCCATTGGCCTTCCTGGCCACCAGGGCACATTGCTGGCTCATGGTCATTCCCCCGTCCACCAGGACCCCCAGGTCCCTTTCCCCTACGCTTCTCTCCAGCAGGTCAGTCCCCAACCTGTACCGGCACATGGGATTCTTCTTTCCCAGGTGCAAGACCCTACACTTGTCCTTGTTAAATCTCATCAGGTTCCTCCCCGCCCAGCTCTCCAGCCTATCTAGGTATCTGTCAGGGAAGATTCTCTTTCAACGTTTTCTCTCTGTAGTGCACCCAGTTTTCCGCAGCACCTGCAGTTCTGAAGCGCACTCTCCTGACAGGTTCCTCAACAGCTGTGCTGTGCTCTGGGTTCTTCATGCTTGGGGATACATCAGCATTTCCAAATTGCCACTATTCTTTTTAAAAACTATACTAGCTTGAGAAAGAAGCAGGAAGTTTGTACTAATAATGAAAGACTTTTGCTCTTATTCTCAGTTGTCGCTGTGTTTCCAGTTACTTGATAGCATAAGTATGCTTAGAGACTTTTTTATTCTAGATTACTTGTAACAATAGCAGTTTTTTCTTGATTGCCCCCTGAGGAAGGTGGGCAATACATTCTCATTTCCCCTAAAAAACTTCAGATCTTTTTTGTTCTAGGAGGAATTTTCTTCTCTCTCATATGGTTTTATTTTCACACTGAATTTTCTACAAATGTAGCTAATTAAGGCTCTAATCACTGCCTGGAATCCTCTGACCTTTTAGGTGGGGTATTGGGTTTGTGTGGCAAGATTTTGGTAGTGGGGGAACTGTAGGGGTGGCTTCTGCAAGAAGCTGCCACTTTGATAAAGCCAATGCCAGCCAGCTCCAAGATGGACCTGCCACTGGCCAAAGCTAAGCCCATCAGCNCCAAGATGGACCTGCCACTGGCCAAAGCTAAGCCCATCAACGATGGGCTGGTGGTAACATCTCTCGGATAGCACAGTTAAGAAGAAAAAAAAAATCAGAAAACCCCACCAAACCTGGCAGCAGGTTTTGCACCAAGAGAGAGAAGTCAGAAAATGTGTGAAACTCTGCAGACACCAAGGTCACTGAAAAAGGAGGGGGATGATATGCTCCAGGCAACGGAGCAGAGATTCTCCTGCAGCCCATGGAGAAGACCATGGTGAGGCAGGCTGTCCCCCTGAAACCCATGGAGGAGAGGTGATGGGGTGTAGAGATTCCACCTGCAGCCCATGGAGGACCCCACACTGGAGCAGGCAGAGACACCTGAAGGAGTCTGTGACCCCATGGGAAGTCCAAGCTGGAACAGGCTCCTGGCAGGACCTGTGGCCCCATGGAGAGAGGAGCCCACGCTGGAGCAGGTTTGCTGGCAGGACTCGTGACCCTGTTGGGGACCTACACTGAAGCAGTCTGCTCCTGAAGGTCTGCACCCTGTGGGAGAGACCCACGCTGGAGCAGTTTGTGAAGAACTGCAGCCCATGGGAAGGATATTGGAGAAGTTGGTGGAGGACTGTCTCACATGTGGGAGGGACCCCATGATGGATCCGGGGCAGAGTGTGAGGAGTCCTTCCCCTGAGGAGAAAGGAGCAACAGAGACAAAGTGTGATAAACTGACCACAACTCCCATTTCCATCTCCCTGTGCTGCTGGAGGGGAGGAGGGAGAGAAAACCGGGAATAAAGTTAAGCCCAGAAAGAACAGAGGGGTGAGGGGAGGGTGTTTTAAGATTTGGGTTTATTTCTTATTACTGTACTCTGATTTTATTGGTAATAAATTAAATTAATTTTCCCCAAGTCGAGTCTGTTTTGCCTGTGACGGTAATTGATGAGTGATCTCTCCCTGTGCTTATCTCAACCCACGAGCCTTTTCTTACATTTTCTGTCCCTTGTCCAGCTGAGGAGGGGAGTGATAGAGCGGCTTTGGTGGGCACCTGGCATACAGCCAGGGTCAACCCACCACAATGGTCAGAATACTTTTAGGATTATTAAAAAATTTTAGGAAATCATGCATCATGGTTTCACGGGTAATAGGTGAGCGGGAGACGGTTGGACTGGATGGTCCTTGAGGTCTCTTCCAACCTTAATGATTCTATGATTCTATGAACAGTATTCACTATGGATTCAACCCTGGACCTTGAGTTCACATTTAGAAAAGCTACATCTCTACTGCACAGTGTGACCGGCCGTACTGGTTTTTGACTCATAATGAAGGATCATGTAAAGTGAACCTGCCTACTCACACATTTGGATTGCCATTGCATAAAAACCAGAACATGGTTGTTCTAGCCAGACCTCATTGTGGCCAATGTCTGCGTCTGAGAATTTGGGACAAGTGTTAATAACATGAATGATAATCACATCATACCACCTCAGCTGATGCAAATAAAGCAGAATTACCCACTGGAGAATCTGAAAATGCCAGTGGACAGTGAAGTCCTTGAGATGTGGTGGCATCTGAAGTTGTGGCTGCCCCCTCCCTGGAGATGTTCAAGCCCAGATTGGATGGGGCTTTGGACAACCTGGTCTAGTGGAGGGTGTCCCTGCCCATAGCATGGGGGTTGGAACTAGATGATCTTTGAGGCCCCTTCCAACCGAAACCATTCTATGATTCTATGATTGGCCTTCATACTCTATCGTAGCATGTTCATACCATCCTAGCCATCTTACCTATTGATCTTAACATTGATACTCTGCTCAGAAATGAAATGAGGTTTTTTTTGATCCTTTCAGAACCAAACTTGAGAAATAAGTCTAGCTTTCATGGCCACCTCAAGGACATATTATAGGCATTTGCATTATCATTGTCCCTATTCTACCTTAAATACAATATTGTAGAATTCAAGCAGCTTGTCAAAATCTGATCTGGCTAAGATGGGCCAAGAATCTGTATTTCTTCTGATAAATTTAACTAATTTTTTGTTAATTTCCTGTTTCCACTGCGGGTGCTAATGTGCCAGTTCTGTTTACTGGTTGTTTTGCCACCTCATGGTTTCTGTCCTTCCTAGGGTCTTATTGTTGGTCTTTCCTGTCTGAGCCTCTGAATTTCCCAGTATTTCAGCTGTGACATAGTCTTTATGGTCATCTGCCTCAACTGCAGCACCTAAGTTCCTTCTTTTGGGGAGATAATTCTTCTCACTCTGTCAAACACTGTCTTTTCTACCACCATCTCCCCAAACACGCACACGCTGGTACAGCAACACTTTTCTATTTTCAGAAGTATTCTATTTCTGTAGTCTCTTCTGTAGTCTCTTCCTCATCCTGGATGTAGCAAGGCAAAGGGTAGTTCGGGACAGTCTTCAACCTTGAACTTTTCCTTTTTTTTTTCTTTTCTTTTCTTTTTTTTCCTGGAAATAAACCAGAAAACTAGCAACAACAAAAAAATAATCTCTTCCCTCTTCCCCCAGAAAACAAACAGCTCCTTTGTATCTAAGATGGTTCTGTGCTGTTGGCAAGGCATTTCCTGCTAACTAGTCCTTGACTGAAGAAAAATTGCACTTCAGGCCTGCGTCAGTTGCCTAAACATAGGCATCTTGTGCTGTTTTATACACCATAGGAACCTGGCCTCCTACTACTGACTGCCCAGAAGGCCAAGATTTCTCATAAGTCCTGTGTCGTGCCTGCCAGCCCAGTGATGATATTTTGGATACTGTAGAGCACCTCAAATGGTACTGAGCTCCTATATTTAGGCTACTGGATCATTTCCCCAGCAGCACAATTGTTCTGGGATGACATGAATCACTCTCTGGAAGACACATCCTCTCCATTGACTAAAGATGGAACCTAAACTACTTGTTTACATGCCTAGGGTGAGAAGAAACTATGTCTGCCCAGAAAAATGATAGATGACTGTGGCAGATGCCTGTCATGGCTAGCCTAGTCTGGATCTAGGTAAGAACAGCAGCGGAAGATAACGTACCAGGAGGCTAGCATGTGAAAGCACCTATACCACTGACCTAGGTTTCCTACAGGCCTCATGCTTTGGTTACTAGCATGTGCTAAAGCTGATACTGTCACATTTAACAGCTACCATTACCTGTGCTAGCTTAGATTAGGTTACCCAAAGTATCATAGCACATGGTACTTTCATTTTCCTTATTGACTCGTTGTACTGATTTAACTTTCTTCAGCACAGTGCATTTTGTTTGCATGTCACACAGTCATTTTTTTCTCCAGAGAAAATGTGGACATATTTAATGATCCATGATTATCTTCCAACATTTTTTTACATTTGTTTTTTATTATACTGGTTTGCTTTCCCAGTCGATCCATACCACTTTATTTTTGTTCATTCCCTATTAAAACAGTTTAAAACTTCCTGCAATAACATTCTCAAAGCATAGTTACTCAAAAAGATTTTACTACAAGAGTCGCCATAATTACCCTATCAATATGACAATTGTACACTGCAGTGTTTGGGATGATTATTGAGGAATTCTGTAGCAATTTTGAATAAGAGTGGTTGGTTTGGGTTTCTTTCAGTTTATTATGTCCTTCTTTTATTGCCACAATCACATCTGCAAACAATAATCCTTCTATTTTGTCCTCTGAGCGCTCAGTTATGGTTCATGAAAAGCTGCCATTTTATATCTCTTTTCCCACTGCTCCCATCTTATAAACTGCTCCGTTATTTAAAATGTCTTTACTCTGCCTTGATTTCACACGTGCACCCCTGTAGTATATACACCAGTCATTTCTCTGGAAAACAGCTATTCCTCTTGCACAAATGTTGAGTGTTATAACAGGATTTTAGTCAGAACCCTTCAATGTTGTGTTCATATGATCTATTTTCATTTACAGAAAGACTTGCAGCGTTAGCAGGGTCACAGCCTCTGTATTAAGGCTCACAGGGGTAGCGAGGGCATGCTGGAGAGTGGGTTACACCACCAAAGCTGGCAGCGGTGAGGGCACGTAAGCTGGTTCCCACTCCGTCTCAGGCAGAATTACTCATTTCCACTGAACTGCAAATTCTTCCTTAATGCTGACACATGAGTGGAAATTACATAACTGGGGTATGCTTGCACCACACACTGAGATGTTACAGCTTGGGTAAAAACCTACAGGTATTAGTGCAAAGATACAGAAAACCTACGGCCCAAAGCTGCTGTCTGTCAGAAGTTATGCTCAATTTATGTCTCAAATAATAAGCTGAAACTGAAAACAGATCAGAAATGTGGAAGCATAGAGACAGACTAAAATGAAGTTAGGCTGAGGCATTTTCTTTTGACTTGCTATTATTGTTTAGTAAATTCTGAACAAATTGCAGACTAACATCAATAGGAAAATATTTGTGATTGACTGACAAAAATATAGTTATGTTGATGGAAAGTATGACTTAACATTTTAAAATAACTCATTTCCAGAAGCTGGTATTTTAAGCTGATGCATACCTTCACTTTGTCAAAGCCCAGTTTCCTCCCTATAGTCACTGAACTCATTCTTCTGATTTAGGTCTTCTTGAGGAAAAAAAAAAAAAAAGAAAAAAAAAAAACCAAACAGATAAAAATGTGTCTGTGACTGTTTAGGTGTGCTTCTTGCAGATTTTACTGGGCATCTTCATTACCTCGATTTATAATGTTCAGTATCTGTAAACTATCCTGAACCCACAATTGTGAATTGTGAATCAATTGTGAATCCACAATTTTGAAATGCTAATAACATTTAAGCTGTTGTCAGCAATGCAGTGGCCATGTACTATTCAGGTACTGTTCAGGCACTGCAAGCAAAGGAGCTGTCAGAGTTTTGGCCTGCCTCTGCTGAGAGGGTGCATGACAAGCCGTGCTCAGCCAGCCCAGCAACGCTTACTGCCACTGTGCTCTGCAGTACCGCGAGACCAGCCACGCTTAGAGTTGTTGAATTAGGAAGCTTAGAGAAAGACTTCACTGCAATGACGTAAAAGGGGTCATTGGAAACCATGAAGGTTAGAAGTGAAATGTACATGAAACAAAACTTGGCTTCAAGCTTTATTCACAATTATTCTTCCAATACTCGAAGATGGCTTCAATCAGAAAATAAGACATGCGGTTGTTCTTCGTGGGCTTACTTTAAATATGCATGGTAGCATGCAAAAAGGCTTGGTTTTTCTTGGGAAGCCTTGAGCTGACTCAAGACGGGGAATCACCACAACTGAACTTGACGGAAAAGCTGCCACAGCATACTGACACATACTTCCATGGTATTTGTGTTTAAAGATCACCTGTAGAGTTCACAGAGTTCAATCTGAAATACAAACCTAAGGTAGGTGAACATGTTTTCTGAAAGAAATGAGTTGGCAAGTGTTCGCTCTATCTTGACACCAGTCTTACTGTAACAGCTCAACACAATTGCAGAAACACATCACTGGCCCAGATTCAGGCTGATTTTGCAGACTAACAGTTTTGGTACAGGCTGTACTAAATTCCTGCAAGTTTTTAGCTTTGACAAGGGTAGGAGGAAAGATAAAGAAGATTTCTTCCTCTTCCCTTATGACTTCCTTCATATCCCCCTGGATAGAAACTAAGATATGTCCAAGGATTGATGTTTAAACTGGTTTGTCTGTTCTCAACAACTTTCTGAGGGGATTATACTGGTGTAATAAACTGAATTTAGTAGCCTTTTTTTTTTCTTTTTTTTTTTTGAGGGTAGGGAGAAACACTTTCCAGAGATGTAACCATATTATTTGTCTGATATCTGCCTGCAACCCCTATTTTCAAATGCATTTTGAACCTCGTGAGCAACTTATTTGAAGGAGGAATGTGAGACTCAAAATTCCTACAAAATAAATGTGGGGCTAGGGAGAAAGACCCAAATTAGTGTCTCTGCTGAGGAAAGGCAGGCAGAATTAGTTCCATTTAGCCATAGCTGCATGGCCAGAGACTGTACACATTTGCCAGCAACGAGACCATGTATAAATAGCCCTGGTTTTTTTTGACCAGTGGAGTGTCCAAGAGACAAAAGTTCATAGGAAACTGAACTTGATTAACTTTGTTGCTGTTATAAAGTGGAAGACAAAATTTAGAGAATTGGGGGGAAAAAAACCCAACAATAAGAAAGAGTATTATATAGTCTGTCTTCAGAACAATGGTGAAGTTATTAATTTAAAACAGACATTCTGTTCTCAATACTTCATACACAGATGAAGAAGAAAAAGAGAACCTTGCACTTGAAAAGTATTGGACCTCTGTCCTAACACGTTGGTTCAGATGTGCACTTGAAGATTTGCATGCCAATCCATTGGATCTGCAGCACTGGTCTGGAAATCTCATAAAAATCTCAAAAATCTCACCCTTTTCTTGCTATATTTCAAATGCTCTCCATTTCTGGTATCAGTTGAACTGCAGAATTGCTGAGACTTGAACATAAAAATTAATGAGCCATGGGAGAAGTTCAATTAATCACATTTAGACTCTATTAAAAGTTTCTTTACTTTCATTGACATTTTGGATTTTTGAATGTCCTAGTTTACAGAATCAATTTCCCTTGAATAGAGGAAACTCAGCTACACACCAACACAACCCAGGTACCATGGGCTTGCATTGGAAGTAGAACTTCACTGAGTTCAATAGAACTAGGGAATGGACACAGTGTTTTTCCACAACTATTTCAAACTAAGTATCGAGGCCCTCTCTCACTTTCACGTGGCACATTAATTATTAATTTGGGGAGGACAAGTCAAATCCGATGAAACTGTTGAAGCCAGCAAGTGATTTTCTTCTAAGTCCAATGAGCTGGGAATCAAGCACACATTCCCTTCCTCTCAGGCAGAGGGACTGCAAGAAGCTGCCTCAGCAACTTTAAAATTTTGTTCCTAGTGGGAAACAAGGAATGCAAGGAGGCCTCCAGAGCAGACAGGGAATCAAAATTCTCAGGCTGCACTCTCTCCTCCCAGCGAACTTCACTCCAGACTCTTGCCAAAACAGATCTATTTGGAAATACGTTTTGCCAAATCATTTTGTTACTTTTCTTAAAGAAAACTGAATAAAAAAGTAATCATAGTCCTACGACACCAAACGCATAGGTGGGGTGAATCTCCCCTTACGTAGTTCTTTGTTATGTGTTACTTCATCCACACATATATTTTTATCTGTTAATATATATTTGCTAGGCATCTTGGGGCAAACTTTCAGCTTCTCTGTGAGAATCTATTACACTATACATTTCATGTAGTTAATCTATGAAGAAAAGTAGACATGACTTTGGACTTTGATTATTCAAGTTGGGAATACACCTGACCCACAAAACTGTTCCACATTTATTCCCTGAACTATGGGATCTCTGGGATTATTCACAAGTTTGAAATTAAGCATATGCTTCCACACATTTTTGGATCACTAACTAGAGTTATGGTTGATCTATGCCAAGATTCGTATTTGTTCTCTTAAGGAAATAGGAACAAACTACAAACTTTACATCTGGTGGCTAATCTGAGCTTCCTTCACATCCAGGAAAGAATTTAATTGAATAATTGATCTTATTCACTATTAGAGGAATCTGTTGTCTATTTAAGGACACATAACATTTTCCCAGCTGATGTTACTGCAATTAGTAGAATTCGTTTAAGTTCACTGTGTTTATGACAATTTTATGCATAATATTACCTGTAAAAGGAGCAGAGAGTCATACACAAAATTTAGAATAGTAATCACAATTTAAAAAAGAAAAACGTCTTTTGTATCATAGAGGTAAAAGTAAGCAGTTGCAAAGCAGAGATTTCATATTCTTTCATACTTTCATACTTCACCTGGACTCTCACAGGTATGGTATCCACCCATGAGTGTTGTGGGAGCTGGTGGAGCAGCTTGCCAAGCCATTAGCCGTCATCTATCAGCAATCCTGGCTAACGGACGTGGTTCCGCGTGACTGGAGGTTGGCCAATGTGACGCCCATCTACAAGAAGGGCCGAAAGGAGGATCCAGGAAACTACAGGCCTGTCAGCCTGACCTTGGTACCGGGAAAGATCATGGTATGGCTCATCTTGAGAGTGCTCACTGAGTAGGTGCAAGACAGACTGGGAATCAGGCCCAGCCAGCATGGGTTTCTCAAGGGCAGGTCCTGCTTGACCAACCTGATTGCCTTCTATGATCCGGTGACCTGCCTAGTAGATGAGGGAGACGCTGTGGATGGCATCTATCTGGATCTTAGCAAAGCCTTTGATACAGTATCGCACAGCATTCTCCTGGAGAAGCTGGCAGCTCATGGCTCAGACCGGTACGCCCTTCGCTGGATAGAAAACTGGTTGGAAGGACGCGCCCAGAGACTTGTGGTCAATGGTGTTAAATCTAGTTGGCGGCTGGTTACTAGCGGCATTCCCCAAGGTTCAGCCTTGGGGCTGGTGTTGTTCAATATCTTTATCGATGACCTGGATGAGAGGATACAGTGCGCCCTCAGTAAGTTTGCAGATGACACCAAACTGGGAGGCAGTGTCAATCTTCTTGAGGGTAGGGTGGCTCTCCAGAGAGATCTGGACAGGTTGGATTGATGGGCCGAGGCCAATTGTGTGAGGTTTAACAGGGCCAAGTGCCAGGTCCTGCACTTTGGTCACAACAACCCTGGGCAGCGCTACAGTCTTGGGGCAGAGTGGCTGGAGAGCTGCCTGACCGAGAAGGACCTGGGGATAGAGGTTGACAGCTAACTGAACATGAGCCGGCAGTGTGCCCAGGTGGCCAAGAAAGCTCGTGTCATCTTGGCCTGCATCAGGAATGGCGTGGCCAGCAGGAGTAGGGAAGTGATTGTCCCCCTGTACTGAGCTCTGGTGAGGCTGCACCTTGAGTACTGTGTCCAGTTTTGGGCCCCTCACCACAAGAAGGACATTGAGCTGCTGAAGCGTGTCCAGAGAAGGGCAACAAAACTGGTGAAGGGACTGGAAAACAAATCTGATGAGGAGCAGCTGAGTGAACTGGGGCTGTTTAGTCTGGAGAAGAGGAGGCTGAGGGAAGACCTGATTGCTCTCTACAACTACTTGAAAGGAGGTTGTAGTGAGGAGGGTGTCGGTCTCTTCTACCAAGTAATAAGCGACAGAACGAGAGGGAATCGCCTCAAGTTGCGTCAGGGCAGGTTTAGGTTGGATATTAGGAAAAACTTCTTCATGGAAAGAGTAGTGAGGTGTTGGAGCAGACTGCCCAGAGAGGTGGTTGAATCGCCGTCCCTGGAGACATTCGAAAACGTGTAGACGTGGCACTCCAGGACATGGTCTAGTAGGCATGGTGGTGTTAGGTTGACAGTTGGACTTGATGATCTCGGAGGTCCTTTCCAACCTTAGTGATTCTATGATTCATTTAATCCAGAAGTGCTTAAATAAAGTAGGCTCTTAATTTTGTTTTTAATCAGCTTTTACAAAGAACATTTCAGGGAAACAAAGAATATCAATTAAGATGGTGAGAAACAAATATCGGTGAGCATTATGACTAAACATACTGTTATGAAAATATTACTGAAGGTAATTTAGTACCTTTTTCCCCTTCCCTTCCCTTCCCTTCCCTTCTCTTCCCTTCCCTTCTTCCTTTCCGATAATGTTACATGTACCTTATATGCTTCCTAGTCAGTAGACTATAGATTAAAAGAAAATGAAGAATTTATCATCTAAATTATTACACTGAGATAACAATTCAAAGAATATTTTTAATGTATTCCATGTTTTTTTCATAATTAAAAGGAAAATGTGAGGAAAAGAGGAAGTCTCAGGCAGCTCACAATAAAACTCATTTTTCTAAGTCTGTAATTGGAGCATTCAGTTAGTTTAAAATAATAGTCATGATATGTCTACCATTAGATCTGGAAATTGTTTTACATGTTTTTAAGACATTTTGGTAGCCACTCCACAACTCTGAAAACCAAGAACATGTACATGGATCCTGCAAGTTCATCTGTCCCAACCTGAGGAAGAGTTAGTCCCTTCTATCTTTTGTTTGGGGCTTGTAATGGATGTTAGAGTTAAATGTAAATAACTGGTGTAACTAAAATGAAGATTCAGTCACTTGTTTGAGACAAGGAAAGAGGCAATGAAGCCTCAGTTGAACAACTGACACCAGGGAGCTGCATATAAAGGATGAAGCAAAATCATGATAGAACAAAGAATGTAATGCAGCAACATCTGCAGCAATGGTGGAATAGTTTCTTATGATTGCTCAACACTAAATGGCACATGCAATGTACACAGAAAGCCTTCTGCATTCACCGGCACAGATCTAGAAACAGGAAAAGAAAAACCAAAACAAATTACAGTGAATCTGCGTCAACAGTGACAACCACATTGCTAAGTATGACTCACATTTGCCCTTCTGTAAGGTATTTAGGAAACAATTTTACATGTGTTAAGCACAATACTTGTCCAGTAGCTAATATGTGCTTGCACTTTTTTTTTTCAGTGGGTCCAGAGCACTCAGTGTTATTAAGAACTGCGCCTTTACAACAAAGACTGCCAGAATTATTCTATAATATAGACCAAAGCCAGTCCTATGTTGAACAGGAAATGTTATAAATAAAAACACGATCAAGATGTTGGCTGATTATTAGTGAATACATTTGAATGTAGAATGTGCTACAGTGAGTGCCCCCTTCACCAACTTATTTAATTTTATATCTCATTCTTTAAGTCCTGCCTGGACTTGATCATGCACAATAGAGATAATGGTCTTGCCCTTACAAATGAGAGCTTAGGGGATCTGACTCTCCCAGAATGACCAGTCTCTGGAGAGAGCTAGGAGCATCATTGTGATATCTCACATGATTGTACTCAGAATGTCCGCATTTTAACTTCTGGAATAAAAATCATCTTCTTGTTAAGGAGCAGGTATGATTGTAACTGCCCTCAAGATTGTTCTGTTTTCACAAGGGTCAGCTGTGAAAAGACTGGAGTTGCTGACCTGCAAAGCTTTGTCCAATATTTCTACCGTATTTTTCTTCTTTTACTTGCTGCAGACCTTGTTTCAGGACTCAAGGTCTAGGGGTCGATTTATCACAAGTCAACCACATATCAACAGAAAATGCGTGGGTGCACAGTCTTAACCCTCAAAAATAAAACCTTTGGCTATGATTTCACAAGCAAATGAATCAGTCTAATTGATCACTACACCCTTATAGGGACTTGCCTTATTCTATCCCAGTCTATTCCTCCCTCTCCTTGCCTTTGTACTTCTTCCACCCCATCCTCTGTTCTGCCTCACAGTTCTCACAGGAAACATCCCTGAGAAAACTCACCATCACTGAGTTAACAGAAAACCACCCACTTCTTTCTGTAAGAGTATTTTTTTTTTTTTGGCAATGTTAGTGATCTAAATCTGCTAATGGTGGGATGTCATGAGTGCTTGTCAAGGTTCAATACTCTCTGACTAGGTTCTGTTGCATATTCCACATAAGGAGAGTTTAATGTTTAACACTAAATTTACTTATTTGCATATGCTTGCCATTACGTGGGATTTTGATTTAGCACAGTGACACAACAATGTACTCAGTTCACGATACAAGCACAGTATAGCGATTACAACATAGAATTAAATTAAAATACAAAAGTCTTTCTTATTACCAGTGCCTGGCTCCCTATCATGACACTGGACAAACCCAATTACCAGGAAAGAATGTGTGGAATACCAATCTTCCTCGAGCCTTCCAATACAGGGGTTTGGTGGGCAGTCACAGTGCTGCAGTTGATGCACAATAAGCACAGGGAGCCCAGAACAGGGACCAAGAAAAGAAGCAGAAAGAATTGGGAAGTCTGAGATGCTGAGTCAATTTATCTGGCCTCATGCAATTGCAGCCCTGGTTTAAGTCACCATCCTTGTAGACTAAATAACTCCTACCCCGTACTGAGAAATACACAGAATTGTAATCACACACAAATTCTGCGTTCTCTGTTCTCCTGCATCTCTACTGCAGTGTAGCATCTGTGTTTCCCCTACTGTAGCAACCATCACCAATTTCTGGAAACACAGTCCTGAAAATCAACTTCTCTTGGACAAGAAGGGTGGAAATGAATTCCTATTGCCTGTTACTGTTCTCTGCTGTTCAAATCAATCAGAGGTAGTCCTAAGTCTGACTTTCTGGATACACCCTCATGGAAGATTTCAGAACCGCATAGACAACCCCATGCTAGAGGTAAGTAGACTATTCTACTTCCAAAACTAACCTACTTTAAGCAGAAGGTATCTCTGAATGTTTTTGATGCTTTTCAGATAGATTCTCTGTGGAGACCGGAATCCACAATGTCAACAGCACTGCCAATTATGGCCGGTCCAAGGAGTGACATCTTGAGCTGAATAGCAGTACAAAGCACAAACACATCATCAGGCTGGCTCTGACAGAAGTTTTCCATGTTTTCTAACTTCAAAGCAAGACCACTAATATCAGTCTGCAGCGGCAGTTCTAGAGAAACTATGTGGGGTTTTGTTAGTTATGGAAAAGATATCTTAAAACAAGAAGCTGTTGGCTCAGCTCACCCTCATAAGGACAATCAGAATGGCAGCACAGAGTCCAAATTCACTGTTTTATAAACCAGAAAAAAAAAAAAATCTTTACAGTTGGCTTTAGCCAGAGCATCATTTACCACTGGCTTCTGGCAAGCACTTTTCTCACTTCTACTCACCCGATTACCGTCCCTTGCATTTCTTTCCTCAAAAAGGAGAAAAGTAAAACTTGGCAAACCCACAGTTAGCATTCTGGTACCCCCTTTCTCCTCCACCTATACAGCTACCTGGAATGGCTACCTGTCAGTGCTTGTGAACTAGTAACGTGCTAAATTTTTGTTCTGCAATATTTTCACATATTACTAAATATGGACTGTATTCTATAAGGAAAGTTCTGTATCTCTTAACAGCTTGAGCTCAGACCATTTTAGAAGGGAGTTGTTTATCATCCTCATTGAGTGAAAGGGTAAATGAAACTTACAGTTGAAAAGCAGTTTGGGCTTTGTTACTTGGTCAGTCAATAACAGAGGAACGCTTTGGACTTCTCTCTTTGCTCAGAGATTGGTACCTTCACCAGTTTGAACCCTCCTTGACACTGCTTGGTGACTTTTGCCAGTCTGTAAAAAGATGCAGGAAGTCACAAAAGGAATAATAGTGATTTGCCTTGGAAACTTCAGTGAATATTTCACTGAAATGAAAACAAGTCACTGGGTAAGTCCAGACCCATAGAGTGTGATAAAATTCCATAAACATGTATGTCTGGTGCAATAAATTATCCAGGACCTCTACAGACAAGACACAGGATGTATGGGAGACCTGTGACCTTCTGGAATAGCATCTGAATGCCATGTAGAATATCTAGGGGCGTCTAAAAAAGCGAAGCACACCCGCGTCTAACTACCTTCATTGAGATCTTGACATCTGCCTTTATATTTCAAGGATTCTGTGAAAGGAAGGGGACATTAAAAAATCTCAAGTCAGTTAAATACAGTCCACAACTTATCTCTACAATATGCACTTTGTATAGCCAATGTTTGCCAAGAATTACCTCTTAGGAAAGACAATAATTGTCATAACTAAGATAGCTCTAGGCAAACTCTGACTTTACAATAAGACCCACTGCAACTGTACTGCCTCAGGGGTTTATTTTGTGGGGTGGTGGTGGGGTTGTTGTTGTTGTTTTAGTTATTAAGTATCTTTTGTACAATACTGGGAGAAAAATCAAGCTAGGAAATGCCAGTGTGTGGGTTGTCCGTGCAATCTTAAATCACCTTCCTTGTTTTTCAATGAAAACTTTAATTATATGACCATGGAACATTAATGTTCCAAACCCCTTGCCTCACTGAAGAAAGATGACACACAACAAACAAGTAAAGCAGGGTTCTTATCGTGTTTTTAAGACACTAGGTGATATGCCTTCTTAAAAATATTGGACTGGAACCTGGACTTGCTCTGTTACACCTGTCTTCAGTCACAGTGGGCATGATTCACCCAAAAAGGGGTACCAGAGTAGAAGTGGATTAAGATGGTTTACAAATCTGAATTCTTATATCTCCTGCCTCTGTCTCCTCAGTTTGAATCTGACCATTGTTTTCTTCTTTAGTTCCTTTATTAGTAAAAAAAACCAACACAAGTGTAGTAAAGTCTTTGCCAAAATTATGCAAGAATGGAGTGTCATGGTATAATTGAGTTAATCTAATAGTTTAAACCCACAATTTTTTAAAGTGTCTGCTTAGTGATGTTTGGAAATTGATCTGCTTTATGACAAATTAAAGCCTAAAATCCTTTTTACATGAAGCTGGTGTTATTATGAAACCTCTTCACACATAGCAATGTAATCTTAGTTACAACAGTTTTTCTCACAAGTAATATAACTGGATTTCTGTTGAATATAGTTCTTTTAGGTCATTAAACTATAATCTAGCATTAGGCATGTACGTGCATTGTCTCATTACCACTTTGTGCATCTTTGTCATCCTGTCTTTACCCTCTAATTATTCTTGTTTTGTGTATAGACTATAAATCTTGGTAAGGCAGACATCAGCCTTCTGTCTTACGTTTGTACAGAAATCAGCCTAAAGGATCAAGGATTTGGTTAGTGAGACACGACCACAAATAACAAAAAAAGAAAAGCTTTCATCGTAGTCCATACAGAAATGAATTTGCATCAGACCCTTCTCCAAAACTACTTGAGCAGGAGGCATTATTCGACTCTGTTCTGAGTCTGAGCCTGGCTGTTCTGCCCAGTGAAGCCTTCAAGAGGAATTGTTCGGCAAACATCTATTGCTTTCCAATGGAACACGTCACCTGTTGCTTCTGACCATACTCTGAAAGACAAATTATGCTGTGCATCTACAAGGATTCTATAACTATAGAAGATCATGGTTACCAAAGGACTAATTAGTGTGTAAGTACCAACCACAACTACAAGAACTGGAAAAGCAATTCATATAAAGGATTTGTATTCATTGATTCTGGATAAAAGCGGGTGTAGTGATCATATTGGGACTGATGGTATTTGGCTTGTATAAAGCATAAGAAGCCCTTTGCTGTGATACTGCTAGTTCTGGCATGGGAAGAGCTGCTTATTTACTGAGACTAAAGTCTTCTGAAACTGTGAGACATTCGCTTCTCCGATTAGATGTGCTTAATTTACCCTCAATGTACTCTTTGTCTGTAAAAAATGGCCCATCCATCCAGAAAAATTGTTTCTGTTGTGTAGAGTAGAACTCAGCTGAATTTATAATAGGAGATGTTCTGCATCAGTTGTCCAATTAAAGATGAACCAAAGAACTGCATTGTTTGCCAAGACCTGAGTTCAAGGAGCCTGTGTCCCCCATACAATTGTTGATGTTGTTTTTAGCAACCAAGCAGAGTGGGAAGCTGTATCCTTTGTTCTTCTTCAGGGCATAAGCTGTGCAGATGTATGTCTAGTGGTGCTGTTTGCACATGTATGGACAGAAGTATGTTTAGGGCAAGTAAACGGTCCTTCCTGCCCTCAGAAGAACTAAAATGTAGCTCCTGGACTATTTTATCTATGTGAAATAGCTACATGAATTTATCAGCACCGGGGGTGCTGCAAAGGGACTCAGTAACTGTTACCTCTAAGAGATAAGAGCAAAACATTTTCTAGTTACTGGTTGTGAGGTACTAGAGTACTCATCTATGCTCAGATGTATGACTGTTACTTTCACATGTGTAAAAACAAATACTCTAGACTTCTCTTTCCTTATTTCTCTGGAATAATCTGATGCTGCTATGTAGGCTGAAGTTTCTCTGAACTTCTGGTTAGAATTTGTCCAGGGGAAATATGTCAGGAAAGCAAGCATGAATAAGCCATCATGTAATATCATCAGAGAGCTGTAAATCTTGGGAAAACAGCAAATCTCTTTAGAGCTTCTGTACCTATAAACTTTTTTTTTCCTACTTGTAAACCCAACTTTTTACTGGTGAGGCTAAGAAATCACATCTGCCTTTTCTATGAAATGCCTTGGTCTAGGTTTGCAGCCACATTAGACCAACACACCTTTCTCTATTTCTGGTGTGTTCTCAAACTGTATTCAGAAGTGATGATCTGGACCATTTTCTCTGAACAGTACTCAGTATTTGTCTTTCAGTCACCTTCTTGTCTAGGTAGCATTACAGTCATATGTCTTCCTTAAGCATTTCTAGAGGTGATCACAGAGCCTTGGGTGGGGAATACTGGTACTTGTGTGCATCTCCTAAGGAGGCTGAGCAGGAGAGAGAAACTGATCTATGTATTTCTCCTGTTTGCCCATTCTGATGTTGAAGTGTGGAGCAGTCATGATGTTTTCACCTCAGTATCTGTGCCCATGAAAGCATGCTGGTAGCTAGAGACTGGTTCTGAACAGAACTCGTGAGCGGAGATAGCTATATTTTATTGCTTGCCCCTTGCTTGGTGCACATGATCCGTATGACTCAGCACCTACAACATATTGATTTGGTGCACTAATTGCTGTGATATCAGATGCTGTCCTTAACGCTGGTGAAAGCCATAAGTAGACCCTTATGGCCTCAATCCATAGAGGGGATGAATGCTATAAGCTAAACCAGATATGAGATGAACAATTAATGAGTAGTTGCAAGATGAAAATGCCCATTCACATAAGCTGGCCTGCTGTTCCCCATTAATTTCACATAGAAACAGGTCTCTCTTCTTCTTGACTCCCTTTTTCATTTTGTTATCCTACTCAGTTATACAAGTTAAAGCATCTTCTAGGAATGTCACACTTGAGTATTAAACTTCACGGATGTTTAAATCAAAAAAACTTAGTCTTGCCAAAAATGTTATTATACAGTTTATGGCATAGTCATTAAAAATGATCTATGTACAAAAAAGTGCCAGACTTCGAGATAATTAGATATTTTAGGTGTTTCTTCTGTTACTTGCATTGGTCAGGCATAGTTAACATAGGCCCCAATTCCCTTCTCTGTGCCGAAAAGATATAACAAGGTTGTTCTTATGCATTCAACTTACTTATTCATATTTGACAGTGTCTTTGATTTTAAAAGAAAAAAAATCCTGTTACATTGTGGAACAATAAGATAGGGTCTTTAATCTGCCCCTGATAACAAACCATTTTTCAGAGTCATTGCTTGACATTTTCTCTCTCCCATATGAGCATTATTTCCTGAAAACTTGTTCTCTCATAAAAAAAAAAAATACATTGAGAGTGCATTTTAAATACCAAATACACTTTTCAGCATGCATCTTGGTGATCTGCAATACATCCAAGAAGTTCAGAATAGTCCAGGAGTCTCCTCACTAGCTGAGTTAAGCACACTAGGGAAAACATATGTATTTCTGCTTATTATGTAAGCTTTGCTGGATAAATTTTAAGTTTAATGTTAAAAATTAATATACAGTCAGATCAGTTCATACAAGGAGATGATCTCTGAGCCTTTCGTTATGGCTACAATCCTGATCATGTTTGCACAGGCACAAAAGTAATTTTTCCCTATCTGTGCTTACCTGGAGCTGATTATAAGATCAGAATTGGAACGTAATTATGGAGTATGCGATGCAACGTATCACAATAGTTATGAATCAACATCAAAACTGAGGTTGAATGCACCAGAAGTACAACGTGTCTGGGCCACCCATCAGGGTGGATTTGAGATCCCTTGTAACTCAAAGACATTCAAATGAGGGCAGCGTCTCAGCACAGTGCCAGTGGTTCTTGGCGTACTTCTTCTAACTTCCTAGATTTTGCTCGTTTCTTGTTCTTTTGCAAGAAGCAGTCCACCAGTCTGTGGGAATACTAGGGATGAAATCTTGCTAGTCTGATGTTGACTTTGAAGCCTATGTGGGGATCCAGGAGTACACCAGCCACCCCAAATTATATTTCTGAAGACACAAGGACATGACACAGATTTCATTTTTGGCTCTAGCTCAATTAAAATGGGAAAGTCTACACACTGTTCTTTTGCAGAAAATCTGTTTTGGCTGTCAAAATATAAGAATGAAAACATTCTTGCCCTGAGGAGAACACATGACAATATGGGGACTTCCATCCAAAATTTCCCCATTTATACACTGTGGAACTGTAATCCTTATGGGTAAATGCTGATATTCAGCAATACTGCTCCTTCATGTATTCAAATGTAAAACTGCACTCCCACAGCTTGCTTCTCTGTTTCTTTCTCTTCCCACCCTTCTCACAGCATGAAAGCAGCTCTGGAGAGTCCCTCACTGTCAAGTTCTAAGAGGAACCTCAAAGAAGTGAAACAACAGGCCAAAACATGTTGTCACATCTGCCACAGCTTTTTTTTTTTTTTTTACAATAACTTATGGCATATTTCTGTCTCCCCTCAAGAGAATTTTTTATTCAGTATAACATATTGCTCAGTCAAGTCATAACTGTTTGTGTTGAAGGATGACAGAACACCCATGTTCTCCATTCAGATGATGAAAAGCAACATGTTGTTTTTCTAACAAACTTTTCTTTAAGTGCTTGAACCCACCTTCATTTAAGCAATATTAAGCCTAGCAAAAGAGAGAGGAGGGAATGCTGTTGGTTTATCACTTAACTTGGAATAAAGGGAAAAATTATTGTCTTGCGAACAATAATTCTCTACTTTTCTGTGCTGAAGAGACATGTCTCTGTGAAGAATCATCCTTGTCTAAATAAAAAGACCTTTATTGATTTGATTTAAAACTCTTTATTGTCTCAGCTAAAGTAAATCGAATGGAACTGCTCCAGCTCAGAGGAGTTTATCACATCATCAGAGCATTAATTTCCTAGATGACTGCATCTTGGAATTACATTAAAAAGTTCATTTCAGAAGTTTTAAAAATAGGAATGTACTTCAGTAAGACCATTGAGAAAAGGCTTTATTCCAGCAAAGAGTTTCTAAAAGTGTGCACCATTGTCTCCCAAGCTGAAACATCTCTAAAAGATGCAACTGCGGTACGTATCTAACCACTGACATCTGGGTAAGCTATTAAATGGGAATACTTTTTCCTTAGTAGCAGATCTTAAGCTTTTACAAATCAGATGCAGATAAAATTCCCAGGAAACTGGCCTCCAACATCTGTACTCTCCTGTGGACTATGCTTCATATAATAATCGGGAAGACATGAACAGAGAGACACAAAATTGCTTTATGTATTTCAGGGCATGTCTATTGTTCTGTTTCATTTTCTCAAAAGTGATTATAATATATTTTTTAAAATATTATTATTTTTACATTTATTATAGGTCTTAATAGTGCAGGTAAGTAACAGTCACTGTTGTTTTCTAATCTTAAGCTTGATTGTTCATAGGAACAACTAAACATGTGTCTGTATATGTGCTTCATCAGCAAAGAACAGCTCATTTACATGAATAAACTGCAGCCAGACTCAGCTATTTCTTTTAAATAGATTTCATCAGACATTCGACTTTGGTTAAATACAAAATATTTGGCTTTACACTCTGATTTCAGGGTAGAATTTCAATGGACACTGAAATATAGGAAATTGGAATAGACTACAAAATAGTTTTTTCTTACCAGAAGTTTTAAGAGTAACTACTTTCAGGAAAAATGCTTGGATAAAATTTCTTCCTCTATCTTGCCAGATTTGTCCTTTGTTTGAGCCATCTGTTCTTTTCATACCTTCTCACTGTTCTCTCATGAAAAGAAGAAAATATAGTAGTGCTGGTTCCTCTCATGAATTATGAACACTGTAATGAAGCAAGACACGTGCCACCACAAACTCGATGCTTTCTCTTCAGAAGTTGTCTCATTTTCCTCTTCAGGAATGTATTTAATATATCTAAATAGTGAATTGAAACAACGGCTTTAGAGAACAGACTGACATACCTGCCATCCAAAATGAAATCTTGGCTGCACTTATCTTTAGAAGGATTAACCAAGATTTACTTGTTACATATCCAGACAAACAGAAAATCAAGTCTAGCAGCAGCAGCAGCATCATGCAGTTTAACACAGTACTGTTAGAATGATGTTCTGTTCTCTTCTTGCACTTTGGAGTTAACCCAGTTAAATTTTTCTGCCTCTGTTTCTCAATACGCTGTACTTGCTGCAGCAGTATGTTTAACCAGTCCTCAGCATATCAGATAAGGTATTCCTTCCACAGATAAACTCCATAACAGGCTTCATACCTGACTCTGCATACATGACATACAGGACTCATTGCACGCATGAACAGGAGGTCTGATGCTTCCTCGTGGCCCCGTATTCTATGCACAATGTACAGACATACATACTTTTGATAGAGAAATCTCAACCTTGGTACATGGTACTAATTAGTTACGTACCAACTGTAGCTACCAAAGCCTCTGAATAGTCACTGAAAATATGTGAGATTTCCCCAAAAAGGAACTTGTTTATAAATGAGATCATTCTTTCAGGTTAGAAAGTCTCGCATACACTCCACTCGGTAGCCACCTCGGCCTTGATCCAAAGCCTATGAAGTCAACAGGAGGTTTTGCATTGAGTTCAGTGGCTTTGAATCACAGCCATGACGAAATGCCAGTAAGAAACTTTGACCTAGTGGTTTATGGATCTATGAAGTTAACAAGAACACATGCAGAAGTCTCTTCTTGTCTTGAAAGACTGTGTAGAATGACCATTCATTGAAAGGAAATATTCTTGCATTTTCAAGGTTTTAGCGAGTTTTGAATGACGAGTACAACGATTCAAGCTGATAAATTACTCTTTCTCTGAAGTGTTCTCCTGTGAACATGTAGAAGTATGGCACCATCGAATGTTTCCTTTTATGACTTTATCTTACTGCTCACATTTCACTGGCCATTTAAAAATGGTAGTCTTGTTTCAGCTCTTAAGAGGACTGGAGAGTTTTAAGGATGGTCTACTAATGCTTCATACCTTTACTTTGCCTTTTTGTGGTCCAGTAAATGTTATCAACTTTTTGTATGCTAAATTCACTTACTGGCCAATGTGAAAATTCACCCTCATAAGCATTTCACCTTTGTTTCTGTTCATATCGGTACCAGATGGGATGAGTAACAATGTGAGCATGACCAAGCCTGACTTCAAGTACCAGCAACTGTGCAGTACTAATCTGGAAAACGGTGTTCTTCACAGGGAGAATTGGCTTCACATCAGTAAAGGGGCTTGAGCTTTGCCAGAAATTTGGACCAGCTTTCTGTCCAGCAAGAACTTTTTGTAATGTACCATTCTTAAAAAAAAAAAAAAAAAAAGCCAAAAAAACCCCAAAACAAACTCAAAGGATATTTTGTTTCTGTTTCATTTATGTCATAACTAGTTCTTCTTATAGAACATAAATAGTACAAATGCTTTAGGAACAATGAACTTTGCATCATTCAAAAATCTCTGATGATAGAAACTGTGTTCTGGGATATGGAATAAAGGGGTTCCAAACAACTATTCTAGTTTTCTCTTCAGTGCCCCATCTTGTGAAATATGCCAACTCATTTAGGAAGCTTAGGGCTCTGTACATTTAATTCTTGATTTCTTTAGCTTATTCCATGAACTCTTGCTGCAGTTGTCATTATCTTTACATTTTCTGGAGTTTTGGTATTGCTGTGACCCAGTAAGGAAATCATGATTCTCTAAAGTGGAAATGGAGCTTTAAAAGCCACAGTTTTTCCAAAATGAAGTAATGATAACAATAACAAACCAATTGTCTACCTCTCAAGCACAACAGCGGTAAGAAGAATCAAAAGTCAAATGGTGTAGTGGAAAAATTTTAGAAGATATTTTCCATTTCATATGGCATACTTTTCTACTCCAGAAATATGAACCACCTGTAGTAGTTGCCTGAGGGAACAGCAGTAGTGCAGATTGCCTATTAATGTCCTGGACCCCCTCCTGTTTGCAGTACGTCTCAGGCAATCATTTTTCCTATGTACATTTCATGATCTCTTACGCTAATTATTTGGAATTCATTTATAATAAATGCCTTATGTCTCCTTGCAGTGTGGCACGCACACTGAATGTTCACTGCTTTTGTGTATAGCAAAATGACTAATACAATAGAATTCCAGACAAAGATAAACTTTTTTGTTGAGGAGTGTTTACTTTAAAAAGGCAAGGAAATAAGAAAAGCATTATTTGGGCTGGATGGTGTGGCCAAACATATTTCCATCAGGGATGCTTTCATTTCCTATTTTGCTTACAAGAAGAAACAAATTAAAAAAATGTTATTGGGACAATCTAAAGTATCTTTGGATGAGCAGTGATTTATTTAGAATCACCACGCGTTTTGTCTGCTGATTTACTTACAATTTATTATATACTGTAATAATTTATCGTGTTATTTAAGGAAGACTAATAAACCATTATCTTTTGGCTGAATTTTGTAATGTTAACACCTCGAGAAACTTTGAGAAAAAGGTTTCTTATAAGGAAGTACTTTGTCTACAGATTATGTATGCTACATATATGGAGACCAGGGATGAGGGGTGTTCCTCAGGGGTCAATATAGGGACTGATGCTGTTTAACACCTTTGTCAGTGACATGGACAGTGGGATTGAGGACACATCTGGGGAGACCTAATTGTAGCCTTCCAGTATCTAAAGCAACCTACAGGAAAGACAGAGAGGGGTTGTTTACGGGGGCAGGGAGTGATAGGTTAAGGGGTAACGGGTTTAAACTAAAAGAAGGGAGATTTAGATGAGACATTAGGAAGAAAGTCTTCACTGTGAGGGTGGTGAGGCACTGGAACAGGATGTCCCATCCCTGGAAGTGTTCAAGGTCAGGTTGTACGGGTCTTTGGGCAACCTGGTCTAGTGGAGGGCCCACAGCAGAGGGGTTGGAACTAGATGATCTTTGATGTCCCTTCCAACCCAAACCATTCGATGATTCTATGATTCTGAAATCCATTAGAAGCCATTGGCTTCCCATGAGAAGAGATGCAAAATTGACATGCCTGCTCTTCCCAGAATGCAAGCAGAATATGAAATACCAGCACATTTATATTATATTTCATGGAAAAACTGTGATATGATAGTTTTCTGAATTTTTTTTTTTTTAACCTCTTTTGTCCATTACTTAATCTGAATTTTGACTGTTGCCAGTATCAAAATCTGACCATGTTTCCAGAAAGAAGTGGGTATAGTCTTACGTATTATTGTTCCATGGCTGGTTTCTATTCTGTGCTTTTCTCTGTCTGAAATGCCTGTTTATGTTTTCTCCTTCATTTTGTGAGGACAGTAGTAAGCAAGTGATAGACCTGTGGTTTACTTTTCTGCTCCTAGTATAATGCTGTTCTTTTCACATTTTCACAGGCAATTCAATACTTTGAAAATACTGTTATGTTATGGCAAGAAGAAATTTCCGATTTCTAATTCATACAGCTTTTGTTGAAAAAAAGTAACGCAATAGTAATTTGTTTGATAATTCTGCTCCTTGGTAAAAGTGGAATGGTACAACAGTAAAGCCTGTTTAGGCAAACACTCCTGGAGACTGGACTGAAGCACCTCTCTCAGGGGCTGAACACCTCACAAACCACATGCCCTTTGATCCCAGCTGTATGTTGTATATATCTGTATGGTTCTTTCTCCTTGGCTTAAATAAGTAGTGAACAGATATACACCCTAACCCGAAAAATTAATCCGCATTTAAAAATACAAATCTAACTCCAGCACCCTGCACACTCACAGAGGACATATGGAGAGAACAAGCAACACACACCACAGACATTTCATGCACAAATGAAGGTATTCATCCTTCTATTACTAAGTTATCATAGTTCTGGTCGAGATTTCACCACGGAAGACACATCAGGCTGTGGTTTATTCTGGAAGATGAATTAGGGAGATGAATCCTAGCTTACTCACCCTATTTGCTATCCACCCTGTCTTCTCCAAGATTCCCTAGGTCCCAAGAGACTGCACCACTGTCACACAACCAACAAGCATGTTGTCAAGGATTTTCTGTTCCTGTGGAGGAGGCCAGAAGGGTTGCTGGAGCTGGGCTTGTTAACTGCCTTGTGTAAAACAGCTTTACAGGGGACCAGAGTTTGCAGAGCTTAGCAACTTACAGTTTCCCCTTCTGCCCCCCAAAGTGTGGACCTTGAAGTTAGTGCTCCACTTCTATGAAGGAACAAGATTGCCTGCAATTAGGTGCTGATTGCACCTAAACCAGGTACTCAAAATATTCTTCCCTGACATAGGGACTTGAATCTTATTCCTTTTTTTAAATGAAAAACAGAATTTCTGATGCAATTCCAATACTGGCTGGAAGTACTAGGAACCCTGGCACAGGCCTTGAGTGACTTTTTGTCCATCCAGTGCGAACTGCATGAGAACACATCCAGCCAGATTGCGTGAGAAACTGTGAAGGCTTCTTCCCAAATTACTTGCACGCAAAATTCTGTTGCTATCATTGCAATTCAGATTTATATCTGAACAAATGTGGAAGTCAAGGATAGAGTGTGCCAGTTGCTGCTTTTAGCTCTTAATGCAATAGGACATAATTCATTTCAGTGTTTGACAAACTGGGATCTTTAAAGGAGATTGTTTAGTTCTATATTATTGGAAGTGGCATTTATATATTCTGGATGTTTTCTTGCGGTTCTCTTTTTCTCTGTAGTTTAGCTCTCTGGTACTAATAAGTTTTCCAGAACAGAAATGCAATAAAGTCAAGTAGTGATTTATGTGTTACAACAGAGACTATTCTAATGCTGCAAACTGATGTATATTTTTTTTTCTTACCTTCTTTGCTATAAACAATAAGGAACTTACTAGATCAATTTCTTAATCTTTGAAAGTTTTACCCAATGTGCACTTATATCAGTCAAATACCAAATGGATTTCAGATCAGACCTTTAACAGTCAAATAATGGGGTGGTATGAAATACGCAGAAATATACATATTTTCTTGTTGTATGATGAAGTTCCTGCTGTTGTAAAAGGGCTGTTACTACCGTCCAGTGGTATTATTGGCCCATCTCCATCTTATTGTTCTTATTCCCCCCAGATTTATTTAGCAATACTCACTCTTTTTTAAGCATTCTTTTCATTGTTTGCTGTGTCTGATATTACGCTGTGGCACTACGTTAACCTGTTCATGTGTGCTCCTTCTTCCAGGCCAAGGATTGTCTCCCTTCCCTGGTCTGCAGCTACAGCCATGCCCAGACCACAGTGTTAAACTGCCCAGTCCCGCTTTCCCCAGTGCCCGTTCTCTGCACTCCTCCCAGCTCCCTCTTCCCTTCTGACCCAAAGCCAAATCCTCTCACTCACTCCCCTCTCCTTGGGACCCTCTTCCAGGGCCTACAACCCACTCAGAGATCCCCCACGTCCCCTCTTCTCAGCCCTCCCATAGATCCCTACTCCATGTACCATTCATAATTGCATTTTCCCTGATCTGACTTTCTCTTCAACAGTATACTGTAAAAGCAGAAAAGAATAGCTAAAACAAGGGATATTGTTTGCTGGAATGTGTTAATAGTTTTTTGAGAGTGGATCTTTGATCTATAGACAATTAAAGAGCAGCTCTGTGACTAACCAGATGCCAGGGACTCTCTGCATCCCCCCTTTTCATCCTTCAGCTTTCTGATTTCCACCCAAACCCCCAGGATTCTGCCCACTGATGCCCAGAACATCCCATGAAAGTGACTGGATGTGGCATTCAAAAGTTACTGCGTTAGGTCCAAACACCCAAAGATGCCAGGCTGCAAGGTCTTACAAGCTCAGACAGTAAATAGCGCTGCAAGTCCCCCACAATTACTGTCTCTCGATGATTTCCAGAGCAAATGTACTTTAACACAAACAAAAATATGGTTTTGTTTTTCTAACTACCGGCCTTGCCACCAGAGGCCGGACCCTGACACTCACGCCTGAGTTCATGCCTTCTCATGCATCAGCAGCAGTACCAGCAGTCCTGCCGACCGAGCTAGGCCCTGTTCAGCCTTGCAAAAACCGATTCGCTTCCTGCTGTGTCCTCAGCGACTCCAAGGCTCCCCGTGTTCTTAACAGAAACGCCTATTTCAGACATTCAGCAATCACTTTGTGGTCTTAAAAATCAACGTCATGAGCTTAGCTTAAAACTAATCTGCATATTCCTTTACATTTTAAATGCATGCGAGTTGCCTTCTCAAACATGTTTAACGCCGTGAAAACTAGAATAGAGTTTAAATGTTACTAACTATAAACACTTGACTCCAAGAGGGGTCTTTCAGAGCAACACCAAATCGCGTAAGGGGCTTGTGCAGCGATGCGCGGAAGTTGTTGTAACCGGTTGCATTAATCTGTCATTCTGCCACTGACAGACTGGGTGAAATAAAATCCTTGGCTCGCTCTGGTTATAGGTCTGTGATCACTCTACACTGACATAAGTGGTGGCTACTGCCAAAAGGGGGTGGTCTCATTCCTGCTACTTTGCTTGTGCTGATCCTACTTTTCAGTGGTTGCCTGATGAGTCAGATCAGAGAACTAACTACCTGGTATTCTGACAGGTTAGTTATAAGCTGGATCAGTCCCTGACCCAACAAATCATGTGGATGCATAAATTTTACTGGTACCAGCATTCCAGGAAAAGCTGGAAAGTGAAACTGAGGAAAAGAAGTTAAATAAGGAAACATTTTTTCAGGATATAAATATACTTTCTTCAATCAGTCTTGCTACAATTTACACACCGACTTGAAAACGGAGCTTGCCCATAGCAGTCAGTCAGGTACATTTCCTGTGCCGTTCCACCAAAGGCATCCCTCTTATGTCAGGCTCTTCACTGCCATATGGATCGTGACTAACGGATGCTGGGTGTCTTTCCCCATTGTCTACCTGTTCTATGGGTCATGAGAGCACTTATGCTGTACCTACATAGCCGATAAAGATCAGCAAATATTCCACAAGACTTCTCACCACCAGTTTTGTTTATAGGAAATATAGATTTTATATAGATTCCACCATCAAGATATACATGCTAATAATGTGGTCATTCTCCTTCAGGCTAAATTGATTTAAGATGCAATTTTTTATAACTCTTCCTTGGTGAAAGCATGAAAACACACATTTTAACTGAAAAAGATCTCTAGGAAGTGTGTGAAGAGTTTTGGAATGATCTTCACAGGTCTCATTAATTACTTGGTTAGAGTTTAGAATGGTAATAGTATATTCAGTACTTTTACAATAGTACTTTTACTGTACTTTTCTGAAGGAGTTTCTGGGTAATAGTTCTTTCCAAGGCTGGAAGAGCTCATAGTTATTATAAGGCTCCAATTTTATTTTTTTAATAGACTGATATTACCAAAGATTACTGCTATATCTAAGACTTTTTTTTCTGAAATGGTCACATTTCATATACATACATATAAAAGACAGCTTGAACCTTCTTGATACAATTTTCTTACCAAGATAATTCTTCTTGAATAGCAAAGTTGTTATTCTCTACTATCGAACACATGATCTATCTGTCCATGTTGACAAAGGACTTGGCTCTTCCTGTTTCTGAATCTTCCAGAAGTGCTTTTGGGCATTTGCTTCATTATATCCTCTAGAAAATATCTGACTCATACTTCCTGATAGCCTTAATTAAATATTCAAAGATTTCCCTCAATTGTGAACCCTTTGATGTTCACAGATTTATTAATGACCAGTGGGTTAATTCTGAGCTTTGGACTGAAAAATTGTACAAAATTCAAGTTCTATTGCAGAATCCAATAACAGCAAAATCTCCTTCTAGAAAAAGTCAGAAATTATTTTTAACATCATTAAAACTATCTGCTGTGCTCCCTTAGCCATCTTCATGGAACTGGCAAAGACGGGCTTCCTAAGTTTCCAGAGAAATTTAGCCTGAAATGAAGAGCAAGCAGGGAAAATTCCAGCTTCCACGGTTATAGTGACATTGTAAGTAACTAAATTCAGGTATTCAGAATATACCGGCCTACCTTAGTTATAGCTGTCATTACCGCTACTACCTAAAAGATTAAGTGGGGTGACAGAAATCCTTACCTAAAATTCTGTGTAAGCCTGCAGGTATATCTGAGTAATGGAGGCTTTGTAAATAGGGAATTTTATCACTACGGACACTCGTGCTACCCTGCTGTAAGAGTTCTATGATACACTGGGCTTGTTGGTCAGGGAGCAAGACTACATTCTTAATACAGCCTTCAACTTTCTTTCTTATTTGATTCAAGCACATTCTAAACAATCTTTCAAGGAGATTTTTAAAAATTCAATTAGATTTAAAAACATGTAGGTACTATGCAAGCGTGGCTGTTGTTTGTTTGTAACAAACGTGAAATTGGGAGGGATTAATCTAGAATCTATTAAAATTAACATAAAAGAAAACCCTGTTAATTTTGACAGGATTTAGTTCAGCCACTTCTTGTAAATTCGCAGGGTGTAATATTAGCTTACTCTGACACATCCTTGGAGCTATAACCATACAAGTATTAATCCTTTCCAATCCCTGACACATAAAAAACACTTCAAGTGTCATTCTCCAATACCACACAAAGTGACATTTAACAGTCCCTTTAAGTATAAGAAGTCCATGGGGACACGCACAGCTAAAGAAACACAACTATTAAACCAAACCAGTGGCTTTCTTAACACTTAAATCCATTTATACTTACTCTGGTGCAAGCGGATTCAAGACAACCATCAATTAATCAAAATGTTAAGGGGCAATTTTATGATGTTTAAATGCTTTGTGCATTATAATATTGTGACTGAGAGTTTAGAACTGTTCCAGATGTTGAAAACATCGTTTTCTTAAAATGAAAAGAAGTTCAGAACTCTATTGTATCCCATCAGCTTCTATTCAGGCCAGCTCTTCCAGCACTGACTCTAAATCACTGATGTTTGGAGACACGCCAGGAAAACAAACCAGTTCCCTGCTAACAACTCCTTGTCTATACAAAGTTAGATATTTACAATTAGAGAGTCTCCAAGAATGACGTCAAAGGACCATTCATAAACTGAAAAAAGCAAAACAACATTCAAATGAGGATTCAGGATCCAGATGAAGAAGATATATTAAAAAATTTAAATAAGTAAATATAAATCTAAATATAAAAAATATGTATGTGCACATAAACACTTAAATACATACATACATATACATATCTGTATAAAAGACAGAAGTAGCTGAATCCAGTGGGCTACAGGGCCCAGGTGGAACCTTCCGGCCCACCACCCAGTCCAACCTGACATGTGTTAGTGGTCATACAATGCATACAGAATATTTCTCAGACTAGAAAGCACACCCATGCAGCACACAGTTAGAAATAGTATTTAAAAAAAAGATAGTATAGATGCTCGTTCCTCCTGGATCCACTCTGATCCCTCCCTTTTCCTTTGGTCCTTCCCCTAAACATCCCTTTGTAAGTTTTACACCTTCCCACAGTCCCATTAAAAGTTCTAATAGCAAGTTTTACTCAATCCCATAATTATCTGCTCCCTACACCTCACAGTAAGCCATGTAGCCCTGGAGGCAGCAACCCTCAACAGTATGCACAGTGTTTTTCTTGGCTCCCCTTGGTGGGTTTTCTTCTGGAGACCATGGTCTGATCCTTTTTCAATAACCTTGGCAGTGGCCAGGTCAAGGCACCCTGTCTGAATTGCATAAATTAAGGGGGTTCCTCTGTCTGTCATTGTTTCTCTCTTCTTCCACAAGTCTTTGCTTAATAAGATTAGCTTTCAGTAATATAACCTAACATGTAAGTCTTCCATTTTTAATTTATCTGGTGCATTCTCCCTCAACATGCCTTTATTCTTTTCACCTACCGTGTACTTGCTCTGTACCAAAAAAAAAAAAGGGTGTATCACAAAGATGAACTACCTACATCTTGTATTAATAATGACCCAGCTGTGGCAGCATGGTATCCAGCACGAGGTAATTCATCTCCTTTTGGTCAGTTTCACACATTCCAGCAGGATTTGACCTGTTCCTACTAAATGCACTGAAACACCTCCATACTCCTCAGTTTTGCAAAATGTTGTTTCTAATCTTTTTCCCTTCTTCCACTGCACTTTCATCCTTTATCCAAATCAACTCACCACATATTTTTTCTGTCCTGTATGTGGGTCTCCCTTCAGTTGAACATCTGCATATTTTTCTGTTTACGTCCTCTGACCTGTCTAACTGTGTCTGAAATACGGCGCTGTGGAAATCAAACTCCTTCCCAAATGGTCTCCCTCTGTTTCCTGGCAATGAATGCCAATCTCCTCCCCTAGTCCTGGTCAGTTTGCAGTTTTGGTGACATTTTTATGTTCTCTCCCCATTTCCTCTCCCCAGCATGTCTTTCTGCTTTGTGCTTGTCCATGTCCCTCTATTCCTCCTCTCTGCTTGAGCTCATTCTGGCTCTTTTTATTATCTCTTCCTTTTTGCTGCAGCAATCTCTTCTCCAGCAGCCTCCTGCTGACTTTGTTTCATTACTTCTACAACCTCCCTGTTGCCTGAAAAATCATTCATGTTTTCCAAAATCACTCCATATCATTGGCTTCCTTTGTCTTGTGCACAAAGCTGTGTTTCTTTTAGCAACTACATAAGAAGTCAGTCACTGTCAAAAAGCCCAATGTAATTCTTAGAACACTTACTAGGTCTCACCCTTTTGTGTGCTACTCCAGTTTTCCCCTGCTTCTTCTCAAACCTCTTCATGGGCTCCTTGTCAGCCCAAAGCTGAGATTTTTCTCATCTCTGAGAAGGGAGGCAAAAGTAAAGGTCTCATCAACAGCTACTAAGTCAAGACGTCACTCCAGTCTTAACTACTGGATCGTTTTGACTTCATTTTCATTTTACCTTTAACCATTCTTTCCCAAACTTTCTGGTGCATCAAGATAAATTCAATAGTCCGTTTTCCTTTTTCTACCATTTCTGTCTTTCTGCCTCCTGTTGGAGTTGCCCCATCTCCTTGGGATATCCTAATCTCATCGATAACCTAATCATCCCTGTATCCTCATCCCCTTTAAATAACACTTCTACCCTAATGTTCATAAAACTAACCATTCCTACAAAGACTTTAAAACATGTCCTTCATAAGAGAAGCAAAAGTTGGTTTCCAAATACAGTATTCTCTCTTCCACCACTTCCCATTGTTTTTTTCAGCATCTCCTCTCTCTGTGCTTGGTAGATATAGTGCTGACCATATCTACATCTCCTGCTACACTCTTCCTCTCCACTTAAAACAAAACAGAATTCAGGCAGGAACCTGCTGTCTTATGGCAGAACAAGAGATTAGAAAAAAGTGGGTGGCAGTTAACTTTTAAGTTTTCTTTTGAAAATTCAATTCTTTTTCTTGTGACTAGCTGTGTCAATGAACAAGTTAGCAGGTAATGAGAATATTAACTTAGCGTTTTGCAGAAGATAATGGGACTTGAAGCATGCATGGGATGGAATATGCCCCATGTTAGCTGATGCATTCTGACACCTCTTAGCAAGCGTTCATGGCCCACTGTGTGGTTTGTCTTCTGCTGATCTTTGGCAAAAAGCACATGTAGAGACTAAGATTCATAACTGGACTTGGCAGCTTTCTGTAGCTGAGTGGATTAAGTCAGTGCGGTGAAGGAGGAGGTGGGCAAGCTGAAATTATTTCCATATGGGAGAAGAATTTCGATTTCCTAAGGGGATATTAAGCCTAGAGGCTGAGCCTTCAAAGTTTTCCAAAATTATAGATGCACCTTTGCACAAAAGCCTGAGAGTTATGGCTGGAGCCCCCTCAGAAGCCTGAAAACCAGGACGGTGCTTGCATCATATATCTCTAGCAGTGCAATAGCTGAGGTGATAAATCTAAAAAAGAAGAACTAAATATTAAGAAAAATGGTCTGATAAAGGGAGAGAGTAGCTAATATTTTTTACTTAGTCAATAGCCTCTCAAACAATTAAATATGGCATACAGGCTTCACAGTCAAATTGTAGTGGTCACACACCACTGTGGCTTTACTTTATTACTTCCAAAACCTGTAAAGATACTGGTTTTCCAGGCATGAACATAGTGTTACAAATTGACTTGTGTAAGAAGGTTCTTCCTCCACTGGGGGGGAGCGAGGGGCAAGTGTGTATTAATAATCAGGAAGATCTTCACATGGAAGAAAACGCAGAATCATCATGTCCTGTTCAGCACCAGCTGAGTCCTGAAAAGCTAAAAGTCTTCCAGGCAAACGTTTTTAGAGATGGGGAATAATAGCATACAACTTTTTTTTATGTACTAATAGCCACTCACCCAGATGTATTTATAGCATCTGAGATCACCATAGCTCACACAGCAACTGTTATGCTTCATTTACACACCTTTTCCTAAAATCACAAGATTTTAGCTTGTACACAATGAATATTTCACCTTGATGCTATCATTTAATGATGCTGATAGCTTTATCTTTGCTTCATTAGCATGAACGTTTGTATATTCAGCCTTTGGGTGCTATAGCTTTAACGCATGTATTGGCTGACCTTAAAAACTATTATTTTAATAGAAAATAGGGAAGAAAAATTCTCATTTTCAAAAAATTATGAAGGGAAAAATCAGTTTTGTATGAAAAGTGTGTTTCATTCTAAAGGGTTTTTTTTTAGGGGACTTTCTTCACTTTTTCTTGTTTTATTTTGTCTTGTTTTGCTCACTGATTTCTGGGAAAAAGGGAGAAAGAAAGAAAATGAGGCTGCTATCTCTTTTTTTTTCTGCGATAAAATGTTAATGCAGAATGGGAGAACAATCTGTAATTGTTGCCTCCTGAGTAAAATTCATTTCAGGCTGTTGAAGTAATTGTTTAATTTCACCTAGCAGTTATTTGTGTAGAGTATCTTCTTGTCAATTTAATCTATACTGACTTGGGTTACTTTCTCTTCAGAGAACTCAGCTGTATAGCCTTGCATATCTGCTGGTAATAATAGGTATATCTCTTAACATTTCTTTCTTTGGATATTAATTCCCTTTTATCTTTAGGAAATTACCATTTCTGCTGCCTCCATCAATCCATCAAGGGTGTTCAGCCTATATCTGCTAGAACTATATACTGTGGGGAAATGGTATGCACATAATGGGAAAGCTGAAAAACATTCCCAGAATTACTCATAGTTATATAGTGATTTTGTGTTCTGCCAATAAAGCTGAAAGAGTCAGGTATATCAGTGGCTGCTTATTCCAATTATCTGGGAAGTGATTTAAATTAATTTGAACAAGTGAAAATGCATAATGCAAGCTAGCTCTTGCTGTGAGAAAATGTACCATTTGCACTTATTGTCTTCCTATATTTGAAGCAAAAATAAGTTCATGATAGCCTGGAATTGGAGCAGATGAAAATTTTCACATTACCTAAGGACTGGCAGAGAGAGAAGCCATGCATTTCCAACCAAACCAAAGACATCCTTTTATGTTTCTTATCACATGGGTGTATCAAAACAGCTCAGGGAAAGAGTTGTGAGCTGGAGTATAAATTCTGACCTATAGGCTTGCCTTGGCTTACAGTAAATGTCCCACAGATGTAACTGAAATGATCTGATGGAGTAAAAGCAGACTTTGTATGACCTAGATGGCAGTTACTTATGATTTGTGCAATAGCAGAGTTTCATAGTCATCACCTGACAATGGGGGACAGGGTGTGCTTGAGTGCTAGCAATTTGCCTGGAGAATGCCTCTGTCTCCCTCTCCTCACCCTTATTCTGTTCTTTTCTCTGTTTTTCACAGATTCACAGGTTGGTAGGGGTTGGAAGGAACCTCTGGAGATCATCTAGCCCAACCCCTCTGCTACAGTAGGATCACCTAGAGCAGGTTGCATTGAATCACATCCAGGCAGGTTTTGAATATCTCCAGAGAAGGAGACTCCACAGCCTCTCTGGGCAGCCTGTGCCAGTGCTCCGTCACCCTTAGAGTAAAAAAGTGTTTCCTCATATTGAGATGGAACTTCCTGTCTTCCAGTTTGCGCCCATTATCCCTTGTCCTGTTGCTGGGCACTGCTGAGAAGAGTCTGGCCACTTGCACTTGACATTTCAATATTTAGAAGCATTGATCAGATCCCCTCTCAGTGTTCTCTAGACTAAACAGACCCAGCTCTCTCAGCCTTTCCTCATAAGAGAGATGCCTCCTAATAATCTTGGTAGCCTTCTGCTGGACTATCTCCAGTAGCTCCCTGTCTTTCTTGAACTGAGGAGCCCAGAACTGGAGACAATATTCCAGATGTGGCCTCACCACGGCAGAGTAAAGAGGGAGGATAACCTTCTCGACCTGCTTGCCGCACTCTTCTTGATGCACCCCAGGATACGATTGGCCTTCTAGGCCACAAGGGCACATCGCTGGCTCATGGAGAGCTTGTTGTCCACCAGGACTCCCAGGTCCTTCTCTGTAGAGCTGCTTCCTAGCAGGTCAACCCCTAACCTGTACTGGTGCCTGGGATTGTTCTTCCCTAGGTGCAGGACCCTCCACTTGCCTTTGCTGAATTTGATAAGGTTCCTCTCTGCTCAACTGTCTAGTCTGTCCAGTTCTCACTGAATGGCAGTGCAGCTTTCAGGTGTGTCAGCCACTCCTCCCAGCTTGATGTCAGAAAATATGCTGAAGGTACACTCTGTCCTCTCGTCCAGGTAATTTTCCTTCCTTTTTCCTCTGTGTTTTTTTTTCTTCCACCATATTCACAGATTTTCCTTTGATGATCTTCACTATATCCAGTGCTGAAACTGGTTTCACAGGAAAAGCTCTGATGTTTACATCATCATTGTAAGGCTAGGTAGAGGATATGGGACTGAGTTTATCAAATCGCTATTTCAGGCTGATGAAGACAATTGCATTTTTAAAGGTTTAATTTATGTATATGTTCTAGCTATGGGGTGTAGGAAAGCAATTTTCAAATTTAAAAAAAAAAAAAGTACATGGAAATGCAGAGTCTGCAAAGTCTTTGTAGGTGAGATAGACCAAAACATTTTGTTAAGGTGGGCAGTATGCAGGCTGCAGCTTGAATGCTTGATATCTGTGGGTTAGAACCGAATGCAGTCTGGGAAGGCAGTCTTCAAACCACAGAAATTGCATCGCTCTGCATAACACATGCTGAAATCTAAATATATACCCTTAGTCACCAAAAAGTCTCATAAACAGTCCAGTATTACTAAATGATTGACTGCTAACATTTAGCAAATTCTAGCATATCTTTCTCCAGGAACCGGTGCCATGATATTCAGTTAGTAATCTCAGGAGGATTCTTCATTGCTTCTCAGTAACAGGGTTTATAGGTAATAAAAAAAGGTACTTTTACTAACAAGGCCAGAGAATGAAAAAAAAAAAAAAAAAAGGATTAGTTGCAAGTAAGCTTAATCTACTAAAAATGAAAAAAAAGACTGTTTCTCAGAAATATCTATGTTACCTCAAGTGAAGTTAAGACGTACCAGGACAAATTTTGCAAGATGTTGTGTATTTCCCATGGGCAAGGTGGCATGAGGTGTGGCAGCAGTTTCTAGAAAATTATCTGGTCTAGAAAGCATCCTTCCTAGACCAGATAAACACTACCAGTTCAAGTCTCCATTCAAAGCTGTTGGGGTCACCTGAGGAGATTTTGATAAGACTCACTTCCCAGCTGCAAGCACACAGTTCACATATAAGACAAGGAAATACCAGAAACAGGAAGAAACATAGCATCTGCTTGAAAAAAAAATAACAGAAAAACATTCATTAGTTTATCTCTCCATCTCCATTTTGCTTAGATTTATTCCCTTGTCCTGTCAAGCTCACCATAAAAATTACAAGTTCACGAAAATCTCTTATGGATAACTAAGTACACAACATTAAACAGGCTTTTATTTGTTCTCTGACACATTTTTTATGGCACAAGATGACATTTTATGATATTTTATCAGTTTTATGGTCATTGCCAGATTTTTTAATCTGCTATACATTTATAGGTCAATAAACTCTTTGTGTTTGGATCTTAGCAAGATTATAGAACAGGAAAATTTGCAGTGGCGTTAGCCACTCCAAAGTTTGTATGTCAGAAAGCGATGTCTATAAATCCGATGGATAAGTGCCAGAATAGCTGTGAACGTTCTGTACAAGAAGTGACACTAGCATTTCAGCAGCTCAGAATATCTGTGTGACAGAACATCAATATTTGTTTACAAATACAAGCTTAACAATTGTAAAAATAGTTGAAGGTTCCGTTTCCAGCCAGAGAGTTGCTTCTGAATAAACAATGTTGATTTTGATGCCAAAATGCCAGTTGAAACTCAGTAGAAACAGGAACCAATTTTTTGTCAAAAATTCATAGCAAAGTCCAGAGCTGTGCCCACTATAGAACTAATATTGAGCATTATGGCCAACTATTGAGTATACACTGCTCCTGAGCTGCACATTCTCCTGGAGAAGGTGACGGCCCATGGCCTGAATGGGTATACACTTCACTGGATTCAAAACTGGCTGGATGGCCGGGCCCAGAGAGTGGTGGTGAATGGAGTGAAATCCAGCTGGTGACCGGTCATGAGTGGTGCTCCCCAGGGGTCAGTGTTGGGGCCCATCCTCTTCAACATCTTTGTTGGTGATTTGGATGAGAAAATTGAGTGCAGCCTCAGTAAGTTTGCAGATGACACCAAACTGGGAGGCAGTGTCGATCCGCCGGAGGGTAGGATGGCTCTGCAGAGGGACCTGGACAGGTTGGATCGCTGGGCTGAGGCCAATGGGATGAGGTTCAATGTGGCAAAGTGCTGGGTCCTGCACTTTGGCCACAACAACCCCAGGCAGTGCTACAGGCTGGGAACGGGGTGGCTGGAAAGCTGTGTAGAGGAAAAGGACCTGGGGGTGGTGGTTGACGCTCGCCTGCACATGAGCCAGCAGTGTGCCCAGGTGGCCAAGAAGGCCAACGGCATCCTGGCCTGTATCAGGAATAGTGTGGCCAGCAGGAGCAGG
>VWZZ01001026.1:292019-307543 GCA_013399095.1 Psophia crepitans | reverse complement strand
ATCCATCTCTTCCACCTGGTTTGGCGGTCTGTAACAGACCCCCACGAGAATGTCTGCCCTGTTGGCCTTTCCCCTGATCCTTAACCACAGGGACTCAACCTTGACATTCCGAGCCCCAAGCTCTAACCACATGATATTTCTCTTTTACTCTCTTCTTGTTAGACATAATGTTTGTGATATGAAACTGCACTTGTTTATAATAAATTGCACTTATGAGTAACTGCAAGCCCTGTGCACCGCCAGAAGGGTTAATACCACAATTCATTTGTCCTGACTGCCCTTCCAGAACCACATGAAAATATTGATTGCTAGTGAATAAACATAGTCCTTTAGAAACAACTTATTAAATAATCTCGGTCAGGGTTTGTAAACACCCTACAGTATAGATCTGCAGTCAATTTCTACTATACTTTGCAATTGTTACATAAGTGGTAACTTTGTCCTTACACCAGAGGGGAACCCAACACAAATCAAATGTAAATTTTTTTACTTAGGTTCCATTTATGTTGCTCCTTCTTTACTTTCTTCCAATTTAAATTACTTAAATTGCTATAGCAAAATTGTATACTGTTTTTTAAAATTAGTTTCTATTCATTAATACGATTCCAAATATGACTAGCATTCTAATAGGAAATACAACAGTTAAGACTCCTAAGCCCATTTAAAAAAAGCACATCCCAAAGGCAAGTCTCATTAACACCTTCCCTGTGCGAGCTATGTAATTCAACATGCCAAAAACAGGGTGATAGCAGTCTGTGATGTATTGTTAAATATCACCACTGTCCTGTACATTGGATTTCTATTTTTAATATAAACATGGAATGGTCTACTCACATTTAACAGTTACAGCCCTCTCCTGAGAGGTGAGAAATGGAGATTTAAGTCCCTTCAGGCAAAGGAGGAGACTCAACATTGGAAAGGGCTCCATTTCCAAGTCAACTGCTTAAGCAGACATCGACATAGTTATGACAAATTCTGTAAAACCTTTAATCCCAAAAACTTTTCCAACTAATGTTCAACTAACTACTCTCAAGTCTGTGAGATTTACACTTCAGAAAAAGAGAGCCCATCTAGATATAATTCTATTGCACTAACTGGGCATTTTTATCATGTTGAACTAATATATTAAAATCATAACTTAAACAAGTTTCATCTAAGATACATTAAGATGACAGTCTTTTCCTCACAGCAAATTTGGACATTTGCTGATATGACACTGATGAGACCAAGACTCAAGTACTTTTCCTCCAGACCAATAACATAACTGGATACCAACTCACTTGTGAAACAAGTTGTGAAAGTTCTCAGGGGCTGGTTCAGAAATAACACTTATTTCAGGGAAGCTCTAAAGACTATTTTTTGTTCGAAGCAATAGACTTACCGTAACCTTATTTTCACTTGAAGAATTTAAAGACCACAAAATAATTCCCCTGCCCCCAAAACATAAAATAACAGAGTAAGTACAAACCTATTTTCTCCTGGACAAGAACAAAACAAGGTGCCAATAAAAGCTTGTTCATCACCTTAGTACTTTGTTTTGCTTTGTATAGCTTTAGGAGAGTGTGCTAAGGGCACAACGTAACACCCAAAGGAGAACTGCATAAACAAAATGTTAAGTCTAAAATCTGCCAGCAGCAACATTGGTATTTAAACTTCATGCCAATTTTGCCATTAGGAGACATTCCACTTAAGAGCTTCTTCTGGAATCCCAGGGTCCCTGTCCTCTGCCCGCCCACCCACCTGCTCCAGCCAATGGCCCACACTCCAAAACCTCTTGTGTTTCTGGGAAGAAGGAATGGCTATTGTCCAAGAGTTAATACAGGAAAGAGAATATTTATTTTTCATTCCCACTTGTGTCAGAGATGTACATGTGCATCCAAGGGCAAGGTAGGCTTTGTCTGTATTACAAGGGTTTTGTTTGGTTTTTCCTTTTGCAGTAGTGTAGTAGCTCTACTAGTTCTATCCATCTGCATATAAGGGCTTCAAAGCTTCAACTCTCCTCAACTCCAAACAACAGCTCTTCACTCAGTGACATCAACTAATTAAAAGTCAGACTCGTGTTACCCAGTGCAAGCATCTGCAACTAACAGTACGTTTCCCAGATGTAACTAAGGAATACAGGCACAAGCAAACAGGCCTTTCGATATTAGGTCATAACACACAGCTTAAGTGTAATTTCATTACTAGCTTGTCTTTTTGTTAGCACTGCACGTTACAGCAGCACCCTTTTCATAGGCAGCCCTACAAAAATTGCTTCTGAGAATCAAGCCGCCACAGCACTACTATTCCCAGCTTTTAAATAAGCTATTTTCTTGAAAAACTGCAGCCTATCCCCAAGCTAATTTTCTTCCACTGTTGCATTGGAAGAAAGGAGCTGGCCTTGGTTACTTGAGACAATTGCCCCGTGCACAAAATGCCCATCACCACAGCTTCATCCATCAAGAGTAATGAAGGAGTTATCATGAGTGCCCAAAATCTGCCTCCTCCAGGAGGCTGACTCACAGCCACCTGCCAACCACCATTACCTGTAAACAGCTTGTGCCTCCTGCTACAATGCGGGCTGCAATACTGAAAAACAGCAAGGGGAAGGGTAGGAAGATGGAGAGATGGCACAAACACGGCTTCGCTGCACAGGCCTTTGTTATTGCCCAAACACCATGATGTGTTTATATAAACATCCTGTGGCTGGGGATTTGCACTCACCTCTTTTCTCCGCAACAAAAACAAACTGAACACAGTAATTAGCTTCAATAGCGTCTGATTAAGTAAACAAGTTTTTCCCTTTCCATTAGTAGCTCATGAAGACAGACATTAATATGAGCACCGCTCAGGTCACTGCCCACTAGTGACAGCCTCACAGTCAAGCCAAAATAGATTCCACTGCAACAGCAAACATGAGAGTCAAACTCCCTGGTAGGACAGGCAGAAGGTTACACACGGATGCTGTCACAGGCTACGGTAAGAATACTCATGCCAAATCACTCATACACTTTCCTGAGCAGCTAATTACAATTTCTCATAACAAATCCTACCAATATTTAACAGAGACACTTGCAAATACACAGGGGTTTCAGTTTGCTAGAACAGACCCTCCTGCAAAACCTCTTGACGTAACACCTATTCACAAAGTTACAACTGCAAAGTACAGTCTACAAGAGACACTAATTTGGCTAACACCCTGCTCCTGACTGTATAGCCTGTTTCTGGGTCTGGAAAACTTTGTAGATCTTCCCTTTTTTTCTTCTCATGTGTAATCATCCCAACTCCATCAGGGTTTGGTTCTCTTAGGAATCTGTCTTTAGAAGTAACTCAAACCATAGACATTATTAGTAACCACATGGAAATGCAGCATGAGATCAGTCACTTTTTATTTTAAATTGTCAGACAGCCTGCTAAAAAGTAACACGCAGCCATGACTTCAACTTCAATATTAACCTCCCATGACTCACCTACAGAACACACTTTAGTCTTGACCTATTTAGAAGAAACTGACAAATAACTAACATCAGAAAACAGAAGTAGGTATAACATTGCTTTGATTGCATCTACATAGACACACAATTGTCCAAGAAAACAATCTTTTTTACAGTAATGGTTTGTAGTTTATTTTCCCTTCCCTGATTTTAACATCTAAACACAGAGACCGAGTACTTGGCAGCCTGCATCCCATGCCAGTTCCTTCAGAAGAATTCACTGAGGAAAAAGGGATTTTTTTCATCTGAATATTTCTTCAGACTGTATTTTATGAGCTGGTGCTTAATTATCTCAGAGATTTAGATTATTGTTTTTATTTCAAGAAACCTAATTTGGTGGATGAAGAACATCAAAGTATAATTTTAATCATTCTCCCTTGACACTTCTTAAAATAACACTAGCTGATGACTGCTCGTGAGATAGCAAGCTATTCTCCCCTCCTCAGCTACATACATCTTTCTGAAATATTTGCTGGAGTATCAGTGACAAACCATAACAGCATAAAGGAAGTAAATGTAGCTCGGCTTACACTTCACTGAAAAATATTTCTAATCTCCTTTTTGTCACTCAAATCACACCTAGCAGTAATGATTTCCAAATGCTATGGGCTGTTACCAGTGTCTTTCCCACAGAAGCAACATCAATCTAAAGAATAGTTTTAAGCCAGAAGCATTCTTTCAGCAGCCTCCAAGAACTATCAAAGAATTTAACGCAGCAGGTCACTTATTTCAGAAGTAACCATACTAATCAACTTCATCAAGTTATTCAAAATAAAATCCTAGAAGTCACTGGACAGCATTCTGCCTATTGCCTTTGTCAACCTTTAATTATGTCATGTAACCAACACACTGCCAAAGCAGAACGCAACTGCCAGCACACAGCATGTCTGAGTAAAGCCTAATTTTAGCCTGCAATTCAATCAGCACTCTTACAACGGCTAGGATTAAAGCCCAAGACAGCCACGTTACTGTATATAGGCCAATGCAATTACATGTTGAAACATGTTGAGAGAACACGATGGTAAACTGGAGTCGACGTTGGGAGGAGCAGCACTAGACAGACAGCTGCTCCGTGCTAGCGGATGTCTTCATTGGCAGAGCACACATTCGCATCTCGCCCATCTTGATTAATAGCCCACAATGAAAAATACCAAAACAAATGACAGTTTTACTCCAATGCCTTTCAATATGATTTAGCACTCATGAAATACAGACAACATTTTGGCAGCCTTGAAAATCAATATCCCTTTACCTTCATTGGCAGCTCTTCAGATGACTTAGCTTTGTCAATGCTAAACAGCCCGGTTTAATCCTGCCCCCCAAAATACTGCCAGTGAGGAGACAACTGTGTCCTCAACCTGCACACTCCTGAACTTCTGCATTGAGGTAGCAGTTACAGGACCTGTTTTGAAACAGCATTTGCAAGGATGCTTTTAAATACTGGGGGTTTGTAACACTAAAAAAAATAAAACCATTTTAAAATTTCTTTTCCTCAAGCCAAGGAGTTCATACATGCAAGTGTTAACTCTTGATTAAAAGTGTTTGGCTCTCGCTGTCTTTTTAATCTTCAGGAATCACATTTTCAGGCTTTTCCCCTGCAACTATACAGACTTTTTAAAATGAAAAAAACCTCATCTTGCTGTGCAACAGACAGCTTCAGACTTAGACACTGATGTTTTGAAACTATCAAAAAAAAAACAAAGCAGTACCACAATGCAATCACTTATCCTCCAGGATACAGCAAAATCATCTATCAAACAGTAATGACTTTCATACACTAAATCTGGAACTGAATACTAATCAATGATGTGAGGAAGTGGAAGGCTGTGTTTCATTACCAGTTTCCCAGGAACATTAACTTTTTTGATACAGCTTCTGAAAACTAGCCTAAATGGTATTCTCCTCATCTTTGTACAAATGAACATTAGGAGAAGTTTCCTTCAGACCCCTTGACAAGAGAGGAAGATTACAAGAAACACACACATGTGTTCTGAAGACTTTCAGGCTCAACAGGCGTATGAATTCAAGTACATCTAATTAGCAAAGAAAGAATATCTGCATCTTGAGATAATGCCCTCCATTATTGCAAACTTCCACATTTAAAACTTACTACAGGTGACAGTTTCTCTGAAGGGCACTTTTTTGAGCGCTGCTCAACTTCTCTTCAGCCAGTGAAATAAAAGCACCAGAAAAACTGAACTCTGAGAATCCGATAGCACGTTCAGAAACACAAAGATATGGGCATACCCTAGGCGTAGCATGATTTCACATTCATAACCGTGGTGGCTTTTTTTATCGACATTTCAAAATCAAGCAAAAGTTGTCCATTGAGAAGACAGGAAACGTAAAAGCTTAATTAAGATGAGGATTTTCTTCCACCACTTCCCCTACAACATTCAGCTTCATCAGAAACATGGCTCCTTTTCCTTCTTAAGCCAAAATTCAGTCTAGGAGAAGCTTAACTGCAGTAACACACATATAAAGCAGAATAACACCCAGTAAACCCACCATACGGTAGCTGAAACAATACTGCAGACCAGTTAACTTATTAATTAGGCTAAAAAAAGCAACAATTCAACTCAGCATCTGAACAAGAACACAAGGCAAGTATAACAAAACTAAGTACCTTATTTTATATAGTTTAATCTCATTTCTGATCAAAAATGTTGAAAGGGGACATAAGCAAGCAAAGTATTACAATATAAAATGAAGCCTGCATAAGACAGGAAGAGAATGCTTGGTTCATGGGCAAATGAAACTGCATACTAAATGCAGAAGAGTTGTACTTTTCTCTGTGTTGTATAGCTGCAAGAAAAAAGGTCTCGTGTTATAATCAAACCAGACCAAAAAAATCACAGTAGAATGAGTCCTTCAACTATGACCAGCAATAATCATTGCAATACATTAATCATTTAGAGTACTAACACAGGTTAAATTAGTCACATCTGTCTGAAATAAAATGCCATGTTTTACTTATACCCTGCTTTTCCACATGCACATAAAGCCTGCCTACCTTACTTGTGGTCACTAGAGAGTTACAGGCCTTCTGCATTTGTAAGAGAGGCTTAACTCAAATGGTAGCTTGACATAGAGTACTTGAAAGAAAGAATTACGAAAACAAGGAAGAAACATATGTAGAGATTGAAAAGCACAAATAGTGTAATTTGCCCTAGCAGCACCTTTTCTTCCTCAGGCACACAGTTTTTCAACCACCATCCATTTTCAAATCAACATTACAGCTTCTTATAAATACACCCAAAGGAGTTAGATGAAATGCACCTCACAAGGGAAACCTAAAATTCAGAAAGCACTAGCCTTAGGACCAACACACTTTCATCACCAGACACAGGTAAGTCTACAGCTCACCTCCTTTCCTCGGCACTCACCACTATCAGGCTGATGAGTCCTTGCACCTTTTGAAAGTGACCAAGTTTAAAAAAAAAGCCCCAACACACCAAAACACAAAGAAAATCCCACAAATTCACTTAACTTTTGATAGGCAATGGTCAGCCACAGAGGTCCTCACTGCCTGTGAAACAAGGCAGCACAGATGAACCCCAGTTTCAGAAACCTCCCCTTTCTTCCACAAGTCACAGAAAATAACACTATTTCCTTTTCCCCCTTTATTATTTATGCGTCCTTCAGCTGCTCATCACCTTTAATTGCTCAGGCTCTGCAGGACTGCTACACCTCTCAGGTGCAAAGAATAAAGTTCAACAGGTATCCTTAATTCTCTGCCTGGCAAACCTGGGAGACAGAGCAGAGACCCCCACCAGAGACACAAGACCTCCCATAAAGAGGGCAGAGGACTTCAGATTTTTGCAAGCTAACTCCCTCACAATGCTAGAAATGAAGCGGGGGGTGAGGGGGAAAGAAACCCTTTGTGCATGGAGCCAAAGGTCACACTCCAGGCACAGCTACTGGACTATGGTAATAAACAGAGGGTAGATAACATAGCTCTTTCCATTCCTCCACTTTTCATAAAATGCCAAGTGTTTCTGAGTACTAGAAGTCTGTTTATGCCTACACCACAGCTAGAACAGGGTCATCACTTGTGCTTTGGAGAAAATTCAGAACTTCTGTTTCACCCTGACAAAAACCAGGCACAAGACCCCATTTGGCATTTCACTAGCACAGATGAGGTTCCTGTTGGTGTCCTGATTGCACACCCTGCTATTATGCTCTTTCCTTGCAAATATTGCTGTAAAATAGCCTTGGAGTGATGAAAAAAGAAAATAGGACACGCTTTTTCAGCTAGCCTTACCTTGCATATGACTCTTGGATGAGCAAACTAGCTGGCACAGTTATGAGAACTACAGCTGCCTTCTTTGCCAGCCCCCAAATCATGCCAGGTGTTTCACAATGGACATGCTGAGCAGCGCCACCAGAGAGGGCCCAAGAACTTCATCTTCTCCTTGCTAATAGCAGAGCCATCAGAAAAAGCTAGACACAAAATCCCAGGCAGCTCACCAGCAGCTGAAGCAGCTACTTTGCCTCTGAAGCTGTTACATGTGGTTGCAATAGTGTATTTACGATTCTAAAGAAAATATTTTCTCAATTTCACTTACAAAGGTTGAAGGGCTTATTAGTAAATCTGAGGCACTGAAATGTCTCATATTTTTATTTTTGAATCAATGTTACTTATAATTATCTTTTGAAGTGGCACAGTCTGTAGTTTCTAAAAGCAGAAGATAGCACAGAAACCAAGATGAAGGCGTAACTTTCTTTCCCAAATAGGGCAATAGAAGCTATCTCTAAGCGCGTTTTATTCCAATATAATCATGCATGCTATGTACAAGAGGAAAACTGTAATGCTGTATCTGTATCAATAGAGTTAAAGCCATACAACTTGTGTACCTACACAAAGCACAAGATACAGTACACTATGTTCGTGGCTGGCAATCATAAAGCTTCAAACCATGCACGCCCCTCCGTTACTGCATATAGTCATGTGTACCTGACTCCACTTTGTATTGCAACTTATTTATTTATGCAGCTCTTTTTCATCTTCCTAATATGAAGACTTTAACTGTTAGTAAACACAAAGCAAGACTGTCCAAGTCTCATTTTTCCAAGTGTATATACTTAGCCTTAAAAACCACTCTAGAACTACAACTCAAAGGAGACAAAGCTGCTTTTCAAGCCACCCCACTCTTTGCCTGCTGAGCACTACCATGTAAAATGATGACCAATATCACCAAAAGATTAATAATAATTTGTTGCCCTTGTTTAGCAATAGTGACTAGGCATGCAGGATTAAAATTAGTAATTTTCTGGGACTTTGTAATTCAAATAAATATCCTACTCACAAAATGGATAGAGGTTCAGTTTAGAAGTATGACTACTTAAGTCAGGTAGTCATACTGAAAGTAAAGGAAAAGGTCTAAGTCTCTCTTTTTTTGGTGTTTTGTTTTTTTGGGGTTTTTTTTTGGTTGGTTGGTTTTTTGTTTGTTTTTTTGTTAAAGCATTCTTAAAATGCTGGGAATAACAGAATTACTTCTTTTTAAGTGTTTGGAATTGGAAACTGCAATGCATTTTTTTAATATATATGTGTTAAGCTGATGACATGTGGAAAGTGAACTTTCAAGTCTCACTCACCCTTACTTCAATAGTTTCATGTGCCAGATGGTTGCAGATGTTTCTAGGTAGCTGGGCCTACTAGAGAGCTTACTGCTACTTTTGTCCCAACTTGATCCTCTGCTAAAAATATGTAACAACATTCCTTGCTGTCTTATTAATAACTGTAATACAATATAAAGTTAATATTAATATAATACAACCCAGGTGGTGTGGAAAGTGATGACAGAGGTGTAGTAACTGGCAGTCTTTCCTCTGAGCCAGTAATGACGTAATATCTTAGCACGTGGGCACAGCCTACTGAAGCACTGTTTACCAAAGAAGGTGTATAGCCCCGGCCCAGACCACTCAAGGTCACTGAAAAATACATGACACCCTGTGAAAGAATAGAGGTACCAACCTGTCCTGGCTGAATTCCGGTCAGAGAAGCAAACTACAAAACCAAGTAGCATTGTCATAGGTGATAATGTGATGGACGGGGCGATTTACAGCCCGATTGCCTTGCATACAGTTGCATAACGGTTGTACATCGGACAGGAAGAACAGGGACTCTCATTTAGACCTTAATTACTGGCGAGGTAGGATGCCTGTGCAAGCACTGGAAAAAGAAAACATTTCCTGAAAGGTTTTAGAACTTTTCTTCTTATTTGGGACAAGAGAGGAGATTGCAACATGCCATGTCCCACATCTTTCTCTGACCATTCCTCCACCAACATAGATATGGTCTGAAGTAGTCTTAGTCTCTTGCTAACTGAAGCCATTAGCAATCTTCATACTACAATTTTGGAAGAATTTGCAAGAAAGGAGGTACCTACAACTGGTTTTGAAAGAAAACATCAAAACTGTAAACTCAAGTACAAGACTTGGGGCATGATAACAGCAAGGTCTAACTTCCTACTCATCTCCTTCATTTGATTCCAAACATCCAGCAAACACATGGTGATGCAAGTTTCCAGAGGTTGCATCTGACCAATCTGTGACTTCAAAATTTAGCAATACCCTGAGAACTACCAGCACACTTGCTCCCATCATTCCTGACACTGAGCTAGACAAATATTCTCGAGCTATGAGCATCTGAACTGAAAGAGTTGCAAGAGAGAAGTGTCAAATTCAAGAATTACATCTCTGGGATAAGTCTGCTCCCCTGCTTTTACAATATAGCTTTTAAGCCTAGATCAAACAACTGAACTAACTATAACTTGCACAAACTGTAACTTGTCAGAAGAACCTTGCAAGAATTTCAAAGACTTCTTAGGTTAAACGGCCAGAGATAAAGCCCAGTGTTTGACAGTTACTTTATATCTGCTGTACAGGTATCTCTGCTCCTTTTGAAGGTCCACGCTGCAAGACAAAAAGCTGCTTTTCACAGCTGTGCTTTTGGGCAGGTGTTTATATTTTCCCCAGAAGAGTGTTTTACACAGGACTCCGATGCAGCTTGTGCTTTCAAATCAGAAGACAGAGCTGAATCCTAACCTTCTGCCCTCATAAATTCAATCACACACAACCACTACAGGGTCAATCTCTTCAAATATGCTGTTCTGTCAGCTCCAGAAACACTTGGCTAGATCCAGAACACTTTGGAAACCTGTTGGAAAGAACCATTGTATTAAATCCCCTCTTCTCTCAAAGGGTGAGAAAGGGCTAATGTCCACCTGTCCCAAGGAAATATGAAAGACCTAGGTGCCTCGACAGTCCTCAACTAAAATACTCCCCAGGCCTCAGGAGTGACACTTGAAATTCAAGATATCAGCCAGTTTCCCCTTCCTGTGGGTTCATTTTCCTCAGGACAATGATGATAGTCCAATTGCCGTCTTCTGTTCTTCAGCTCCCACAGAGAGCATAACGATGAACCCAAAAACACTCTCGTCAGAGAATGGCTGCTCTATCTACTGTTACCTCCAGCAGGATCAGGATCCAAACCATCCTCTCTTCTTCTGCTTCTGCCTAGCCTCTGTGCACCAAGGCATTTCTTAATGCCACTGTGCTTCAAGGAAACCCAGGGAAAAGGAGCCAGTTGGTAGGTTTTCTGCTCTCAGAAACCCTGAGGCTGGTGCCAGGATATAGCCTGGCACTGAGTTCAATGCCAGAGCTGAGCTTCGTGCCAGGACACAACCCGGTGGAACAGCCCCTGCTATCGGTTTACATCACACCATGCCCCAGAGCCAGCCCTGGCTTTAATCTAGGGCTAAATCACAGCAGCTGAAGACGGAAATCTGGATGGTTTCTTTATGAATGAAACTCCCGAATCCCTCTAGTGCTCATTGGATTTATTTGCTTATACCACTGGTTTTTGAATGACACTGTTCCTAATTACAAATTCTTGGAAAAGATTTAAACACAGAAGTTGCCTGGAATTTTCTCAGAGGGAACAGGAGGTCAAAACAGCTACCCTTACAGCACTACAACTCCCCTTTCCACCATGACCTCCAGTACACCATATGCATTGTGAGATTTTTTTCAGTTTTCTATTATTACACCAAGTATTTCAATTACATTTTCTTGATAAATTAGAGAGCATAATTTCCAATATCATTGTAAAAATGTATTCCCTACAGAGCTGCCCCAACACTGAACAGTACTGTGGGATGTGAAAACAGAATATGGCAACATACTCAGCATGCTGTAATTATATGAATAAGTCATAATGAAGAAGACCTCTAAAAAAAGCACACCACTTGACATCGGCCATGTATATATATCCACTCTCCTGAACGACCCTGTGTCAGCAAGTCATAAGTATCAAGTAACTCAAAGCAATTCAAAACCAACAAACCCAAAGTACCAAATTAGATTCAAAGCGCATTATTGGCACTGGGCCTGAGCCACAAATTTAGATCCAGTTCTGAATTTTCCCAAGGTTCACAGAAATGGGCAAAAGGGACATCTGAATTCAGAGTCCAGACTAGATCCCATTCTTGTTCGTATAACAGACAGTAAGAGAGACCAAAAATCCTCAATAAACAAGCAGTAAAAGCCAAATCCAAAATGGCACCTTGGAGAGTCGAATCAATACAAGCAATCCGCAAAAGCTCTGCAACGTGGCCTAGTCACTCAGCAAGAGTTTGTAGATGTGGCTAAAAACACCATAACAGAATCTGTAGTACTTCATTGCATCAGCAAGTAAGACGGTTTGTCCCCAAGGCACCTGAAACCACAGGGGATACCCCAGGCAAGCGTTCCTGATGACAGCGCCCTGCCCCGTGGGCTTCAGTTCTGCGTGTGTGCTGCACACACAAGGCAGAACTGAGCACAACCCAGGGTACAGCAAGCTGCTTTATCCAGAGATATGGCTGAAGGGAAAGGTGTCTGCACAAAGAGAAGCGGGGGCGGGGGGGAAAAGGGTGATGGAGAAGGTTACAATTAGGCAGCTAATTCCAAGCAAAAGAAGGATTGCAGACACCTTTCTTCTCATTTTTCCCTATGACCTGGTATAGGTGCTCCACCTCATCCAGATACTTGATGCATTCAGGGCGGTAAAGCCCATCCTAGCCAGTGTTCATGGAACTCAGACACTTAACTTCACCGCTCTCCTCCACAAGGACCTAAATATGTTGCCGCACAGAAGACACTTCATAAATCCAAAAGTTGCATCCAGACTCAAGTATATTTGTAAGTTTAAAGAGAAGAAGTAGTGAAAGCAACATATGAAATCAATAGTTGTACTTCCAAAGAACTGGACTAAAGAAACGCTGGCCTTTGGAGTCAAACTATAACGTTTGTTGGTTACCAAAACAAGCTACTAATGGCATACTATGACAGGTCAGAATGTCAAAGCATTTTTCATTTGAGTTTTAAATTGTTTTCTTAATAATTGTTTATAATATTTTACTTACAATGACTTGCAATATACAAGTTATTTTATTAACTACAAAATACTGTCGTCACTACAAATTTCAACCCGGTAATGGCGAAATCTGACACCCACTGAAGTGAGCTGGATTCCCGCTACTGACTTCACTCTCTCAAGTACATCCCACAGCAGGACATCGTCTACGAGGAGCTGTACAAACCAGCTGGTTATCTGAAGACAGCAAGCTGGCACCTCTGTTCAGAGATTAAGTGAATATTCATCCAAGTCAAAAGATGGTAACTTAAAAAACGATGAAAGAAAACGAGCATTGATCATTTGAACTCGCTGGCAAAAAGGTCAACAGTCTATAAGATTTCAGGAATGATTTAGACATCAACGTTACTATGAATTTGAGCTATAAACTCCTAAGTCTGTTACAAGATATTTTGCTCTAGTCACCATCAAGATACTAAAAGGACCATTAATCCATTAGATCACTAATTTTCAAACTAATTAATCAAGCCTCAAATGTGACGCATGAACTGACATGAACTGACACCTGAATTTCAACCTACACTCTGCTTTGACAGCTGCATTCCTCTGAGATCAGAGTTTGGTCCCTGGGAGAAATGGAGCAAAATCCTTCAGTCAACTAATGTGGTCATCTTCTAGGGACCAGGTGAATACAGTCTTGAGGAAAAGCTGCAAAAAGAATACCCCCACCTCCAAAAAAGAAAATGGAAAGACTATCCTTAAAAAGCAACACAGATTACTTGGTTCTACAGAATCACACACACCAGATGTAATGCCAAACACAGAATGGTTACACCAACTACAATTGCGCACAAAGAACTAAGCTTGCAATATAACTAGTAAAGGTAAAAAAGTCTAATCAACCCTTTATTTTTCTTCTTTGTAGAAGTTAAGAGAAGGCCAAGAGACATAATTAAGGCACTCTAGAAACTGGCCCTGGCTCTGCATACACAAAGGTAACTGTAACCATGTAAGCAGATTTCAGTGAGCCTGCCCACATCATTGTAACAGCAGAAACAAAATGTTTGCAGGAGTCAGAACCTCAGGTTAACAAGTCACTGGGCCGGGACTTGAGCAGTTGCTATCTTTCAATAGGCTGGCTTTACAGCACCTCTAGAGACTTCGGCCATCTTTCATCCAAAGTCTCTAAGTCCAGTTTCTAAACATTAATTAAACTTGAGAAACATGCTGCACGCTGAAACACAGGGCAGGAGTCAAATATATAGAGGCAGCCATGGATTTTGGGTGTCCCCTAAAACACTAAATGGGGGAGGGGGGGTGTAGGAGCGTGCTTTGGTTAGTATGTTAGAAGTAAAAGCCAGAACAGTATTCAAAGCAAAGCAAAAGCAAAACACAATACAGTGGAATATCCTTGAAAATGAGGTTGAATTAACTGTAAATCCAGATTTTAAACTATCTTTTTATTTATTTCATTAGGTGTTTGAATCTATCCTGCCTTTCTTTTAATTATTTCTGACTCAAAAAAAAAAAAAAAAAAGCCTCCCTTGAAAACAATTGGACCAGTCTCTGAATTGGGGACGACTGAGCACATGAAAACAGAATTGACCCAGCGCACCAAGAGCTTCCAAAGGTTTTGTGCGCTCGGCAGAGCTCTGTTCGCTGGATGCTGTATCCTTGGCAACTATTATGTGAGAAACCGTTCTACAAATGCAAAACTTCTGTCTGCTCCAAGAGCTTTTCTCTGAAATACTTTCATGGGGTTTTGGATATCCTTAAATCTAAGGGCACACACAGCCCTTTGTCATCTTCCCGCAAGCTCCCAAGAGCAAGTGATAACACAACAGGCGATGTTAAGAGAGTATTTTCCTCCCACTTCATCAGAAGGCGAATAAAAGTTTTACAACTTTTACTTTGTTTTCTTCTGGGAAGAAAAAAGAACTGGGCATTTTCCCTTTTTTTCCTATGGTGCACTCTGCAGAACTAATGTGCAGATGCGAGATAATAATGAAAGGAAGTTATTATTTTGTCAATCAATGGCATTGCTTTGAAAACTGAAAATTGAAGGATCATGCCCGGGTGCCTGACTTCAAGGGCAGAACCACACGTATTAGGAGAAGCACGCAAGGAGAGCTAGGTAAGGTCTGACAAGGGCCGTGGCAGTTAACACGCTGCAGCTCTTCGCGGGAGGCACTAACAGCACCGACTGTCCCAAGGGCAGCAGGCACAGCACTATTTTTACCAGCGCCCTCGCTGTCCCCGCCTGGCGCGCTAAACCCCGCCGCAGCGCAGCCCCGGTCCTGCCTGCGCGGCCACGCTCCGCGCAGCTCGGCTCTCCTTAAACAGAACGTTATTCCTCGATACCCCCAGACAGTCAGACATCGCTAGCAAGGGACATGCATGCAATATTTGATACCCAACTAGGGCTCTGGTGGTGGTTTGTTTGTTTGTTTGCTTTCTCCAGAGGAAAACGTACAGCAGCTACAGCTAATGCAGAGGCGGCGGCTGCCCTTGAAGGCGTTCGGGAACACGCGAGAGCAGCGGGGGAGTCCCTCCGGCGTCCCCCCGGGCCTCTCCCCAGGGCTTAAGGAAACATCCATACTGCCGGGGCGACGGATAGCGCCGGCGGGGCAGCCCCTCCGCCGGGCGTCCTCCCGCGCAGCCCCGCCGGGCGCGGAGCCCGGGCTGCACCC
>VWZZ01001026.1:143980-291468 GCA_013399095.1 Psophia crepitans | reverse complement strand
CCCGCGGCCACCGGCGGCACCGCCCGCAAAGGCGTACAGGCGTCCCCCTCCTCCCCCGGCCTGAGGAGACCTCCCGGCGGCGAGCGGGAAGGAGAGTCTGCTCGAGATCCCCCGCCTCCGCCGGGCCGGGTGGAGGGGGCAGAGAAGGCGATGGGGGCCGCTAGCTTCTCTCGCTGCGGCAGGGGAGAGAGAGGGACCCTCCCTCCGCAGCCCTCCTCCTCCCCTCTCAGGGCCGAGAGACCTCCGCCTCAGGGCGGAATGACCGTTGCCGCCCGGGCGGGCACCGCCGGCCCCGGGCACCGCGCCCCGTCAGGACCCTTCTGGGGGCAGCGGGTGAAGAGGGGCCGTGGGAGTCGCCCCCGCCGTGAGGGACGGGGCCGCGGAGGGACGGTCAGCCCCTCACAGTGCGGCGGGGGCGCTGGGCCCCCGCCCGTTAGAAGTACTCTTGTACTAAGCTGGGTCTTGCTGTCCCAAACATCCCAAGTGTCCTAAATCTTTAGTGCAATATTTATCCAGTTTGAAAAGGAAGCTTTAAGTAATACCTGCTTCAAATGAAAAAAATAAAAATATTTAGAAACTGACCTGAAACCTGAGTATTCGACCAAGATTGTTGGGTGGGTTTCTCTGTATCGGCACAAACCCCTCCTTGCCACAGGGGTTCTGTGTGCCTGGGGTTCGCTGGCTTCCCAGAGCACACGGCCCGGGCGGTCCCCCCAGCCCGGGCAGGAGGCGCGCCAGGAGCCGCCTGGCTTTGCACCCCGGCTGCCTTGGGCCTGCTCTGCCCTCCCGGGGGAAGATGGGGGCAGGCGCAGGGCACAGCGTTGTGCTCCTGGAGTTGAATCTGCCCTGCCTTGCCGAGTCTGCAGCCTCACCTGCGGGGACTGAGGGTGTGCGTGCCCTGGTCTCCAGTCATGGGGGCACGGGGCACAGGAGGGGGACTACAAAACAAGTTGCAGGTGAAGTACGGAGAACGAAGGGTCTCGCTGTCCTGGGGGAATGGCTGCGTTTCCCCAGGCTGAGCATCTACCCAAGGGCTTGCACCATACTTGATGGCCGTGGTTCCTGACTGCCGATCCTTTTGTCCTTCATGGAGAGGGCTGTGCGACAAGAGCTGCAGCATGGTGAGAAACGGGGGCTTTATCACAGAAATGTGTCTTAAGCAAGAAAGCATGACCTCTAGGATCATAGCATTTGCATGAAGCAACCGTTTCCTCCCAAAATGATTACTGGTTTGGGAGTATTTGTCAGCACTGGGACAAAAGGGGATTTCTGTCCACACGTGGTCTGTCCTTCATTTCTCGGGACTAACTGGTCAGGATTCAGTTTTCGCAGCAGTTATGCCTGTTCTCAGAAAAGACCATCAAGCATAAATACTGCTAAAATCAAGAAGGATTTTAAAACTCAGAAGCTATCTTGTCATTTAAAATATTTCACTGCCGATATTTTATTTGCTTCTTTTTTTTTCTTTTCCCTCAGCTTGGACAAGAAAAAGGACCTGTGGGTTGTCTCACCCCATTTCTCATCACCACCTCTCAGTTGTGGTTCTCATGCACCATCGGAACTTACACGTGGTGAAGTCCTGATTTTGAGTTTTGTCTATATAATTAATTTAAAATGTGTATGTTACAAAGCAATACATTTTTGTATCTGCGTTAATACCAACAATTCAGTTTCAATAGAAAACAGTATTGCTGCATATCTGTCTGCTTATTTATGTTGTATATTTTTGTCACCATATAAAGTTAAGATTAAACAGGATATTTTGGATATGTTAATAATAATTTACTTTATTGCTATTTATATTAAACTTCCATTTTTGTAAAACAAATTTGTACACTTGCTGCTCATCAATGATCAATGTGAGGTGGCGTAAGATTGCTATTCTTGCTATTCGTTGGATTAATTCTGACTTCTGCTACATGAATATATGGCACTTGTCTCATTGCAGAGGCATTAATACTTGGAGAGCAGTTTGAAATAAATCATGGAAGCCAAGATTTTTGCATAAAGTCTAAGTGACAGCATCAGCCACTTTTCCTCCAATACTGGAAAACAAAACCAAAGGATGAATGCAATCCTTGGAGCCAGCAGAGACCAGGCAACTCTAAGGCTCAGCATCAAGACATCTAGCCATGGACTCTAAATCCCACAAGGAAGAATTAGATATTGTATGTGTTGATCTTCTACTGGATTTCCAAGTATGAGGTGTCCAGTGGAGATATATTTTATCACCAGGATGCTGAAAGAAAATAAAGCAATACAAACATGAAAGGATCCCGAGTCAGTCAGAGCTTTGAGGTGCATCTACTTATACTTTTTCCTAATTGTAAACAGCTCCAAACCAGTACAGACCTTTGGATTTCAGAAGCTGGATTTTACTTGAACTAAAACACAGATCTGCTGGATAAAACAGAATAACATTACAAGGTCAGTGTGCATGTGTGTGAGTGTATGTGTGTAGAGGGATAGATATACATCTAAATTCCACATCTAAATGGTTTTCCACCTTTCTTCACTCTCTTCAGAGGCCTTCTGAATCTGCAGTGTCTTTCCATCAGCTTGAGCCAGGGCTCTGTATAGTTTGCTCCCTCCTCTTCCAAACAATCACCAGTTTCTCCTGCTGCCAAGCTGTACCTTGTCCTTTGCAAAGTCCTTCTCTCATACCCTGTCTGCTTTGGAGCCTGCAGCAGAGCGCGCTCGCCTCTCCTGTCCTTCCACAAGGTTTTATTTATTCAGTGTAGCAGCTAAATCAAGGCAAGCAGGAGACTTGCCTTCTTACTGTCCCACTACAGCCATTTAAATGAACATAGACAGCTTCTGAAAGACCTTAACACACACTGAAATGCAAATGAACAGACAGATACTGCCTGTCAGAGGTACGTGGTGTGAGGCACCACAGGCATTGCATCTGGAGAGACAGAGACATGACAAGAACAGCATATGTGGTTGTCCCACCCCATTCCTCATCACAGAAGGTAAGGCCTTCTCAGAGAGAGACAGAGCATTTTCCTCAGTCGTGCTGAATGAAATCAGCCTTCAGGAGGCTCTGGGGAATTCTCAGCAAAGTCCAGGCTGTGGTCCTTCTGCCCTCGCTGGTATCACGGATTAGCTAGGGACAGGCAGCTGAGATGGGCTGTGTTACTGCTGACCTTGGGGTCCCGGAGTCCATCTCACAAGCCCTTTCCAAAAAAAACAAAGGCTGCACACAACCAAGTAAAGTTCACAGTTTTAAGCTCCAAAGTTCTTTTTATAAAAACAGAAGAGGGAAATCCTTCATGTGCACACACGTGTTTCAGGAATGAAACATAACTTAGGAGTTTTCATTTAGGGCTGATTTATTCTTATTAACTCATCCCGTTATTGGCATTCCTTAAAAATACATTGTTGAATGAGTTAAGATGGTGTGTCAAGCTTAAATTTGAATTTCATTATTGTTGAAACCTGAATGTTAAGATAACATCGTTTTTTGTCTTTAATTTCCTCTTTTTTATTAAAAATAAAAAATATGTGTTTGATGGAAAGTTATTGAAAGCATATTCTTTAACCCAAGGACCACCCAGACACAATGTAAATATGTATGTAAGCAGTTTTAAAAAATGATACTAGGTATCCAAGGAATTGGAATACCTCCACGGGAGTATTAGTTTTTCTGGTATATCATCATGTCAATACAGATCTAGATGCATGATCATGAGATTACAGTGTCAGCATGCGAAGTGGCCAGTCTGTTAGCTTCTTTCTTTCTCTCTTCCGGACAAATTGAACTGCTTCCAAATTTCATTTTTCAACTTCAAGCCAATTTTAGTTATGGGAGAACAAAGGCGATTTTAACTTCCATGATCTATTCACTTAACATAAAAATAGCAGTCTATTGATAATGGTAATCAAAATGGGCTTGCAAACCTCTGGAATTAAAGTATGGAAATGGAAGTGCTGACAGATCCTTTACTGTAGTGATGGGAACAGTATTTCTGCCCTCTCTGCAATATAATCTGTAAATAACACTTAGTTTTCTTAGTGAAGTGTGGAGAGTGATTTATTTCATTGTTAGCGTGGACAGGCAAATAACATAAGACACTTCTCAAACTAACGGCGTGCAAGTGAAATCCGGTCTGTCACAAGACCAAGAATAATACCGTGGATTTCAGCCTCCTTCATTCAGGGATCTCAAAGCGCTTTGCTACCATTAAATATTGCCTGCTTACTTCTGCCACATAGATAGGGACACTAAGGAGCCAGAGGCTTGAGGATACAGTTCTAATATGATTATTTTTGTTAAAGAAGTGGGTTTTTTACCGATTGAAGTGAGAACTGAATTTGGTTTCATATGACTGGATCACAGAAAACATCTTCTATAAAGAAAAGTAAAGCCCACCTTAACAGAAAGCTTTTTCTTTGGGAGGTAGGGACTTGTAATGGCCATTAAAGATCATCATGGTCTGAATCAAGCTTTAATTGCGGCATCACACATTCAAACTCAGTAGACTGCTACTGAAAATTGTTCTCCTGTTGTGTCTGGTTAATACCATACACGAAGTAATACTGTATACTGCGAATACTGGCTAATACTGTATATTGGTGCTGAAGATGTTGTCAAGGTACACAACTCCAAAACCACTTGACGTTCTTTTTATCTGCACAAACCTGTAAAAACATGCCCTTTATTCTTCCATGGATCATACCATCCCAGGAAATAATCTGTTAGATGTTCCGATGGTGATCTTACAAAGTTATCTTTTTTCTGTGTGAGGCCTTCCCCCAAGGAGGCCTGGTCTGAAGGATGTAACCACTAGTGAGAAGGGGGAAAAGTGAGGTTTCTATGACGTGCATGTTGCGCAGTGACATTTAATACAGTCTGTGGTTACTCAACACACTTGCAGTCTCTTACAGAGCTCCTACCTCCTTTGGCACACAGGCAAGGGGACTTAATTCATGCGCGCAGATATTTTATTTCACCTTCACCGTTTAATGCTCAAGGCCTCCACCTGCCCTATCCATTGCACGCTACTTAAACCCTGTTCTCATGACAGAACTAATTTCCTCAAGAGATTTTGTCCAGTGCTCTGCATTATAACAGACGAATACTTCACAAGTAATTATTAATTTATTTTCACAGTGCTCCTCTGCAGGAAGGAAGTCATTTTACCCCCATTTTATGGATGGAGCGTTAACAGAAAAAATGGAGACGCAGTCAGAAATAACCACTGCTGTTGGCTGTCCAAGCCTGAGCTGCCTACGGCGAGATTTCAAAACCTCTAAGAATGCTACGGGTTAAAAGTGCAGCTGACAGTGACCTCGGCATAGGCTGGATGGACGCTCTGCCGCTAATGCCAGGCTGTGCAGAGGAGGAGAAAACACGTGCAGTGGGACACTGGAAATGTCACTGGGAGTCGCTTTAATGTAGCACTGGAATTTTACTGTGGCAGCATTTATGGGGCTTAATCATGAGATGCCCTCACCTGAGTACTCAAGCCACTGGTTTCGTTCACCTTAGGTGCTGGGTGGATTCCTCCAGGGGACGTGAGTGTTGCTCCTTTCCTGGAAGCAGCTGATTAGGATGAGGGGGTGGAGGCTGCACAGTTTGAAGAGTACGGCAGGACACAGAGTGAGGGTCACAGGAGAGACCTCAGAGCCTGCAGATCATGCTCAGATGGAGAAGTTGCGATACAGGCCACAAAAGCACTGCAAAGAAAAACTGCTAGGGAGCAGGGGGGAGGAGGCAGATTTTGCTGCATCTCAGAATGTTACTGAATTGACTGCAGATAAAACTGGAAGCAAGGTCTGATTCAACAGTGCAAGAACATTGCCAGAGGAGCTGGCTGCAAGCATTTTCTATTTCTCTTCTGGATTCCTCACTTTGAGTTTACTGAAAATATACTAGCCTGTATTCTAACACAGTCTGGCTTTTGAGTGGAAAAGCCATTTAATCCATTTTGAGGAGTTCATTTTAGAGAAGGGAGTAGACAGAACTCGCCTCTCTTCATTTTCCTCCTCCTTCTGTAGTGCGTGCTGTACACTGATGGACAACAGCACAGTGGTTACTGGGATTTGCTGAACTTCGTCTTCAGAGAGAACATGAGGCAAAGGTATTTCGAGAAGCAAGATGAGACTGTGGACCAGTTGTCTGACATGGTATGGCAAATTTTGTAAGAACCCCCAAAATTTCAGTCATTCCCTTCCCTATAGTCAGCTGAAAGCTTTGTTTAAACTGGTTTTTTTTTTGGCTTGACAATGGAAGTTGATAATTTCATTTCAGTGAGATAAAGAATAAAACACAATCTTTCTTGTCCATTATAAATGAGCTCATGAACTGGAAAAAAACCCAAAACAATCCAGAAGCACCAGTGAGAGTGGTTGGTAAGATGCTGCTTATTCTTTGACATTTGAACTTTGATATAAATTTACATTATCAAAGATAATGATGTCTTGCTAGTATGAGATCTTACTGTAAAATTCATCTAGTCAGTCTTTCTTGGAAAATTGGAAGACACTGCCATGGATTACATTTACTGGTGTATGCAGTCTAGTGATGTGCGGACTACCGAGGCTTACATTACTTAGCAAGCAAATTATATTTTCAAATGGAATTAATGTCACTGCTCTTTCTTTAATTTTCTTCTAAGCCAAAAAGCTCGTGTTTCACACGCATTTGTACAGAGAGCTTCTAGCATTAAAGGAATAACGAGAAGAAGGAAATGGGGATAAAGTAACCTGCTTACAGACATGCTGTAGCCATGATGACCTTTTTTGCTTTTTCAGTTTAGTAGAAAGAAATGCCAGACTGGCCATAAGCGGTACAGACATTTAACAGAGAGCAGCCAGAAACATGGTGGCCATTTGTTGGCACGTGACCATAACTGAGAACTTTTGAAAAATTATCAAGACCCAGTTCATTTTTTTAAAGTATTTTCTAATATAAGTTGAGGGAAATGGCACACTTTAGTTTGAAATCTGAGCATCTGAAATTTGCTTTAATTTGTACCTTACCATCAACATTAACCCAGCAATTAAGTAGCTGTTTTCATATCACTTTATATTTCATAATGTTGTGCTGGGGGTTGCCTTGGTGACTGAACTAAACTTTGTAGGACAAAAAATGGTTTGTCATTTTGCATCTTGGGTATCCACTTTACATTGTGGCTGTTCGTTTGATGTGAATTGATCTAGAAACTAGGAAGGTTAAAATAAACATGGTTCCAGGGGAAAAGTGTCTGTGGGAAAAGGCCACAAATGCTTGAAGGTACGCTTGACAGTTTATCAATCCCTTTGTCAACAAAATGAGCTTCTGCAGCATTTAAAACTTGTCTTCATAGTTGGACTTTTGCACCTGAGGTTAGTTAGCTGCTAATTAAGATACTACTTAAAATGTCGTTTCCCCAGTCAGTATGTACACATCCAACAAGTGTATTCTGAGCTTGGACCAAGAATAAATATCTGTGGTTTGAAGAAAACACCAGGGAGTGTTCGTATCAGTGTTTATAAACATGTGAAGTGACTGTAGATAATCCAACATTATTTATTTTGATGTAAAGGGTCCTATGCTGATATAAACATCCTCAATACAAAATTACTTGTTACTAATGTTGTAAACACAAGTTCCTAAACAAATTGCTGGGGACAATTAGATCAGGAGAATATTAGTCTTAGTCAGTAACCAGTATCATCTGCCCAAGAGTGAAGAGCAAGAGACTTCATCGTAAGAAATTGCAAGATAATTTGTACATACCATTTTCATGATAAACACTATTTAGCAGATGGTTTTGTATATTCCACAACAGCTTTAGTTTTAAATATTCTTCATTAATACACTTTTCTAAGTTCAGATGTTCTTATCAGTGTAAACACTCCCTCCTTTCTTGCATGCCGGCATATACTTGACCTCACCACGGTCTCACAGTAATGAATTCCACTGGCTAAATATATCTTCTTTTAAAGCCTTCCCCTTCATCATTTTGGAATTCCCCTATTTCCAATTTTCTTCAAAGCTTAAGATCTAAGACAACTACACAGATATTAATATTTTTCCTTCTTACAGCATTCATTGTTTTAAATAGTTCTATCATCAGCTTCATTTTTATTCACTTCTTTTGTAAAATACATACATCTAATATTTTCTTCCTCTCTTCAGACTGAAGTTTTACATTCCTCTGCTACATTTTAGTCCATCTCTGAACATGATGTATGTTTGGTTTGTATTTTGGGGAGTGGAACAATCAAAATTGGACAGAGAATTGCCAGAGTAAAAAGAGACTATCTCCCTAAAGCCGTTGTAATATTTTCTGTATTAGTTTTCATCCCATTCTTTATGCATCCAAATATTTTTATTTATTATTTTTTTGCCTTTCCAGCCCCTGGTGTACACAGAGCAGGAGTTTGATCTAACCCTTCTCTCTTCATGAGTAAAATCATGATACTTTCCTGGAATGGGCGCAGTTACCATAGAACCTAATAAGACATCGTACCGAATGCATATTGCTTCTTCCAATGTATTGCAGATACACACTGCATATTTTAAGTTTTCTGGATAATTTGTTGGAAAGACTGGTCTTACCTCATCTCTCTTGTGTACATCAATGTGCATGTAAATTTGACCATAAATATTTCTGTGCATAGGCAAACAGAGAACTCGTGCATATCCCGTGCTCATGGGAGCAATTCAGTGTCTCTGTGGGGCTGCAGGTGGCCCTTTTGAACACTGGCTTTTTGAAGACATGCAAAATAATTCCTCACTAGGATTCTTAGTTAAAATCTCCTGCTTGAGGGCTGAATGGGACAAGAATCCTGTTGCCTTTGTGCCCACGAGCTGTTTTCTGTTTTGCTAATTTAAAATGTCTTATACCTGGGTCCTAGCCTGAGGTTGTGGCTTGCTACTCAGAAAATGACCATTTTTCTTTCCATGAAGAAGGGTGAAGGCATCCCTCGATACTCCAGATGGATAGAAACCTGTTCTGCTGGTTAAAGCTTGCAGGACTGATCCTTGGACCTGTGCCACTTGACACCACTCAGCTAAGGAGTTTGCCTCTTGATTTTACTTTTCAGCTCAGTCCTTTGGAATTCTGCTAAGTGGTAAAGAAAGAATACCCACAAGCCTGCAGAGAGGTTGCTTATCTGTCTCCTTGAACTGTGTTAAGTGAAGAGGGAGAACAGTTGCACTTCTCCAACAGATCCCTTAGAGACATTGGCAGGTTCGGGTAGTCACAACCAACGGGCTCTTCTCCAACAGGTTCTTTGCGCTGCAGCCCTCGCCTAGGGTGAAAGGTGGCACATCTTCCGTCTCTGCTTAGGCAGCAACTCAGTATCAGAAAGCTTTTGATAAGCTCTGGGCCCAAATCTTGAAACCATTCTATTCATCTGAGAGGTCTTTTATCCTGGTGAACTACACAGGCTCTGAGCTAAACACAGAGGCAATGTTTGTAGGATCAGCAGTCTCAAAATTCATCTCCTAAAAAGGAAGGGTGATGGCAAAATCTAACTCACCTGAGCACTTCATACTCAGGGGCAGAGATCTCACTTTTGAAACTAGTGTCTGATTTTTATCATACAGTCACAGCAGTTTTAATCAAGAGAAAGGAACCCCCTGAAGGAGCTGTTTGTTTAGTTTGTGCTATTCCTAAATCTCCTCTGGGTACCAGCATATCCAGCTTACCACTTGAGCTTTAAGTGAGAAGGCACTGAAACCTGTACTTTAATGTGACACTGTTTCCTCCTTTCCACCTTCTGAAAGCACCCCCAAAACAAACCTACAATGTGTCATTCTGCTGGGCTAGTCGTCACCCCGTAAGTGCAATTTGCCAGCATCTGATATAAACATCAGGGGTAGAAATGGACCCATCCAATTTAGGAGGACAGAGGAGGGCCTTCTCTTCCCTTATCAAAAAGCATTAATTTTACAAAATGTTTCTTTATTCATATTGAAAATGTCCTCTGACTGGAAACTTGTTTTCATCATCATGCTGCCCTCTGCTTGGTACTCCTTCACTGTAGAAAGGTACTTCTCAATGTTATCAGTATGAAAAGCTTTTAGGTGTGATTCCTTTAGGAATTTATATCCCCATGCTGCGCCCCCCCCCCCCCCAACTGCTGAACAGTGCAAATAAGCTGTAGATCTCTGCTGAGATAAGGAGTAGTGAAGGGAATTTTTGCTCAAGGCCACTGTGTTCAAACAGACTTGGGCAGCTCCTACTAAACCATGTAATCAAGATTCAGAAAATGACCTTGCCCTCCCTCTCCTTTCGAGCCCCCAAGTAAGTGCGTGTCAGACTGTGCGCATTGAAAGTTAATGAGGCCGCAGCTCAAGTAAGTCGCGTGTAAGATCATGGGTGAAGCACAGATGGCCAAGGAGGATCAGACAGCTTTCCTGTTAGAGAGGAAGATACGGAGCTGGCAATGAAGTTCAGCCAAGACCTAGATAAAGAGGGGGAGAGTCCTGATTCCCACAAATTAGGCTGATGGTCTCAACCATGAAACTGCCTGTTTTCAGCACTGCGTTAGCCTTGAAGACTGCCCCAACATCTGCACTCCTAGTGCCATATGCTGCTGCAGTCAGGCCATCCCTGGACGTACCCAGATGATGAAACATGACACACCTTGCACAGATCTAATACGAATTAGGATGTTGTGCTTGGGGAAAGCACTGGGTCGGCCAGGTGATGGATCATGGACTATCTGCATTCAGCAGCTGGAACTGCAGGATCGGTGACAGTCCTTTTTGGCTCTTTGAACTAGGCTGAATCTGGGTATTTATTTAATACTGATTTTCTTTGATTAAAAAATTCCTTGAGTTATCACAGACATCCTTCCTGTCTCTCTGTCCTGATCTTAACTTGAAATGGCTATGTACCAAAAATTAAAGCAACAGTCAAAATCCATGAACAACTAGTATTGCAAAAGCTCATGGAGGGGAAAAATGGTTATAAACTCCTAGTTATGCAGTTTGTTTTCTTCTCAGCGGTAAGACTGGCTTCCATACCTGCAACATGAACCACTGTTCTGTTCTGTGGTATTCAGGGTAATAGATATTCCATTTTGATTTTGGAGTTTTAGTAGTTAGAACCAGTTTGGAATACTCTCCTTGATGTTGTCATGTTTCTTCCAGAAAAGAAAAACACCCCAAACTTAAATACAATTTTGTAGTGTTAAAAATATAATAGATTTCTTTTCCTTTCTTAGGGCACAATCTCAGCTCCCTGCTGGGAGGAGGTCTGCAATGAGATTGCATGGTGACACAGTTCAGCCCCGAAATAAAAGAACAGGAGCTTGTGCTAAGAGTTGCCTTGTTACAAAGCTGAAGCAAAGCAAAGAACAAGAGCTTAGGTATTCGTGTAGAAGCTATGCAATATCAATAGTAATGTCAGTGTTCAGGTATAATTTTTTTCTTTGAAACATGCAATTATGATTTAAGACCGATAAATTCTTACACTTGCCCCATCTGCTGTTTCTAAAAGTAAAGGCAGTTGATGACTCTGAAGACAAAGAGCGGATCTGTCAATTGAATTTGAAAGTATGGCAAAGCTGAGGCATCGTATTAAAACATTCAGAAGATCCACTGTGCTTAATTACAAAGAATGTTCTTATATCTGAGCTCATGATCAGAGAGAATTGTTGTATGAATGTGCAATCATACAGCAAGCAATATATCCTAATGGGCTTTATAGTTAATGAAGAATGACACAAAATGCAAATCTCTTATTAATCGGGATTAAGCAGAGAAAACAAACTTGTTTTAAACCTAGTCTTATAAACAGAAGGTCTAATCCTGAGCCTGCTTATATAGGGGTGTTAAACTAAAACCAGTAGAAATGGTGTGTTTGTTCAGTGGTGGAGAACAAAGCGGGAACAGCCCATTCCCGGGGAGGCAGCCCTGCACACTGCCGGCGAGGGGGTTGCTCCTTGCAGCGAAATATGGGTCACAGGATCATACACTCAATTAATAAGCCAAAACCAACACAGGCGGGGAACATTAGGCTCATTTGTTTAATTATTCACTACAGGCAAAGTCTGTTGTTCATATGATTTCAGAATCTGGGCAGCATTGTTTTACTCTGGATCAGTCCCCATTCAGATCTGCCTCTAGACCAAACAAGGGAGTTTCTGATCCAAGCAATGGCCACATCTAAGAACTTTGGATAAAGTAGTATTTAGCTTTTGTCTAGGAGTTACGAACTGTCTGCAAGGTATAATGGTTTAAATTGACACATGCCAAAAGATCACTACAATTTCAACAGCTGTATTATGTATCAAAAAGCATTTTTATATATAACATTCATGAGGAAAACAATAACAGACTAAAATCAGATTCATTCGAGCACTCAGGAATTCTGTAAGAAATGTGATTATTGTTTTTTGAAGAACACTTATGTCATTAAAATATGCCATTTCAGCTACATGGAAACATTTCATGCAGATGTGTCAGCGTTAACAGCAGTTTAAGCAGAGTATTTTATCACGTCTCGTATGAAGCTTTTGGAAAGATAAATATGATTTTTTTTTGATCATCAGAATTTGTGTGGCTGGAGAGAATTTTGTTCTGTGACCTTCTTCCAAAGACATGCGCTCAGCCCACTGTGAGCAGAAATAGATGCCCGAACTTCAAAACCTGTCGGGAAACTGAGCAGTGATCCGTAAGACATCCCTACAGGGCAGTAATTATTTTACACAGAAGGAAACTAAGGTATCATTTATCTTTTGACCATGAAACACTGACTGATAAGAAATCAACACTGAATTTTACTATTTGCTTATTTTCTAAAGGAAAAGTGAAATCGGCTAGTGTCCCTCGGGTATTAACCGTGAGATCTGGCCACTGAACTGACTCAATGCTTGTGTGAGGAAGAGCGGACTGATGGAGGATGTCAGGCATCAGCTTTTCCGCAACAATGAGGAAAATAATGATTACCAAGACAAAACTGTTTCTAACTCAAAATACACAGTAAGCAGAATTAAAAGGAAAGTCTCTGTACTACGTTCCTGTGAACATACTCAGGCACTCAGCGCATGTCTGGACGTTCAGGAGTCCTGACCTCTCTCAGCTGGTCCACGGATTTCAGTATTTAAGTAGCTGAGCAGGAGCTTGCAGGCTCAGCACTTTCGTACATCAGGCCACCTGTTGAAGTGCCTAAATATAGTCCTCCGAGCTTAACCTCAGGCTTGACAACCTTGGCTATTACAAACTGCTGTTGCACCTCCAGCAGTTATTCGAAAAGCAGTTCAAGGATCCCGTGGGTCAGGAAATTAGCAGCAAGACAACACCAGCTCTCTCCGTGGAGAGAGAAAGGCAAAGCTGAACGCATTAGCAAAATAATATAATGAGATTTGGCAAATAGCTGAAGCGTGAGGCACCACCGTGTTATCACTTAGCGCTAAAGCTGATGCCCAGCTGAAGCTTGCCACTAAAGAGCTCATGCAAACTGAGCTGTACCCACTTCTTTTAGTGGCTGTGTCACGCGTAGGTTACCAAAGGATAAAATTCTAACCGGTACGTAGCTGAAAAACGGAAACTCGTAGAGGTTCTTCAATACTGGTTGCATCTCTTTGTCTCTCCTTGTAAACATCGATTTGTTTGGTGAACCTGCCAAGGTGATTGGAGAACAGACTTTATGATTAAAATAAATCAGGCAATCTCTAAACTCTAAAGATGTAATTATTATGCACAGGGATGCTTGCTTGTGACCATTTGCTTTTTAAACAAGATCACTGCAGCAGCATAAGTAGATAGATCTGTGTATGCAGCTGTAGTGTTATTGAGGAGACTCACACCAGTGTAGTTAGTTCACTTCTGCTGAAATGACCCCTTCAATCCTGAAAAAAACCCTTCTATATCTGCAGAGGCATGACATTTGTGTACATTTCTGTGCGTATTATGTAACCAGAGCTGCTACTGTTTCTGTGAACACAGCCCTTGAATTAGCAATTTCCACAAGCTCATCAGGCAGCATCTTGTCAATAGGATTAGCTCACCTCAGTTTCAGAGTCAGAGAGAAAACAAAGATCTAAGTTCTCCGCACACTTTGTAAGCATAAACAAAAATACTGATGAAGTACAATAACTTCCCAATACAAAAACTAATCCTGTTTTTCTGCTCTGAACACCAGAGGAACCCATTGAGGAACATGCGACAGAACGCCAAGGAAGAAGGTGGTATTTTGAAAGGAAAAGCCAGAGCAGTTGTAGTGATCAATGTGCTGCTCTGCTGGGGGGACCTGGTCAGAGAACACATCTTCTGGAGAAGACTTTCAGCTGCTCTTGGTTAAACAAACACTGATGGCACGAGTACTGAGAACTCTTTCCAGTGAGATCTTTGAACCTTGTTTATGGCCAGCTGGCCCACAACAACCGCCTGACAGTTGGCGATGTCCCCCCAGTGACTGCCACGCGTTGTGCCATGCAGCTAGGGAAGCACAACCTCCAGCCGGGGCAGCAAACGCTCCCACCGGCACCAAGCACCAACTCCCGCGCGATGTGTTCGCACACAGCTACATGCCCTGCATACAGCATCTCCACCACGTTGCCTCTTCAGGGTGGCTGCAGACCAGTCATACCATAGCTTTGTTTTTATACCCTGGAGATTGTTATAGCTGGAGAAAGTTACTCCTCAGAGGTACTTCGCACTCACAGACAGATGCTGGACTGTTATACAAAGAACTTCCCTGCTACCGACTTGCACATGCGAATGCTTTTCAATGAAGCTTACACTTAAACAGAATAGACGAGGATCACGCAGGCAGTCCGCCTGCAGGACTTTTTCTGTGGCCTGACGGATTGCAATATGCCTAGAACAGAGGTTTTAGTCCTATTTTACCTCCAGTTAATTGATTACCAATTAACTTGAGTTAACCGAATTCAATGCTAAGTGCTGGTCTAGACATGCCACAAATGTTTGTTCCAGGACATTCTGAAGAAAAACCACAAGTATTTGAGTCCTGGAAGAAAAAATGTGTGGAATATCCAGACCAGCATTTGCAATTGTGCTATTAGATCAAGTTAGCATTGCAATTAATTACTCTGGGGTAAAGGGCACTAAAAATGCTGGCACTGACATTACCTAATAAATTTGGTGTTCCAAATTGCCACTGCCAGAAAATTAATTCTTTCATGTCAGTCGGAGCTGCTCGGTAGATATGTGAGAATTCACTGATCTCAGGCTATAAGGTTATAATAAATACGTAAATGTTTTGGGTCAAATAAACTTAGCTACACAAATATTAGCAACTTTCTTGTTTGTAATTTCTATGTCTTACTTAAAATGCTAACAATGTATTTACATTACATCTTTGCTTAGGTATGTTAATTAACTGAAGCTTAACAGTCATAAACCACCAGGAATGTAATGAAGAAAACTAGTATTTGCTTTACTACCTTTTTCCATACTTTAAAATATTGATGTAAGCTCAGTTTTTACATTCTTACGCTTTTTCCGTCTTTTAAGTCTCTCTTCTTTGTCTTGTTAAATCTTTGTTCTTCATGGGTGGGAGCAAGCAGCTCCCCATCTCAACCTGTTCCAATTAAAGTAAAATGAAAAACAACATTGTAATATTTTCTTTGACTGACATCTTCCAGAAATAAGTGTTATGATCAAATGATAAGCCAATTCCTGTCCCATGCACAGCACATTTATGGTCTTAGTCGCAGCCTCCCACAGCTCTGCTGCCAGCCAAGTGGGATATCTCATGGTATTTGCAGTTTGCACCTAACATTTTATCCCCTGCCTTTCCACGTGCAAACCTCTTGGCTTCCTTGTGTTATGTGAAAAAGCAGTTGCAGATGTCTGGCGTTCAGCTCTGCCACAGACATGTAAATCATGGAGTCGCACGGAGAAGGAGGAGGAGGAATTAGCATTATGCTGCTGTCTGGGAATGGTCCTTTCAGAGACTCCCCTTTGCGTACAGGGCATGAAGAAGTCCAAGGCAGCCACAGCTAAGGGGAGCGGTACCTCCCTTCTGCCATCCTGCACAATGCTTGTAGGGTGGGAGCCGACCATGGAACCTCCTGCTCAGAGCCCATGAACTGAGGGGATTGGCAGGGCAGGCTAGCGGAGAGCTCGCCTCACATCCAGGCTGACCTGCAATGGACTAACTCCCACATGGAGATCCCACGCATGGCGCTAGCTTCCGAAATTCACTTCTGGCTCCCTCCCATACATGGAACAAACTGTCTCAGAAAACCCCCATGCTCACAACCCCTATGTAAGCCAGATGTGTAAAGGAAGGGAAGACAGCATATACCAAGACAATGGGATTCACCAGGTAGTGACAAGAGCAAGGGTAGTCCACAGGAAGAACGATCTGGGAGACGAGAATGAGGATGATCATGACACAGAGAAGGGTCTCACTAATGAGGCACAGCCCGGTAGCAAGGGTGACAGAGGACAGGAGAGCCACAGGCACCCCACTAAGCGCTAGAAGGGGAAATAAAAAGTCAGGTCCAAGATCAATTCAAGAAAACCAGCAGCAATTTGGAAAGACCAGGAAGCAGCTTTGGCTTGGGCCTCTCCAGTCCTTAATGATGGGGCAACTAGTGCATATTAGAACAACGGGAGCACTGGCACTCTGGCTTCCCCAGAGTAAATTGATGGCTATGAAGGAAAGGTACATGATGCTGATGGCTCTTCTTTTTTTCTGAGAGTCAACTGAAAAGCGTTATTTGATGCTATTCTTTAGAGCAGCCATGCTTAAACTATGTCTGTAATCTGGCTGATTCCTCCTCCGCTGCCACCTTTGAGCCCATTGCTACGCTTCTGTGAATTCAGGGAGATCGACACCCTTCTATTTTCTTAGTACAATTTCTCACTAGGATGTAAAATTTAAGCACATTAGTAACTTTTTTCTTAATTTTATGCTTTTCATGTTGTTCATATTATAAGGATGGAATAAAGGCGATGTTCTTCAGAAATTCACTCACAGGATAAAAAAGCATGGATATGCTTGTCTGTCACATCTTTGACCGCCATAATAATTCTCATTGTCATGCCACTTTCTGTGTCCAGATCAGGTTCCCTGTTTGATAACCTTTTAATCATATCAGAGCAGTAGCTGCAAAAACCCTCGTGTCTTTCCCTTGAACGCAGCTGCTGCTATGTATTGCCAAGGGTATAGCTGCTTTTCATTGAAATGCGCTTCTTTCAGAAAGAGAAAGGGGACTTGGTACCTTTGCGTGTAGCTTATAAAAATCTTCCTTCCCATCCAATATTCTTAGTGTCTGGGTTTCTGCCATCTGACAGCTGTGCTTCCTGGTGGCATCGTATAATATACTTACTGCTTATTTTCTACGTGACTTTTTTAGACCCCTGAACAACAGGCTATCAGAATACAGCCTCTCACTCTTTCATCTGGATTTTGACTTTCTCAGATTTCATTTCACCTATAGAATGGTAAAGTAGAGCCTCAGAAGGACTCAGCTCATAATGAATTGGCTATGTCTTTTGGAGCATAACAAAAAAGCAAAGTTCTGGAAGCATCTTTCCAGAGCATGTTGTTATTGATAAGATTTTCATGCTCAGTTTCATAATAATGCTTAGATCTCGGTGGAGAACGGGGTGTCTCTAACTTAAGGCTTTTTCCAAATACATATTAGAGGACTTTCACTGAAGTGACTGCAATGTAATAGCTAAAGTAGACACAGAATGGAAAATAAAATATAAGGAAGCAGACGCTCTTTCTGGAGCTCAGCAAACATAGGAAGTTAGCATGCCAAGGGCGTACCGAGAAGCTCTTGCATCCTCAGGTGTGATGCAGGAGTCTGCTTACCCACAAGACCTGCCAAGTAGCCTCCTTATTTAAACTGGTAGTGCCTCTGCCCTCCAAACATATGGAAAAATGTTTTTAAAATCTGCATATTTATATGAAGATTTTGGTCCTCCTAATGTGTCAGCTCCAAGTACGGAAGCTACAGGTTGCTTCACCAAGTGAGAACAGGCGTACAGCCCCAAAGGCAGTGTTTCATGCATGTTACTTCAGATCAGCGAAGTGCGCAGAGCAGCACTGCATGCGAGAAGGCTGCAATCAATCCTTTTTAGGTAAGAATCATTATTTGTTATTTAATGAATTAAATGCAGCTATTGTGCTGGGAAGAAAGAGAACTAAGGAGGTCTTGCTGTGCTGAAGGTGACGGATTTCTTTACTAGGCATAGAGTGCCACCTGCAGCACCAAGTTTGCAGCTGAAAATGAGGTACAATAAAAACAGCTATAACTGAAGTGAATGTAATTTTATTATTTAAATAGTGTAGCTGACAAATCATGAGGACTGAAACTGGAGAACCTTTAAAAAATCAAAGGGACTTTTATTTGCCTTTAAAATGCCACTGAAAAATTAATGTATAATCAAAATGAGTAAATGAGTTGATAAATCCACTAAATCATTTAGCAAGAAAACATGCTGTGAATTTGTAGGTGGGATATCTCCAGAAACAGATGTGAAAAGGCATCGTGAATGTCAAATATATTGCTAGCAAATTTATTTTAAGGAGTCCTTAAGGGTCCTTTAAGCCTCCTTAAGACCTGGAAACTTACCCTTTGATTACTATTAATTAAAAAAGTGTATTCACAAATATATCATGAGTATTCATCACTGAACATGGATGGAAACTCCTTAATTCCTAAGTAGTTAGATGGGATCTGATTTCATAGTTGTTTGTCTCTTTATGTGGACAAACTACCGTCCCATATTTCCATACACTTGAAATCTGAGGAAATTACAGCCTATTACAGATCCAGACTTTAAAGCTCACTTTAAAATATTTACAAATCTATTTTGGAAACATCCCAAACGTATTTTACACTCTAACATTAGAGTAGTGCGTGCAGCCATTAAAATCACCTGCCGATGGAAGTTGAACTTCCAAGAACTCAGAAGAACAAGAAACCTCCAATGGAAAAGAAAAAGGTGGATGGTGGTAGCAGCTCTGGCATCTTTATCATGATGCCTGCCGCCATCCTGTCGCTGGCCTTGGATGCGAAGCTGGGATGTGCCTCAGAAAAGCAAGAAAGAGCACTAACGTAGTGTACGCACGCTGGGCTGCGGCCGGAGCTGCTGGATGTTGGCAGCATACTGCTAAGGATTTACACGAGTCGCTACAAGGAAGCTGCACCATGCTCACACTGACAAACCCCGGTGGCCTTGGGAACTGCTCTAAGCAACTTGGTTTTATTTTGCTACCAACCTGAGCTGGAGATAACCTCTGGCCTTTAAACAGCATTATGTTATTATCAAGGTTCAAGTAGAAACACATTTTAGGACTGAATGAGATCGTAATTTCATTTTTTTAAGCAAAACAACTTATTTGCTGCTGTGCTTGAAGGAAAAAGTATCTGCAAGCAGAATATGATACAAAAGCACTCAGAAGTACTTCGTTTCAGAAACAAATTGCAGCTTTGATGTTCAAGGACGTTTGTAAAAATATTTGGTGTCATCAATTAGCCTGAATGACACTTTGTACAAGTTTCTACTTTTTCTGAAATACCCTTTGTAGGAACTTTAAAGAAAATGACACTGAAAAAAGGCAACATTCCTGCTGGCTTCTGGGCTAAAAAAACCCCAAAACTAAGCTGAGGAAAATATGGATATTAAGATCATCTTGGGAGCTAGGTGTTGTGAATAAGTCAAGAGGACACTGGAGATGTAGGTGCTCTTTTGGTTATGAATTTACATTTCAAATTGAGCAAAAAATGTTGAAAACTATATTGGAAAATTAAAACTGAAGTATTTCTGACATATGGATTGTTTCTAAAAATGCCTTCTACTTCTTAACTTTATTAGGCACAGCCAATTTACTCAAAATAAGCCAGTCACGGTTAACATGGTTATCAGGAACAGAAACACATTTTGTGAGTTCATTTAGTTGAAGAACAGAATGAAGACTCTTAGATTTTCATTGAAGGATCTGGAGGGATGACATATTTCTCAAGGAAAACAGCAGGAAAATAATTTTCTGTCACTTCTTCTGAAAAAAGCTTTGAAATTGTAAGAGTGGGTCTTCAGCTAATACAAAGTAGTGTAGCAACTTGCATTTCTGACCCCGTATCAATATTTTCAGTTGTAAAAATTTCCATGTGCAGTAAAGGTAGATTTGCAGTGGAAGATCGCAACACTTACCGTTTTCCCTTGGTGTACTTTCAATTTTGGCATACGGCTTTTTGTATATATACATACAGGCATTGTGTTGGGCAATATTCAAGGAACCTGAAACTGCAAAGTTTGAGAGTCTAAGATAAAATACTCAAATCTAAATAGCTCACAGTAGTGTTATAGCTGAATCTTACACTGCTGGTGGAAAACAGGGGTGGGGGGGGAACAAATGCAAATTGGCAGAGTTCTCTGTCACTGAAAATATCGATAGGAAATTACTCGGAGACTGGAAAGAAGCCCTTTTTTGATGGTGAATTTCCAGAGGCAGAGCAGCCTTCTCTGAGATCTGTCTGCAGGAGAAGCAGCGGTTGCTGGTAGCTCCTGCCCAGCCTGGGGTCTGGCTGCTGTGGCTCACCTCAGCCAGGGCAAGGGACAGGTAAACCAGGAAGAGCTGCTGCCTCTAACGGTGTCCCCTGTGCTGGGCTGCTGGTGCCACTGCAGGTGAGCTTGCGTCGTGAGGTCAGTAGGAACTGGGCACAGCTGGTGGCCTCCAAGGTGTCTTGTCTGAACTGGGGTTTGTGAAATGGTTCCTTAAGCTTTTGAGGGATATTTATGAAGGGGCTGTATGACATAATGTGCCCTGAAGCAAAAGAAACACCTTTTAACCCTACGGGACCTTACAGAGAAAGACCTAAATTTGTGAGAAGGACATTTCAGTCATGTCAGACTAGGGTATGATTGTTATGTTTGACTTTAATTCCAGTTTACTTCATGGAAAGGCAGTGAGTTGGAGTGGGTAGGTTAGCAACCCAACAGGCTTTTCTGTTTTGATTTCAGAAGACACATGGTTTAAGGACTGGCCAGGCAGGCTCGGGTAGCTTAAGCCACCTAGGTCCATGCAGCCAAGTGGATAATAACTGGTCTCTAGGCCACTTGGCCTTCTCAAACCCACAGTCCATCAATGGTGGTGTCCCCATCTCTTCCCTTGTACATTACCTGAGGCACAAGGTGTCCCTAAGAGTGTTTGAGATGGAGCCAGGCATTGCTGCTGTGGGGAAGTTTGTTGACTGGGTCTCTAGCAAAAAAAACCTGTTCCCTTTGAGAACAGCTGATTTTGGGCTAAGTCCTAACATAAGAAAATCTAATATTAGAAGCTCCACAATAAGAGATGTATAAATATTAAAATAGCATTAGTTTCCAGGGCCTGCATTTGGAGGTGGTGGTGACAACATGATTCATCAAATGCAATTTATTTTCACTCAGTTTTTCATAGGGCTGCCTGAGTTCTGAGATAAAACCTCCTTAGTCTGAGAAAAAGGTAACAGCAGGCAGCAGATACCAACCCTCTGTGCTGTCTGTAGTACAGAACATGTGCATGCACTATTGCTGTCTCCCATCATCTTGGTGGGATGGAAAGAAGATTATGAAATGAGGTCCTGGGCATCAGTGCTCCACAAAAACTACCCCCTGCCTAGTAAATAACATGAGACTATGCCTCATGTTATTAGTTAGCCTATTAGAAGTCAATGGTTTTGCTTATGTGTAGAAGTATATACTCATATGTCTTGTTAGACTCTCACACTCAATAGGAGGGCAGCAGGGGACTTTGATCTCATGTTAGGAAAAGCTAGAAAACCAAAGGGAAATGGAAGGGATAACTAGAAAAAGTAGATTGTGAGGTGTAGGAAGGAATTGTAGCAAATCCTGAAGAGCCAATATAAAAAGGGACAATTAAATCACTGAAGAGAGGTTAAGAGAGAAATACAATGAAAATAGGTCTCCTTTTGGTAGTCCAGTTACTGCCAGCTATAGAGAAGTGACCATGTCCTTGACTGAGTTTGCTCCAAGTGGCGTTCAGTGATGGACATGGGCCCTAGCACAGAAGACAAAGTCATCCTGGGTCCGCTCAGCTTCCCGACGTCTTCACAGCCCTGTGCCCCTCCAGCCCACAGGCTCCTGTTTATTTGCCAGGGCTGTGAGTTTGGCTGCTACCCCTGGCAGCTCAGCCGTGTCGAAGGGCAAGAATTTGGGAATTACAGGGAGAAGAAATAAACAGAAGTGATTATAACAAAGAAAAAAACCCAACCTCTCCCCAAAGGGCTCGTGTTTATAGAGACTTTAGAATTCAACCATATGGTGCATTCTACTCATATAAATTTTTTTTTTTACATGCAATAAATGTTGCTTAAAACCAAGATTCAGATTGAGATCTGCCACAAAAGATTTTCTAAACTGCAGTATCTTTTCCCAAAAAAAAAGTTGTCCAGAAAAAGCAAATACATGAAGCCAGATGACTTTGCCCTGCCAGTGTAGGGGTATACAGCACGGGGCTGCTCTGTGTACAGATCTTGTTGATCTTGTGGTTTCTTCCTTAGAGCAGAGTCAAAGCTACTAACAGGCTCCCAAAACCTGAAGGAAAATATTCCCCAGTTCTGTATCACAATATCATGACATCTAGTTGTGCAGAAACAGCTCCCTACCAGACTTCGCTATTGGGTCCTTGTTAAAATGCTTCCACTTTTATTGTCCCCTCTCCCACCTGACTTGTTTATTCACTTGTTATTTTGTTAACTTGGGGGGATTTAACAGCTTCTGGTGAATGTATAGGACTGACTTGACTTGAAGTAATTATTTTTCAAATGAGTTTTCATGCTCGAACGATCCCCACTTGCTAAAAACTTCCTTTGGTGCTGAACTCCTTGTTACTTAAAACACATTAGAAAAACAACTTGCAAGGAATGCTCGCGCCCTTCAAAGCTGCTGTTGTAATAAAGCTTCTAGCAAATCTGCTGTGAAGTTACATTGTTAGTATACTTCTGTAAGAATTAAATTCTATAAACCAATTTTATTTTTTTTTAATGAGAGGGGAACACCCTTGTGTCCCCGTAAGGGCCTCCAGGGAGTGCATCCCGTAGCCACAGCTCGTCTTCAAATTGTTATGGGGGATGTGCGTGTGTGCGTGGGCAAACAGGGCCTGAAGGTGGGAGGGGGGATACCTTCAGCACCTTCGACGAAAAGGTGGGGCCGGATCCAGCCAGAGGAGTGACCATCACCTCGGTTGTAAGCAACCAAGAATGGGTCAGGTAAAAAATAATTTTTAAATTACCATCTTAATTCTAGAAGTGCAGTGGAAGGCAGAAGCACCTAGGCCTTCCCCCTCCAGATGAACCTCGAGCATCTGGTGAGCTCTGAGCACAGCAGGTTGGAGATGGACACCAGGGACCCACTGGGCTGCCCCGAGGAAGGGATTAGTGCCCTGCTCATCGCTGCTCTCCTCCCCCAGGAGCACCTGCCAGCTGTGGTGAACTACAGAGCCACTTAAAAAGTAAATGCATTCTGCCTTCTCTCCCTGTTCTCGCACAATTTCTGGCGCCAAATCTAGCACCTTGATCTCCAGTGAACCTCTAAAGTATCCAGAGTTTTAAAATCAATGAGAAGTTTTCCTCTTTCCCCCTTCAAAATACGCATATTCTTTCAGTTCAGCTTCTTTGATATCAAAACTGGAAATAATTTGTTCTTGTATTAGAGAGATTTTTCCACATGTAAAATGTTGCAAAGGTGAAAATGATTCTGCAAGGTTTCTAATGCTAGAGCAAGAAACATTTTTACCTTTGAAAAGGAAAATTCTAGCTGAGTGATGGCATTTGCTACGTGGTTCTTCTAGTTGTAGGCAGCAATCATGTTAAACTGACTTCTAATATGGAAATTCTTGCATTTGTAGCTAAACCTATTTTGAGACTCTTTCTGAGCATCTCTAAGTACTGTTCTTTGTACAATAACTCAGGCACCAAAAGTAACTGAAGGAAGGAAGACACACTACCAGAAAGTATCTTAAGCACCTGATCCTTCACTCCTTTCTGCCAAGTCAGTGCTTACACGCGGCAATATTAATATACTCACTTTGACTTGGAACTACTCATGTATAAATTTGAATTAATACACACGTTTGCACAGGAGAAATATGCCTACGGCAAGTATGTCACTCATTCACTTGTGGCCATGCGAGTAGCCTTTAGTGACATGACATACATGTTATTTCCCATTATATCTCAGAGTAAGATGCTCAGAGGTCTTGTTTTCACCATGATACAGATAAATGAACACACGCCCACGTACTTGATTTCAACACTGTGACTGGTCTTCACCATTGGAATTTTTTCTCACAGAATGGCAAAAGATGAAGAGTCACCGAAGTGTGAAGGCATTTGTATACTGAGAGAACGCCCTGCGGTGCTTGGAAGCACAGTGGCAGGCGGTGCTGGCAGGCTGCCTCCGCAGTAGCCCAGCGCTGCCGAAGAAATAGCCATTCGATTGTAAGAGGAAACGGCTGTTTGTCCGTTGTGCAAACTTCATCAACATGAAGAGGAGTCTAAGTTGCAGAACATGGACTGGGAGATGAGCTCGCTCTCTGTTAAATGTTTTGTCCATTGTAGCCATAAAGGCCAGTAATAACATGCTGAATTGCCTCTGGGGGATGTATCTTCAGTGGAAGATGAGAGGTGGGGTTAATGCAAGCAGTTTTGGATAGAGGGAGAAAGGGAAGGTGGTGGTTCTGACCAGACATTTGATGGTCTGTAAAATGCTTAATTAAAAAGTCAGCAAACAAAAGCAGTGACAATAGGTGGCAGTGTCGCCTCAGAGAAATCTATTTCTTATTTTTTCACTTTTGCTTGAGATTTCCTTTTTTAAGGGGATGGGAAGGAATAATAACCCTCTTTCACTTTGTGGAGAGCATCAGGAGTCAGAAGTCAAGACCATTACTAGCTTTCATCTGAGGTTAATTTTCTTCCCAGCTTTTTTTTTTTTTGCCATCATCTTGAGGATTTGTGTGAAGATTTATACTTGGAATTGACCTTGACTCCTACAGTTACAAATGCAGACCAAAAGGTACTTTTTTAATACTTGGTCTGTATGCTGGGATTTGAAAGCCTAAGGGACCCAATCAGCTAGAAAGCAATTCAATTGATTAAGGGATGACTTGAAGTGGTTTAGGATGCTCTGCTTGCTTGTCAGCTCTTCTGGTGATTCCTTAAGGTTTCATATTTCCTGGCTTTGCAAACAGCAATCTCTTCTCCCCTGCTGCAGTGTGAGGCCCTTGCAAGCAGCAGCAGTGTGAAATGTCACTAGGCAGATGAACTAAACTGCTCATGAAGTTGATAAAAACCTGAGAACCAACCTGCCCTCCAGGCTCACAGAGGTAAAGCTTTCCCTGTCCTTTTAGTTATGAGGCTAAAGAAAAGTAATGGTCTGCAGCTCTGAACGAGGTTCAAGGCGTCTCAACTCCTTATGCTATCGCAGATGTTTTCTCCTGTGACCTCTGGCAACTTGCCTAATCTCCCTCTCTGCTGCTTAGTCTGTAGAGTGGAGATAGCAGTTTAATTTAGCTGTCTTCAGGGTAAAGCTTGTCTCTTGTTCTGCTGTCCTCTGCTAGAGGAGTTTGGGTGTTGAATTAGACTTGTTAGTAGTGTAATATGAATAAAATTAGCAGTATTTGCTTAAGAGTTTCCAGGCTTGAGGTGAGCAACAGAAGCAAAGTGAAAGTAGCACATGGGTGAAGTCACTTCACATGAAGTGCTTCAGTGGACCAGGACCAGAGATGGCCTGATCCTAAACTACAAAGCAGCAGTTACCAGTCACTGACCTAGAATATGGGAAGACCTAGACTAAATTTTCTCCTCTGCCAGAAAATGTTTGAAGCTTCCAACTAACAGGAAAAAAAGCACTGATTTGCAGGAAATGTGATATTTATGGGAAAACAGGGCTTGGAGTCTACTAATATACATTTTGTGCACAAGAGAGTGAAAATTATAGTTTACTTTCATGCTTAGGGCACTCAGATGAGTAACAAGAATTGCAGCACAGGTCTCTCCTCACCACAAGAAAAGACATCGAAGCCCTGGAGCGTGTCCAGAGAAGGGCAACGAAACTGGTGAAGGGGCTGGAGCACAGGTCTTATGAGGAGCTGCTGAAGGAACTGGGCTTGTTTAGTCTGGAGAAGAGGAGGCTCAGGGCAGACCTTATTGCCCTCTACAACTACCTGAAAGGGAGTTGTGGTGAGCTGGGGGTTGGCCTCTTCTCGCAGATAACTAGTGACAGGACAAGGGGAAATGGCTGCAAGTTGCGCCAGGGAAGGTTCAGGTTGGAGATGAGGAGAAAATTCTTCTCTGAAAGGGTGGTCGGGCATTGGAACGGGTTGCCCAGGGAGGTGGTGGAGTCACCATCCCTGAGGGTGTTTAAGGAAAGGTTAGATGTGGTACTTAGGGACGTGGTTTAGTGGGTAATAGGTGGTGGGGGGATGGTTGGACTAGATGATCCTTGAGGTCACTTCCAACCTTAATGATTCTATTCTATTCTATTCTATTCTATTCACCGACTCAGGCTGATGTAAAGAGTGCTGCTCATGGCTGCATAGCAAAAGCAGCTACACAGGGTTGAAACTCCCCTTTGTTATCTCTTCTGAGGCAAAGGACTTGGCCTGGGTTGCCTTCCCCTGCTAATTCACTGCCCAAGGCTGTAGTGGGTAGGTCCCGTTTTTTTTTTCCCCAAAAGAATCTGGGCACTCAAATTCTGCATAGATTTTTTTATTATTATTATTATTTTCTCTATTACTACTGGAACAAGTGATATCTTTTTTCTGGGTACCTCCTAGGCTGGGGCTAGGCTGAAGGTACAGTCTCCAACACTGCCTCTCAGGCACACGAGAGCCTCTGCTTCCAGTGGGCTACCCGTCCTGTGCTGCATTCTTGGCATCCGACCTGCAGCCGGTACAGAACGCCCGGGTATCGATGCTGCTATGATGGCGGGTGCTCGGCCACTACGAAACACCGAACGTGTTTGGATTCTGAATCCTATGGTGAATTTAGGTGAAAGATGTCTTGCTTCACGGACTGGCCTGAAAGCTGTAAAATGCCACTCTGCTCCTGTTGTGAAGAACTGCTGATCCGCATGGCTAAAATTTAGACTTCTCAATATGCTTCCTTCTCAGGGTCTTGAAGCTGTTCAGTGTGCAAAGGGAATGTTGACATGATTGTTTTGAAATACCATGCTAGGGGAACTTATTTGCTATGCAGTTAGATGAATTCTGGGAAATAATTGAGCTTTTCTCTGGCTGCAAGAGTGTATCCTTGTTACTTTCATGCTTGAAATTGATCTTGGAAATGCTTGGCGTGGAGCGAGCCAACACTCCTGTGTCACCCACAGGTTCCACCCTCTGGACCCTGCATTGTCAGCTGTGCTCCACCCTGTAGGAAAGAAGTGTGTATAACCACAAATGCCTTTACAATTGTTGCAAAGGTAGCTCACTGGTCGGTCACTGAGGCATGAGAAGGAGAGGATTCCTGTGTGCCATGTCCCTGGCAGATAACCTAAGGACAACAAACCCATAATACACAGAGAATGCGCTATCTAGCAACTTCAAACAGCACTGTAATGTGGGATGCTGTTAGAAGAAAAAAATCACATCTTATCTTACTAGTTTTGGGCAGCTAATTGTGTGATATTTTATGCATAGTATGATCATTGACTAGACTAACAAATCTTTCTCCATACCTGATGCTTATGGAAACTGTATCTGCTACAGACAGGCCCCCTGTGTATTTGCTGCCTCTGTATCTATCCTCCCTGAAGTCTGTAGAGATTCATTGGGCCATGACTGTTGTCAAGAGTCCCTGAAATACAAAAATGCTTAAATCTCACACCGCTGAATTCAGTAAGAATTAAGTTCCTAAACATGCTGGGTATCTGGGTTCTCAGAATAATATTTTTAATTAAAAATCCCAGGTATAAATATTCAGGTTTGAATGAATATGAAATTAATACGAAACCTGTGGTTATGGTAGGAATTATGATATGAATTATAATATATAACACATAATATATTAATCTGTGTATTAAAATTCATGTCTTTTTATAATTACATGTGAATTATGAATACAGTGTGGTATGAATTAATACAAAATCTATGGTTAAATTTGCACCAAGCTCCACTAAGTGAAGTAGTTGTAGAAGTAAGAGATGTCTTTGCCTGTTCCAAACAGAAAGGAGGTAGCAGAAGATAAACCATGAAAAGAAGTGTCCTCTGGATCTTACTTCCCCCTCTGCTGCTGTTCAGTCTGTGCTCCTGCATTTTCCACCGTGGAGCGGCTCCTTGCAGAGGATGAGCTGTTTTCCTGAACTGTGTTCTTATAAAGCACTGCCCAAAGCAAACGGGGATGGGGAAGTCTCTCCCACATGGCTCCTTCTACATAAATGCTGTCAGCTATTGAGATGAGTTAGATACTCGAGCTGGCTGCAGGAACTTGGATGTCTACTACATATTCCTGCTGTGTAGCACTTACGAACAATTCTGTGGGTTTTTATTGCAATAGAAAAACAGGAGCAAGGCAACACAAAGGTGAACTTTCTTAAAAAAACCCACCTCACAATGCTTAAAAATATGATTGCTAATAGTCAAAATTATCTGATGGTCTGGCACTAAACAATAGAATTATTCCTTCAGTGTTCAGTTCAGTTCTTTATGTCCCCATTCTTTTTTAAGAACATATTATTCTGCTTTTTTTCTTCATAAAAAGCCTGAAATTGTGTTTACTATGTCAGTCAGAACTGGCCTGGAGCACTTCTAGCCCTATCTAAAATCTTTATAAAGGAGAAGGTAACTTTATTATACTTTCTTCAGTGAGACAAATGCCATTGTAGATTTTCTTTTCTCTTCCTTTCTTTTTAAGCTGGGGGGTGGGGGAGGGAAGGGGAACCAAACTTTTAATAGCAGGTTACATTGTGGTGCGTATTAATGGAATGTCATTCATGTATTAATATCTGTTCTGTTATTAAAAACACAAGTCTTTCAAGAGCCAGATAAAAGTATTCATAATACTTTCTTGGCCTAATACTTAGAAATGTTGGTAAATGATAGAAATAGTTCACACTGCTAGCTGATAAAGCTTGGAAATCTCCTAAATCTTTACCTACTTTTAAGAGAAGTAGTAGTGTACTTAAAGCAGTGAGCCTTTAACCATAATCTCCCCTCACTTGTCCCTCATGTGGCCACAGTTATACCCTTATTGTATTTGGAAAAGTAAAATAAAATGAGTATACTTCTATCTGTGTGCAATTACTCTATTGATGCAATTGTCAGCAAAAAAAAATAGATGATAAACCTTTAGCTGATCTCTCTGTGAGTAAAACAAGTGGCAGATTTGGTAAAACACACGTATAGGTGTCTGTATTTCAAGAAAATAATGAAGAAAAAGAGAAATATTATTGAAAAATAAATGAATTTTTCCAAACTTGACATGGAATGTTTTATCTCTAGGTCCAAGCAAAAGCACAACTAAATATACGGTCCAAACTAGCCTGTCAAGCCCAAATACCGATTCTTTCAGATCTTCGGATGTCCCCTTGCTCCTGATCTAATCTACAAACACATTTTCTGTCAAAGTACTTTCTGCCTAGCATTTGCTTAGCAATGGTTCTTTCTGTATCAAATTTATTTGCCAATGTGACATATTGATTGGATAAATTGTATAGATATCTGCCTAAAAGGCCTTTCTGTAAGAATTAAGGAGGGAAGCCTGAGTGCTGGAATAGCCATTTCTATTCATTAATATTTAATTACCTTCTTAGAGTATGTTATAGCTATACAAAGTAAAGAGCTAAAGCTGTAATTTCAAGCCTGAAATACATCCAAATACAGTTCCAAGAGAAACTGCTATCAAACCTGAGGTGTGTGTACAAGCCAGGTTATGTTGTCTGCCTTCTGCAAATACAAACCTTTTCCTTTCCATGCTGTCTCCAGTCCCTCTTTCTCTTGTTTGCTTATGAAATGATGTGGGATGAAATTTCAATCCAGTAAGCTTTTCATATAAAATAATCTTCAGCATTTTGTAGATGCAGAGGTGGTGATACTGGAACCAAACTAACCTGACTTTAAAAGATAAAATTTAAAGAAAAAAGAAATACTGACTTCCACTAATTGCCACTTCAGGCCAAAACTACCCAGAAGTTGTTTCAGTTGTTAAACTCAGTACTTACACATACAGATGGGGAAGATTATTTTTGTTGTTGTTTTGGACAGCCTTAAGATGCTAACTATTTTCCTGCACCCCAACCTCCATTCTTGTGAATGCTTTTGAAGAAGTATGAGACTGTTGCTTTTATATTTCTCATCCCCTTTCACCCCTATCAGCTGAGAGGAAAAATGGATTTCCTAATGGGCTAAAATGGGAAGAGGGAAATCTGATCCAGGAACCAATCCCGCTGTCTGTCAAGCTTAGTAAAATAATTTTAAGTGGCCTCGTATATGAATTCATGCAGATACTAAACTACTGTTTTGCTCAAAACTTCGTTTTTGGGCAACCAGGTTTTGAACACTGTAGGGAAAATTTTATCCTTGAATTGATTCTCTAAGCTTCAGTGCAGAAGTTGTGTTGTAAATGTACTGGAGTTGTTAATTATACTGTGGCAAACATAGCTATTTAAGTTCCACATGTGACCAAGCGTTGAGGTGCTGAAAATGAGCATTTTATTTTGCAGGATTATTTTAATTTCCTTACTGTAAATACAGCTCTTGGTCCATCAAGAAAGATGCTCACAGTAGGGTGCTTCCATGTTTTTAAAGGCTGTGCTCTCCCACTGTTTCCTAAACAGCTATTCTTCGAGGCCTTTCTTAAGCACCTGTGCGAGAAAAAAAGGAAAGCTAATTTGAGATTTAGTTTCCTGTTCAGTGGGGAATGGGAATAGCAGAATGCGAAGGGGAAGGAGGGATTAGTCCTTGTCACTATGGCACTAATGAAAGTATGCTTCCCCATGAAAGACATTTGCTCTGCTTTGAAGTCAGCGAAAGGACTAATGCCGTGGAGGAGCTGACTAGTGATGAGTAACACCATGCAAATTTGTGTATTTTCAGCTTTAAACTGAAAGTAATTAGTGTCTTCTGTCACTTCCAAGGAGGCATTTTTCTGCCACCTGCTGTGACTATTGTTCCCAACACATCCCAAGTACGCATAGCACTTCATGCTAACATGAAGCTCTTTGGTCTGAGCATGGTCCCCGTAGGCCTAAATTCTAGTTTGTGTGACTTTTCCTACAGGAGAGAGTTTGGATAAGGCTAACAATGTGTTTAGACAGGCATATTTCCAAAGGAGTGCATTTTCAGGGTGTTGGGTGTTTATCTTTTTTTGTGGAGATAGCTCATGCCAGTCAGATGGTTTGAAGTCTGCCAGGACCACTGGAGAAGGCAAAAACTCTCCCATACCAGTTCTGAGAAAAATCATCTGAAGCAAGAGGCAAAAAGAGACACTACAATGCAGAGCATACTAGCTGTGCTTCTGGCACACCGCGATGCTTTAACCAAATAGATGGATACCTCTTGATTGTCACTTGTTTGCTGAGCAATCCCTCTGTCCCCTCCACTTCTTCCTTCCCTATGGGAATGACTGTCTAATTACTGCTTCACTTTTAATTTTGCTTTTTGAACACTTCCCTCTGAAACTTTTTTTAAACTATTCTACTACATATCTGTATGTCTCCCCCTATGTTCAGGAATGAGGTTTGTTGGTTTGTTTTTTTTAAAATCAGTCTCCTAGTGTTTTTTAAGATCAGTCTCTTAGAGACTGATTTTACCCATGCACAGATATGCTACTTCTGGATTTCTTAAAGAGTGAACTTCTGAACTCACTTTCTCTGAAAGCCTTGCTTCCTTTTCTCTTTAGTACAAATTTCAAATAATTCTTTATTTAGTTTAAACGCTCAGCTGGGCCTAAGCTCAAGGAGGCTTATGGGTCTGCCTATCTCATATAAAAGGTTTTAGCAAGATTTTAAGGGGTTTAAACTTCCCCCACAATGGGGAAAGAAGAATGAATTCAGAAAGCCTAATTGCCTTAGCTAAAATTGAGCAGCCAAAGAGTACTTTGGGGGTAAAGCAATCAGAGAAAGATGACCCTTTGTCTTAAAGAACCACAGGACTTAGGCTGTTGGAAACTATAAAAAGCTGTGTTTTTGCTTACCAACTGATTTCATCTATCTTTTTCATTTGCCTGCCTTTTCTATAGTGAGCAAATGCATCAGCTCTTCTTATTATTTTTTTAAATGCTACATCCTCATGAATTTTAATGCATGTTTTAAATAAGCACATTTGTAGTATTTCAACTGAGAAGCTGTTTAATGCCAATTTGTGCACAAAAAAGTTTGCTCCTCCCAACCTCTGAACCATTCCTCCTTCTAACACATAAATTATTCCATTTGGTATTTTACTGGAAGTAGTTTGCCAGTCTCTAGATACTACCCTATGTTTTTTGTCCAGGACTCTTTCTAGCAAGACCTGTGTCAGGAATCACTGATTCCCAGAAGCTCCCAGCAGTCCGAAAGGAACAGGGTGCAGATTTTGCATGTCTAAGGTCAGGAAAGCAAAGTCAGGACGGAAAGAAGCCTGACTTTAGTCTCCAACTGCTGCTGACTTGGACAAAGGGTGGTGCTGGAGAAAGGTAGGGTACTTCAGGAGAGGCATCTTGCTGGTACTTGTCAGCTCATTGTTCCTACCTGCAGTGCTCAGCCCGGTGGAATACAGAAACTGAACCATCGCTCCAAGCACGACAAAGAAACATAGGAATTGCTCCTGTACATGGCGACTGGGGTGTTGCGCTTGAGGATGACAGTCAAGTTCGTACCTAGCAGCTGGTCTCCGTCTGGGGAGCATGTCAGAGGTGCCCGTTTGGATGGTGGCTACGTCGCCGACATTTCATCAGCATCTGGCAACGAATACAAGTGACTGAGTAGAGCTCCTTCTACAACCCAGACACGGCGTGGGCTGGCTGGGCACACGGGTGGGAGTCAGATGTCTGCAGCCACAACGCACTGCAGGCAGCTACTAGGGCCGTCAGCTCCTGTGAGAGCAATGACTTCAGTCACCAGCTGCCACCTGACAGGTCACTGCTGTAGCTTCTCCTCACCGAGTCTGGCTTGCTGGTGACAGTGAAAGCTACTTTCCTTCTGCAGAACGGGCAGTGAGCGCTGACACAGCACTCAGTCGGTACGGCGCCACGTTTCACCTTAGGTTCTGTACCTCTTCCACACTGAAATTTTACTCCAAGCTCTCAATTACGGCTGGGAGAGTTACCAACTGTACTGGCACTTTTGTGTTACACATTTCAAGATCTCTGGCAGGGCATCTTGTAAGAGCTCCTCCAGGCCTGGAGCCGGGCGTGCCTGCTCAGCAGCGAGGGAATGCCACGCTGTGCTCCAGGAGCCTGTGCTAGCCGGGAGCAGGACTGCGCTGCTGGCCGGCAGGCACACGGCCCAGGGATGAAAACTGTAGCTTTTCTGCCTCTGGGGCTCTTTGATTAGCAGAAGTGATGCAGAGATAATGTTTCCAGATTATTTTGAAGCTATTGTAGTAACTTCTGCAGAAAGTTCCTAATTACTCTCAGGGGTGTAAATGAGTGTCTTGTTTCCCAGGAAGGTCACTAAACTGAGACCATAAATCTAAGTTCTCCTTGTCTCTTTGACCATTGATTTAATGACTCCTTTCCCCTCAGAGCGGCTTCGATGGATAAAAGTTTCATACTGCTCCCCTGGAGGTGACTGTTTGCCACCTGTTCTGCAAACAAGACAGCTGAGAGATTGAGATAAAAATTCAAGCTGCTGCCAGAGGTGTAGCAAAACATCTTAGCATGTGTGGGTATTCTCTCTCCACCACACTTAACCTATTTTCCTACCACTCAGCTGCTAGTTGAACTGGAAAAACTTAAGTATATTTCCTGCTGATGGCATCCCTGCGCTCACAATGGCTTTTGAGGCAGAATCCGCCTGTTCTTTGTAGTTCTGGCTGTTTCCAAATGTATTAGACTGAAATAATTTGCATTGCCATGAAATCTTAGCATTGGTTAGAGACACATATGATGCATGGAACACACCATAGCTAGCTCAAATGCAGGAATGTAAACTCCTGCTGCTGTCACGACTCCTCAGATTTAATGTTCAGCAATCCAATTAAAGCATATATTCATGCAGCTTGCAATTTCACGATTACAAACCGTGCCCACAGGTAGAAAGACTAAAGTTTTAATGCACAGTCCCACCCACTCCTGTAAATGTTGAATAACTGTAAATGTTTGTGTAGCTGTCAAACAAAACTGTAAATCCGCAGAACTTTCCATTTTTCACTCTGCCTCCCAGTAAGCAGTTTGTGAATGTGAGACTGAATTTGGATCCTGCTTATGCCTGGTGTGAAGACAGAGGCGATAAAAGAAGAGATTCCACGATTGTTGAGAACGATGGATGCTGCTGGGAGCAGTGACTAATGTGAACATTTCAAAAAGCAAGCCTTCTTATCAACACTTGTTACAAAGGTACCTACCTAGCATCACTAAAATAATCTTCAACAGAGCTGTCCATCCAAAGACTTATCCTTTTGTACCCTCCGGAGGATTTTTTTCTGCTGTAAGTTTTAGTGGTTGGATGGAGAAAGTACTTCCATGCAGCATTCATCTTCCTGGTTGCTGCGTTGTATCTCCTGCAGTCCTAAAACCGTAAGGCGCTGCTGTAGCTTGTGTGTGCTGTAAGGTGTCAAATGGGAACCAGACTGAAAACTTTATCAAGGCTACTCTCTAAGTCATCACAATCAGATGCTGAAAAGTCTGAATGTCATTTCCTGATCTGCTCTTATTAAAATCACTATGGCAAAAACCATGAGAATAAATTTGTTTATTTGAGCTCGATGAGAGCCCCAATTTAGCAAATCCATGACATATTTTTTGCTTCAATAGCACTTTAGTCGTGCTATTTATATGATTTGCTCAATATATTTAAATTGTTCCTTCAACCAGTTCTAATATATGGAACCCAATGAAGCTAAGATTATGCAAACAAAGCAAGCAATGTATTTGAGCTGAAAATTTTAGAAAAACATAGAAACAAGCTGAAGGAGCTGTAGAGCACCTGCCTGAAATTTGAGGTCTTTATTTGTTTCTTGATGTTGATCACCCTTATTCTTCCCTATTTAACCTCTTGTGTGGTGACAGCAGTTGACAGTCTCCTGGTTTTAGGAGCTGAAATAAGGGCCCAGATTGAATTTCTTCCCCTCCCACCCCATAGACCAGATGTCTTTATTTTGTGTGAACCCACTTGTAGGTCAATGTTCAATGCATCTAGGATCAGAAAGAAGCTGAGAGGAGCAGGCGTAAGTTCACATCTGTGGCAAACCATCAGATCTGGTTCCTAAACAGTAGCTGATCTTTCACAAATCCCTACTCGTGTTACTTATTTACACTGTAAAGTGTGTCACTATCGCTGGTGACTACCCCTTGAATTCAGCATGCAGAGTAACAATAGCCTCACGTAGTGATGCCAGCAAAAGGTGAGACCTGAAGGGTGACAAACTCTTCACGTGGCTGTCAGTCAAAGCCTCCATTTTCTTTACCCTTTTATGCTTTCCCTTTTTTTTTCCCCTCTTCCTGGTTCCTTTTATTCCATTTGAGAATGAAAGAAGAAATATTAGTAGTCACCTTCTCCAGTACCTGTGTGAATTAAGAGCAATGCAGAGTGGGTAAAAGGAACTGAGTCCCAGTACTCCGTCACCTTTATACTCTCTCTAGAATCACTTTGCAGAGGTAGCATCAATCTATATACAGCAACGAGGAACCAGCCTGATGAATTTACAGTGCTGCTAATGGGTCTCTGATGTAACGCCGTGGAACCGCTGCTGCACGATCTCTAGGCGCCGCTTTCTGACATGGCAGCATCGCAGACTTGCTGGCTGGGGTACCTACTTCATTGCTTTCCTTCCCTCTGGGATGGGTGGAAGTTTATAGCCTGCTGCCTGTTTGTAACATGACAGTTTAGAAATGCCAGAGACTGGAAATTGGACCAAATGTGCCATTCATAGAGTTACAAATGGGAATAATTTAAAGCTCAAAACATCTCCTGCTTTTCCTCCCCTCTCTCTTTTCGAAAGGTCAAGCTATTTGTGTAGAAACATTAAGCCAGCTGTAGAGAGGTTGCAAGACCATTCCAGCTACATTGTGATAGGAGTTTTATCTCCCACCTTAACAGGCAATGTCAGTCATAATTAGTGTTACACATAAACTCCTCACTGGGACGCAGGCTTCACATGATTAGGGATTAAACTATGTAGAGTGCTGCTTTTGTGACTCAGTAGTTTCAATTAACTGATTCAGGGATGAAAAACCACAGTGAGAGACGATGGCTGAGGTCAGAGAGGTTATCTTTTTTTAATAGCAGTTTTCATCTTAAAGAAGAAAACACAAATGAAAAGGGGTTTCACTAACCTGACTAGGGAAATGGCTGCCACAGAGTGTCAGCAGGAAAAGCATGGTCAGGCCAAAATCCTTTCCATGACCTTGATCAGTGCTATAAGCGTCCTAATCCCCAATGGGTATGGTAACGATGCACAGCACAAGCCCACTATAGCCTAGCTCTGTTTCATCGGTGAAGCGTGTAAGCAGATTATTACTGGGCTGATCAGTGCTTTTGCCAATCAAGAAACTCTTGTTATTTCAGAGCAAAGCGCAAGAAACTCAGAAAATGAAATAAATACTGCACAGTGCTGGGCAGAGACAGAAATCCCCCACTGTAGTCCAGGAAAGTGACCTTGGATTTCTTCCTTTTCTGTCAAGGGGCCTTTAAGCTCCAGAATCCCATCCTGAGAAACTTTCAAGGGATACAGTATTCAAAGAAGGGAAAAAACCAACCTAAAATACATTGGTAGGGCTGCCATTAGCATTGCAAAGTAGGTGTGCCTAGGGTATGAGACTGTGAGCAGTGGCAAGGCACCTACGGACCTGCTCCATACCAGGACTGTGCCCGAGCTCTGGGGAGGTGGGTGAAGTGATTGCTACAGAGAGGTGGTTTTATGGAACTGGCTCACTTTCAGAAACACTGGTTGCCATCTCTTCTCTTCAGGCCCTCAGGAGTATCAGGGCTCTTCTCTGTTGCTCTGACCCTGTTGTGTCCATTTAGTGCTTGCTCTTGGCTGCTTGCCATACTGTAGCCCCTCAGTCTAAGAGGAAGACCAAGATGGTGAGGATGTGGGGCAACAATTAACTTGTCTCCATTCCTGAGCAAAGTTGAGCCACCCTTAATCTCATACAGAGCTGGCCTGCTGGCCCGTTCCTTGTTGCTAACCAGACTCCCTCCATGAGGATTTGTGCAAGGAGAGGAGCCTGTTTCAGAGAACAAAAAGCTTCATTGCACTGGAGAGAAAAAAAAAAACCCACAAAACCACCACAACCCAAATTGTACGTGCTATTTGACTCTCTTCTCTTGGTGTGCTTATTTGGCCCACAGTAGGATGAATTGTTGCACCAGACAAACAGTCCAAGGCTTTAAGAATAATTTCAAGCCAGAGTGCAGATCACGTTATAGGAAATGAGGCTCAGCTGTCTCTGTGCAACATGCGAAGAAGGAAGGAAGTTCTCTATACACAGACAAGATTGTTCCTCAGAACAGCGGTATTACATCTTCTGGCCTATATTCTTTGCGTTTGTTTGCAGCTTGTGACACTGCAAGGAAGAAAATGCCGTTAAGGATTTGGAAATATCTTCTTATGTTCAAAAACTCTCTGAATGGATCTCTGTGTACTTTTTTTTTTTTACCCCCAATGGCTTGGAAACAAAATCGGAGAGATGGCATTCGTTACATGCTCTTGCAAACATGAACATAAGTGTAACTTCACTCAGATGGGAAATCCCAATAAAACTGGATGAACTGCTTAGTCAGCAAAATTGCTTTTATAAATATTTGCGGAATTGGAAATTAAAAGTGCAGCTGCTACTGTGACCATCAGAGGCAGGCAAATAATTCCCAACATACTTGAAATTTAATTTCTCTCTGCCTGGGGAATACATGTAAACTGTTCTAAAATTAGTATTCATAAAATCACATGCACAGTATCTGCAGGGGAGGGAAAGGGTTTTACCCAGGTTCGTGGACAAGAGCTCCATAGACAAAAGGGACCCTGATATCTTTAATATGTGTCCTAGGTTTGGCTAGAATAGAGGTAACTTCCACTAGAAGCTGGGGTGGGACACAGCCAGGACAGGTGACCCAATCTAGCCAAAGGAGGTATTCCATACCATGTGACATCATGCTCAGCTTAGAGGGGGGGTAGCTGGGAAGGGGCGGTACCTCTCGAGGCAGTGCAGCTCAGGGACGGTCCAGTTTTGGGACGGATCTCAGCATGCGATCCAAGTTGTATGGGTCGGTGGTTGAGAAACTGCATTGTGTATCACCAGTACTATCGTTGTTGTTTCCCACTCCCTTTGCTGTCCCAGTAATACTGTCATCTGTCCTTATCACAGCACAGGGGGGTCTGCCTTTTTCTTCCCATTTTCCAATTCGCTGCAGGGGGCTGGGGGACAGTGAGCAAGCAGCTGTGTGGTGCTGAGCTGCCAGCTGGGGTAGAACCAGGACATGACAGTTCTGAATGCTGGGGACACACACAGCGGCTGTGTTCGCATGCACTCCTGGAACAGCATTTCACAGGATGTCAGGACCATTTGAGTTGGAAGGACCTCTGGAGGTCTCTAATTCAACCTCTTGCTCCCCAGCAGGATCAACCCTGAGGTCAGACCAGGTTGATCAGGGCTTTATCAAAGTGGGTCTTGAAAACCTTCAAAGATAGACCCTGCACAACCTTAGCAGGCAACATGTTCCACCTCTTGTCTGTCCTTATGGTAAGAAAGTAGTTCCTTAGCCAGTCAGACCCTCACCTGGTACAACTGATGCCCTCTGCCTCTCCTCATTCTACCATAAGCCACTGAAGAACCTAGATTCTGAACTTACTGCAGTTTATCTATACCATTGTGGGACTGCAAATCGGACACAGTGGATGCAATCTAATGAGCGCTGAGTGGGAGGACATAATTGTCTTCCTCAGTCTGGGGGCTGTACTCCTGTTAATACAGCTGTGGATACTGGGTTAGCCATCTTTGCTGCCATGGCACATTGCTGGTTCATGTTCAACTTGCCATCTACCAACACCTTCAAGGCTTTCCCAGAAGGGTGGTTCCCCAGCCAGTCCATCCCCAGCCTGTGGTGTTGCAAGGGGCTCTTGCTTCCCAGATGTAGGACTCCGCATCTGGGAACACAGATGAGTTTTGATTTCACATTTTTAATGGCAACTAATAATTGAATACAAAAAATATTATTTTTTTTTAAAAATATAATTGCTTGCAATTTAAGGGAAGAACTGAACTGTCCTCTTCCAGCTTGTCTCTGAACACCCTTACTCCTCATTCAGTTCTCATTAACAGCTGTTCATGAAAGCCTGTCAGCTTCCAAAGCAGACCCCTAGAACTTGCTCCCCTTCCTTCAGCAGGAATGAACCAGGTCTCCCTGGGAATAGTGAAGAGCTGGATGGATTTTCTTCATAAATCTGGGTTTCTTGTGTGGCAATGCAGGGAGAGTGTTAAAACCAAATGACTTAACTGCGGCCTTCCTGAGTGTTAGGAAGGATCAACACTCTGTGGGAGAACAGAACTGAAGTTACAGGTAGAGAGCTGCTTTCATTTGAAAGTAGCATCACTAAAAAAGAAAAAAACAATTAAACATCTGAAATACATTTTTTTGGAAAGCTAGAAACAAATGTGACTTTTCCAGTACATTTGCAAGGAATTATATCAAACAAACGCTTTCAAGCAGACAACATAATGGGCTATTAGAGAAACACAATGTCACTTGTAGGTGGCTGAAAGTACAAAGTAGGAAGATGATAGTGTCACTAACCGCTTTTTGTAAATTGCAAGGATGGGAGTTCACTGAAATGTTTTCTGGCTGAGTAGAGATACAAGTACAGATAGATGGGGGCAGGAGAAGGCAAGGCGGCTCTTTTCCCATCAATCCCTTAATCTTTAGTCTGACTCAAGAATCCAGAATTTGTGGGTTCATTACTGAGGCTTTAACATCATTCAGCTATGAATAGATAGCAAGGGAACACAGAGACAAGTGTCCATGTCTGTTTCTCTCCCCCTTTAAAGCAATGCCCAGAATGCTAAATTCTTGTTATCATTTTGGGGGAGAAAAATACCAGATTCTGTTTTCTGATGTGTAGGGAGTAGTTTAGTTGTTGTCTTCTGATGACACTATAGAAAATTAAGCATATTTCTAAACTGTGCTGCAAAATGCAATGTAGCTTGGGGATGTCTCTACTAATTTTAAAGGACTCAACTTGAAAATCAGGAGTTATCTAGCTGTCATCGCACAGCGCTCTGCACTGACTCATATTGCCGTGTTATTCAGGCAAACTACTTGTCAAGCGTTAACTTGATAAGTGCATCACCTTAGCAACCAGAACATTAACATACTACAGCAGCATAGTATAGCCAGCTTATACTTTGATTTCAGGCATAGGAGTTTGGAGTGGTGATATATGTGCTATAGTGGTGTGCAGGATTGGGATAAAAAGTAATGGCAAAGCTAAAGAAGAACCAGCTGTAATATTTACTGTGTATCTAATGCCTTGGCAGTTGTGGTGACTGGAGTGATTTAAAACTAAAGAGAGTAAAATACATGAGCCAGAATATATAGGCAGGTCACTATGTTCTCTTTCAATTTCTTTTCCTCACCTTCTTTAATTTTACATTTTATTTCTTCTTGAGGAAAACCTATCATAAGCTTTTTAGTAACCCTTATTTTTTTCCTGTCATTACTGTGTTTCATCCAATATGCAAAGCATTGCATAAGTGGAAAACACTTTTAAAGCAGCAAATATGTAGCAAGTGTCAGATACCTGGCAGAGCATAACCTAAGAGAATGAACAGAGCATTTAATCTGACTGACAGACAAATTCTAGTTTAATTTTTAGGTGGCCCGGTATTTTTCTATATATGGATCTGAAGTAGTGAGAAAACCAGCATCAAATGCAATGCTGCCCTCCAGGACAGCCCTGATTCACCTTGATTTACTACCTGTTGCAGCTGTAGGTGGACTTTTCATTACTTCCTGAATTCCACTGTGCCCAAAAAGTATTTTAAACAAGACACTGCCTGAACTTAGAACACAACTATATTCCAGCGCTGGACAGACTGTCACTTCCAGTGCAGGTGACCTGTTATTACTGTGTCCAGCTTTTGCCCAGAGATGTGAATGCGACTGACCTCCACTTGTCTAAGTTGCAGAAAGCTACTTTTACATCAAACTGTTACCTCTAAATTCAAATTCAGGTGTAAATCAAAACAAGCGTGAGCAAACTCTAGAGTAACCAAATGGCTGCTCTAAAGCCGTATGGGATAGCTCCACAGAACCCCTCTGGTGATCAGTTGTGAGACAGCTTTATGCTTCAGTTCTGTTTTGCCCAGATCTTCAGAATTATGTTGTTAAAAACTCCCTCTGGTATTACAGCATCACCAAAAAAAGTCTTTATTGGCCTCTTATGAAACAGCTCTTGGTTTATACAGGCAAAATAATTAATGGAGGGTGGGATCATACCTGTAATTTAATTTAAATAAAAAGCAAGATGTGAGGTTTGGGTTTGGTTTTTTTGTGGTTTGTTTTTTTTTGGGGGGGTGGGGTGGTGGTGTTTGTTTTGTTTTACATTACTGCTGGTTGTATTTGGTTTACATGGCAAGGTTTTGGTAGTGGAGGGCCTACAAGGGTGGTTTCTGTGAGAAACTGCTAGAGGCTTCCCCGATGCCCAACAGAGCCAATGTCAGCCAGCTCCAAGACAGACCTGGTGCTGGCCAAGGTGAGCCCATCAGCCATGGCGGTAGTGGCTCGGGGGTAACGGAGTTAAGAAGGGAGGAAAAAAATCACCAAGGGCATTTGCAGCCAGAGAGAGGAGTGAGAATATGAGAGGAACAACTCTGCAGGCACAAAGGTCAGTGCAGAAGGAGGAGAAGGTACTTCAGACACTAGAGCAGAGATTCCTCTGTGGAGAAGACCATGGTGAGGCAGGCTGTCCTGCTACAGGCCATGGAGGATGATGGTGGAGCAGATATCCATCGGCAGCCCCTGGAAGACTCCATGACAGAGCAGGTGGATGCTCAAAGGAGGCTGTGATCACGTGGGAAGCTCACACTGGAGCAGGCTCCAGGCAGGACCTGGGCACCCATGGAAAGAGGATTCCAGGCTGGAGCAGGTTTGCTGGCAGGACTTGTGATCCCCATGAGGTACCCATGCTGGAGCAGTCTGCTCCTGAAGGACTACATCCCATGGAAGGGACCCACACTGGAGCAGTTCATGAAGACCTGCAGCCCATTGGAAGGACTCACAATGGAGAAGTTGGTGGAGGACTGTCTCCTGTGGGAGGGACCCCACGCTGGAGCAGGGAAGAGTGTGGGGAGTCCTCCCCCTGAGGAGGAAGGAGCAGCAGAGACAACATGTGATGAACTGACTGCAACCCCCATTCCTGTGTGCTGCTAGGGGGAGAAGGAAGAGAAAATGGGGCATGAAGTGAAGCCTGAGAAGAAGAAAGGGTTGAGGGGATGTGTTTTAAGATTAGGTTTTTATTTCTTATTACTCTACTCTGATTTTGACTGATAATAAATTAATTTTCCTGAGCTGAGTCTGGTTTGCCCGTGACAATAATTGGTGAGTGATCTCTCCCTGTCCTTATCCAGCCCACGAGCCTTTTGTTATATTTTCTCTCCCCTGCCCAGCTGAGGAGGGGAGTGATAGAATGGCTTTGGTAGACACCTGGCCTCCAGCCAGGGCTAACCTGTCCACACTTGTTTACTCCAGTCTTAGATGCAAAAGACAAGTCTTGAATTCTGTTTGAAGTCTGTCTTGGTGTATGCAATAGGCACCTAAACAAGAAAAACCTGCTAAGAAAATATATTGTATATGATGTTTATGACATATTTAATGCTCTTTCAACTGTTTCTTTAATATTGTCTTCTGGTGATACCCACAGAAATCCTGGCAGTTTGATAAACCTGTACAAAATCATCAATGATATGCATATTTTCACACACGAAGCAGATGGCAAACCGAATAGCAGTTCAGGAGAGACAGGCATCAGGAAGTTACAGCAGTGCCAGAAATTAACCACTTAATAGCAGTGGCCCAGTTTCTCAAGTGATGCAAAGTTCTGTACGTGGCAGTCACTGCATTATGAAAAAAAGGAGGAAAAGATCTAGATACCTCATGTTACAGTTGTGCTTTTAAAATAACCCAGTCACTATACACTAAATATCTTACAACAAGGTTTCTTGGAATGGTTAAAATGCAAAAAACTTCCCTATCAAAATCTAGATTTCAGTTTTGTTTTTCTTTGAAACTTTTTATCCTGCTGTATTCTTTAACTTTTTCACAAATATGACTTGCTGCTTTGCTACTGTGGAAAGTACTGAATGGGAGAGCCAGGGGGGCTGCCTGGGAGGCAGAATGAGGAAGTCCCCGTGGCATCTGAGAGAAGCAATTTGATGAAGAAAGCAATTACTGCCCCTACCAGCATAAAATGTCTGGAGATGAATGCAGCTGGGTCATAAGCTAAGAGTAAAGAAATGTTTAATACAGGTTTTCCACCTCATCTGATAGTACACATTAAATAAGGCATCTATTACAACAAAGGTTTCATTCTGAAAGTAACATAGCAGATCCTAAAGGAAGCAGTTGACTTTATTATTTTACTTTCTGTGGAGGTCTTTTCAGGAAGGGAATGAAAAAGAACAGCACTTTTAAAGTAAGGAAACTCCTCTCATGCCCCTACTTTAAGTAGCCAGGCCCCCAGCTCTTCACATCTTTTATTATTTTCCTCTGTCTTAAAAACTTGTTGCTTGCCTCATTCCTGCATCTGCAGAAAGAAAAGAAGGTCCCAGTACTGCCTCAATTCCTGCAAGTGCACATGGTGGACATGTACTTTTTCCATGTAGGGCAAAGCAGTATTTGGCACCTGTTGATGTGCAGCATCTGTGTTTGTGAAGCAGTGGTTCTGCTGACTTGCACGACTCCTGCAAAGTCAGGTACACTTTGGTGGCAATTTTCCTGGAAGAAAACCCTCCTGTTTTCATTCAAGTAAAAATAAAGGCTAGGGAGAAAAGACTTTTTTTTGGGGGGGTGGGTGGCAAGGGAGAGGTGGAGAGAAGTGAATTGCATTTCTTTACTTCTCAGGATAGAAGGAAGGAATAGAAATTTGAAGGACCGGTGCTTTTCAGATTTGAGGCTGGCCTCCTGATTTTTAATTCTGGAACCAGCAGCAACTTTCAACTAGCTTGGATACTTTCTCTAATGACAGTCAGACCACTAACCAGATGCAAATTCTCTGCTTTATGTTAATCCTGTGAAAATCTGGTTAAAACTAATTGAACATTTTATTTTGGATCCAGCTGAAGGCAAATTCCCAGCCATCTTGCACTTAGCATAAAGTTGAACAATGATGCATTGTTGTATAAACAGGATAGTTCCTTCAAGCACGATCGTGTTAAGTTTTGGGGGGTTTTTTTAGAACTTAATTTCACCAATGTAAACAGATTATTTTTTTCCTATTTTCTCACCCAGTGCTCATTCCTGAACAGAAGGCCACCAGAAGAACTTTTTCACTGTTTCTGGAAAAGACAACCATCTTAATTCTGAGGTTCTAAACAGCTGTTCTGCCCATGGCCTTCAAACAGGGAACTATGGACCAGTATAGCTGTGCTTTTATTGATTTGTTTTACAGAAGCATTAAAATTGAATGCTTTGTCATGGCTCCTTGCACCATCTACTTACAAGAGTGATAGGTTTGCTGAAATTACTGCTCATTTCTTTTCCATGTAATGAATTCCATAATCCGATAGATGTTCCTACTATGGCATGCCTTCCTTGTACAAACATCCAGCTTGCAATGAACACTAAAGATTTGGATTCTGTGTATCAACTCACATTCTAAACCAATAGCTCTTGCTGGACTGTCTCACAAGCCAATGGCATGGCTAATGAGTGGTAAAGAACTACTTGTATTCCTGTGAGTGTCACTTATTCCCTTTGACAAAGACGTACGATAACTGTCAGAAAGTCCTTAGGACAGTAGCATAAGTTTGATGAATGATGCTATTGGTTAATTGAAACAGTTTAATTTTTAGGAAGCCTGGGTATTTCCCTTCCACTCTCATCTGTCTTCTACTTTTCCATGTAGTTAGTTTGTTTTGCAAAGAAATTGCATGAAGTATTAAAGGCTAAGTCCATTTTAAATTAGCATATTCTGTTAAATATTATCCTGGCATCTCTTGGTTGCAGAGTAAAAGAAATGATGCGTCGGTATCAAGCTAACGCTGCTGCCAATAACTGTCTGTAAATACTGAAAGATTCTCAGGGGAAAGCAAGATGGAAAGTTACAGTAAAATCCCCTTTATTTTGTGGATGACTTCAGTGTTTCCTTTGCCTAGCAAGAAGTAAGGAACCTAGTTTCTGCAGAATTAGGTGCTGCTTAATCAAAGTCCAAACCTAGGAAGTACCTGTAGTTGAAAAAAACAGTAACTTTTTGATGAGTTGCACAGAAAATTGATTATGAGTTAATTAGAAGTAACAGGACAGTTTGACTGTGTCCTCCTGTTTGTTCAGGAATAGACTTACTCTAGAACTGTGGGTGTATATAATGATTTTTTTTTAAAAAAGTATACCCCACTGAAATTCGTAGCTCTAAGCTGAATCATGGATTTCTGATTACCACTGGCATGGATTTATGAATTCATTATCTGCATTTAATCATACACAAAGAAACCTTGATCTGTGTGATTCACAGCTTCAGCTTTTCATCATAAATTAAGACTGATACCAAGAGTGCAAAGCTGAAATTCTTGAAAAAATAATCTTTTGAGTCTTTGCCAATGACAATGGTTTCCACTCAGATTATCAGCTTTGCCAAACACGCTGATGTGTTAGGTTAATATTTAGTAAAAAAAGAATGCTTCTTTTTATTTTATTAGAAAATGAGTTGCTTTGAAACATGATTTTGGTCACTACCTGTTCTTTTTACGATTTCATTAAAAAACTTAAAGATCTGCTATCTAATTAGATGTTTATTTCTACCAGTGCTTTTAAAAATAGTTCTGTTTTCACATCTATTTCTTCTTTTATCTCTGAACACATGCAGTTGCTGTCTAAAGTTCTTCATGAATGCTGCACAGAAAGTGTGTATTTTCTTATAAGTCCATATCTGCAAGAAATAGGATACATTTGGGGCCTAAATACCTTCAGAATTTCCCTAGCAAAAATTAAATTATTTATATGCAGCTTTTGTATTTACTATTGCTCTGATTCCTTCTTTTGCTCTCTACAGTATAAGGGAGATGTCTCTAGTTCCTCACTGTGTGGAAGAATACAGGTACTTAATCTTTTCTGCTGTCCAGCTGTGGTGGCAGTAGATGCGTGCCTAGGCTGTGGGGACCTCTGCACAGAACAGCAGAGAACAAAACTGAGCCAGACCAAAGATGTTTCATATAGCATCTTGTCTCTGACAGTGCTAAAATGTCAGAGAATAAGAGCAGAACAATCTCAGATGTATTCCCAGCCTTCAAACATTTTACAAGCACCGAGTACAGAGGGATAATCACCTCTTTTGGCCGGCTGGCTGCACTGTGTTTGATACCCCCCGGCATGGGGTTTGCCCTCCTGGCTGCCAGGGCACCCTGCTGGCTCATACTGAGCCTGCTGTCGGCCAGCACCCCCAGACCGCTTTCTGCAGGGCTGCTCTCCCCATTTATACCTGTGCCTGGTGTTACTGCATCCCAGGTGCAGAATCCGGCATTTGGGCCTGTTCAATTTCATCCCATGAATCATTGCCCAGTGCTCCAACCTATCTAGATCACTCTGCAAGCTGGTCAAAAGAGGTGATTATCCCCTCTGTACTCAGTGTTGACATGGCCTCACCTTGAACAGTGTGTGCAGTTCTGGTCCCACCATTTAAGAAGGATGTGAAGGTCCTGGAATGCATCCAGAGGAGGGCAGCAAAGCTGGTGCAAGGGCTGGAAGGCATGGCCTGTGAGGAGAGGCTGAGGGCTCTGGGCTTGTCTGGTTTGGAGAAAAGGAGGCTGAGGTGTGACCTCGTGGTTCTCTACAGCTGCCTGAAGAGGGGAAGTGGAGAGGGAGGTGCTGAGCTCTTCTCTTTGGTATCCAATGATAGGACACAAACATGGTTCAAAGCTGCTCCAGAGGAGATTTAGACTGGCCATTATGAAGATTTCTTTACTGAGATGGTGGTCAAACACTGGAACAGGCTTCCTAGAGAGGTGGTTGATGCCCAGTGCTGTGTATGGTGTTCAGTTATGATTATGCACAATTTGAGAGGGATAGTATCAATTTTGCTATTTAATCCTTTCCTAATAATATTTAGCATTCAGTTTGCTCTTCTGACCACTGCTGAGCATTGAGTTGAGACCAGCCCCAAGAGCATATTCTGATGGCTGAAAACCCATTGTTCTATATGAGAATATAGGACTGTTTTCCCCATGTTGCTTTAACTGTAATAAAGCTACTTTATTTCTCAGAAGCTTCATGAGAAAGCTCAGACATGCTTGCTTTTGTTTCAAGGGCTGAAAGTCAACTGTAGGACAAAATCAGAGAGGAATCCTTAAGGGCACAAGAACTGAGTTTAAGCCAGTTTTATATTCTGTAATCTCCAAGGGGTGTCATATTATAAAGCCTGCTTTTTCTTTTTGGTGTTTGTTTTTTTTCTCTCAAAACTCTGAGCTTTTGTTACGCATCCATGACACTAAGTGGTGCCTATGGGCAGCTGTCAATCTTTTGCTGCATGTTCATGCATTAAATTTTATGTACTGTTAGAAGTAAAGTGGTGTCATTAAGAGTAAGCAGTCTTTCTTTCTAGTGTATTGGATACAAAACACTGAAAAACAAGCAAGGAGAATGAATATATAAAAAAACCCACAGGTAGGCTGTGTTAGCAAAGCCTCTGCTAAGCACTCAACCTTGTCCAACTCCGTCTCTGCTCCTTTCTAATGCCAGGCCTTCAGAAGTGAACTCCATTTTGCACTGAGCCTTGCTCTGCAGTACAGCTCTTGCGTAAATGACAGATTTTGTGCCTGTGATGTCAACAAATCTGGAAAAGAAGCTATCATTTTGAGAAAGACAGATATACAAAGTTGCCAAGTGTGTTACTGGGACTGTTCCTACACTCCTAAAAGTTGCTCTGCTTTATCAAAACCCCATTCATGTCACAGATGTGCACTTCTGAAGTGTGAGAGAAGGCGAAAAGATAAGGGAAGACAAAATGTTCTATTGGCTTTTGGAAGCAGACAGATTTTTATAAAATCTCATAAATAGCTCTGTTCCCAGTGTATGGACTTACAGATTTTATTTTTTTTCCTATTCCTGCCTACAGACATCTGTTCACATTTTCTGGTGGGAATTCTGGGATTTAAACAGCCATCTGCTTCCTACTGTAGTAGCTCAACAACAAAGGGAATTTTCTCAACTAACAAGTAAGAATCTTTGACTAATACAAAGGCAGTGTTAGGAACATATGCTGCTTTTTCCTTTTAACCTTAGTCAATATATTTTTCAGTCCATTTAGATTACACCAGTTTACCAAAACAAACTCAATAAAGTGTTCAGCATCTCATGCAGGGAGTAAAACCTCTAAATAAAGCCTCAGGTGCCCTGCCATTGTGTACTTCTTCATGAGCAAGTTGCTGAATTCTGCAGCCTTGTAAAGATGAAGAAATTCAGTGGGGTTGTACTACAGGCTTATTTGTTTGAACAAGATGGGGTGAAAACATATATATCTTTTACAGTAGAAAGCAAACCAGGCCCAACCTGCCTAGGAAGCAGAAAGCATCTGGAAGCTGTATAGCTGTCTGTGCATACTGTTCCACTTAAGCCTAACTGGCCAGTATGAAGTATGAAGCTAACACTGCTAGACAGTTTCTGACATGTGAGCTTGTCCCCACGATAATCAGAACAGACATCCTTCAGGAGAGGTTTATGGGCACCGTGTTGTCTATTGACTTCCTGTAACTGATATGTACTAAATAGAACATTAAAAGGGTCAGTCTTCTCCTCTTCCCCCCCCCGACAGCATTCGGAGTATTATTGACAGTGCTTTGTATTATGTGAATAATCATATTACACTTCCAAGACATAATCTTTCCCTGAGCACTAAAGAAGATCTTCAAGGATTAATTCTTGGACTGATCTCCATTTAAAGTATGTAGCATATGCATTATATATATATTTAATGAACTGAAATGAAGTCAGAAGTTACTGTCAGTACAGAGGAGATTAAAACAGAGAAGAGCTAAGATGACCTAGAATACTCAAAGTGATAAAAAGGGAATATAATACAAGGTCATGAACAAGAATTTTGACCACACAGTAGGCATTTATTATATAGTAGCTATGTATCCACTTACTAAATGATTCTGGTTCTTGGACACAATTTAAAGTTGTACCCAGACATGTATTTCCAATATACAGGACATCTGTGAGCCTTGTCATGTAGTGCATATTGGTTCTGTTACTGCACTGGGGAAAGACATATTCTGAACAAACCAGAGACAAGATAGAAGGCTAGCCAGAAGCATGGAACCTCTGACTTCCAGGTGAGACTCAGAATTAAGTTAGCACTGGCTAAACAAGATTAAGAAGAGATGGGTGTGCTGCCCATAAATTCAACAGGAAACAAGCAGCAGGGAGAGCAAACTGTGAAGTGGTCTGGAAGGTGATGTTGGCACACCAGCAATCTGTGTAAGCTAGCTATGAAAATAAGTTATAAAGGATATTAGATTCTGGAATAGCTTTTCAGTTGGGAGTGTGTCACAGCTCAGCCCCAGCCAAGCTCCCCACAGCCGCTCGCTCACCGCCTCGGCAGCAAAACAAGGGGCAGAATAAGGCAACAAAAGGGCTAATAGCTTCGAGTTGAGATAACGACCGACAAAGGGAGAGGGGAAATGACAATAGGGCTGCAATAATTATCCCGGGATGTAAACAACCGCGATAACAAACGCAGTACTTTACCGACCGACGACCAGAGGCGAAGCCCACAGCAAAACCGTCCCGGAGCAGCCCCGGGCCCCTCCCGGCCAGTCCCTTTATAGGGGCGTGACGTCACGTGGTGTGGAATAGCGGCCGGCCCGGCCCGGCTCACCTGGCCCGGGCCTGAGCATTAACCCCGGCCTGGCCAGAGCCGGGACAGAGCGGTATGAACAAAGAACAACGATCTTCAGAGAGACTTCAATCAGTTTAAGAATGGGATTAAATAATGTATTTTATGGCAGTGACCAACAGTGATTTCCCATAAGGATTTGAAGGAGGTATCACGAAGCCCATCTTAGTATGCCAAATCCTAAAAGTGTAAATTTGTGTAATTATTGAGGATAAAACCTTCACAGTCCACCCATTTACTGGACTTGAGCTTGGCAAACACAATCCAGTTCAGAATCTTGAAATGCAGTGAATTCTATCTAAATAAAGTATTTTTTCATTACAAATTCCCCTAAGTCTGTTGCTACACTCTACTAGTGGAGATAAAGATTAAAGCATCAAGGCCAGCCTTATGTGAAAGGTCAGTGGAAGTGTCCTGGCTTTGGCCAGCATAGGGTTAATTTTCAGGAGCCAGGCCAGATGAGCCCAGCTGGCCGGGGTTATGCCATACCATGTGACATCATGCCCCCCCTATAAAAGGAGGCTGGCCAAGGAGGGTTGGGTTGATGCTGGTCTGGCTGTGGGCTGAGTGTCTGATCTGTGGAGTCTGTCATGGACAGGTAAAGTGCTCTCTTTATTATTGTGTTTGTGTACCTCCTGTTATAACTATTGCTGCTGTGTTGCTGTTCCCCTCTACCTTTGCTGGCCCATTAAGGGGTCGGTATCTCACCTTGAGAAGGCTCCCCCTTTGTTGTTCTTGTTCTCCCCCCTGTTTTGCCAACTGGGTGAGGGAGTGGCTGCTTGGTGCCCAGCTACTGGTTGGGGCTGAACCATGACAGGAAGAAAAGTAATTTTCTCTGCTCTCAAATTCTCTATAGGCCCATCATATCATAACATTTATGCTGCTTAAAAATAAAAAATATCAATATCTGTATGTGTGGGTGGGATTTGGTTGAATTTGTGTTATCACTTCAGAGTGTCCCATTACTAAATTTCTACATACGGTCCCCTTTCAGATCTACTTCAGTTATGAGTAACACTAGTTCTATCATGATTAGAGGACCACCTTAGAGAAGGGATATGCCTATTTTACTTGGAAATGCACTTATAATCTAGAGTTTTGAAAGTAACTATTAACTTCTGAAGAGTTAACTGGCAATTTTTAAAACAAAAGATCTGCTGTTTTATTACCCACAAGACTATCCATAAATTGTTAATAATTTTTAAGTCTTGGCCACTGTTATTCATAAATTATCTTCTTCTCTGTCCACACAAAACCTTATTAAGGTACTGAATTATGGCAACTGGCACAGCTTGTCAGTCAGAAGTCTGTTCACTTTGGAGTCACTTAAAATCAATTGGTGTTGGCCAGAGGGTCTCAAGAATACAGGGGAGCCCTTCCCACTGGCATTAGAGCTAGAAGATTAAGTACATCTCTTGTCTAAGCTCTTTGGTGTTGGGCCTGGGGAGAGGAAATAGGAAAAGTGACCTTTTTACAGCAGATAGAACAAACAAAAATATTTAGGAGGGAAATGGTATGCATCTGTTTCAATAAGCAAAACAAGACAATTAAAAGGGAAAAAAAGGCCCAAAAGAATTACAAGTACCATTAGATGAGACAAGTCCAAGATGCTGCTGGGATCCCCGTACATGCCCGCAGACCCTGACACTGAATTCTGAGTGGTTACTAGAGATTAACTGTCATTTCAAAACCACTGAAGTTGTCCATGCAGATCCACATTTAATATCCTACTGAGATGCATTTAAAACCCATTAGCAAGATAATATTCATATGCCTCATAGAAAGGACATGAAAAGAGCAGACTTTTAAAGAGATGAATCCTCACTGATTTTGCTGGGAGCTTGCTTAAGGAAGGACAGCAAAAACACTTCACCATCTCTGTCAGTACTGGTGAACGGGGCCGAAGGACCAATTTTTTGTGGCAACCAGGACTTGGCAAAGAAGTGAGCCCTTGAATTCCTTCCTCTCAGGGGAGCCTGAAAGCTGCTGTACCTACCCAGTTAAGCAGCTTTTTGAGTGGAAACCTGTTTACTTCACTTCCTAATGCTGGAACAGTCTGTTCAAGGTCTGACTCAAGAACAGGTCAAAATACAAGGTTACATGTCTTCCTCAAGTTGTGCCTGAAATGCTGTGTACTGAAATGTCTAGGACCTGTTTCCATGCTGGTGATCTATTCATTAGTCAAAGCAATGGAGGTTTGACTCTTAATAACCATGCAGGTTTTGATGTACCAACTCAACAGAAGAGGGAGAGTCTCTTACACCTTAACCAATGTATTTGCTATCACAGTAAGGCTTTCTTGTTTCCCTAACCCCAAAGACAACTTGCCCTCTGTTTTGTGTATGTGATTTTCAGTAATTCACTTGTTACCCTCTGTTCCTAACTATAGCAGTTTCTATGGGTAACGCATTTTTGTGACTGATTTCCCTATTTGATTCTTAAATTCCTTCAGTGCTCTTAAGTATGGTGCCATCCCAGTGTTATGGTCTCATTTACTTTATATAACCAGCATCCTTGCCCCACCACACTTCTAACACTTCTCTGACAGGGACTGATTTTAACTACTCGGGTATCTTTTGTCCATGTGAGTTTCTGACGTAAGAAACGAAACAACCTTCCTTCCCTCAACCAAGCTAAAACCAACTTCAGGAGCAATCTGGACTTTAATTTTACAAAAGTGCAAAGAGAAAATTTAGTGTTATAACTGTTAGACTGCAAAATATACTTGAGCTGCTACAGGAATGGAAAACATGCCTTTGACACTAGAGCCACCCAGAAGACTTTATGTGGCTGTTTTTCTGTTTGACCATCCAACTCAAAACCAACAATGGAGCCCTACAAAACAAAACTGAAGTGTCACTTTGTTTAGAAAGGTACCATTCTGATCCAGAGAGTTTAAAGAAAAACAAAAGAGAAACAGGGCTAACTTTGTGAAATCTGGGGTGGGGAAGGGGTTCTCTCTCTACTTTTTCCTGTAGTCCAGGACTACGGGAGTTGTGCAGGACTTGGGATGAACATCGTTGTGTGAAAGACAGTCTTGACTTCAGGAGTTTCACTTAATTTAATGCTAATCAACAAAATTCAAGTTACTGATTTGGGTATTGAAAAAACCTGAGATTATAAACAAACACTTCCAGAAAGATCTTTCTTCTCCCTTCCCCTAGCTCAGTTTTAGTTCAGTACATCTCCTCCTCCCTTTCTAGTCTCAATTTCTCTTGTTTTCACTGTGAGTCATGTTCAGTTCCCTCTCCATTCCCTTTGTGAGGCAACAGGTGGTGCTGGAGGATGGGATCCGTGCATAATAGTTTCTTCCAGCTGCTTCCTCCTTCTTACTCTTTTTTACCTCCACTGCTCCATGAGTCTTAGAAAACACAGAACCTGTAAGGTTACAACAGTTTGAATAAATATCCATTACAAACTCCACCCCATATTTCTACAGACTAAACTACATAATAACCCAAATTTGCATTACCAACTTTTGGCCTTCTCCATTCAAGACTCGCAGCCAAGAACTCTACAGCGGTTTGATTACACATGCATTATAAATTCCACACTTTGTCACTGCAAGTGGGTATCTCCTTTGCAGGAGCTGCAGGATCAGGCAATCACTGATCCCAAGGTCATTTTGCATTCTTCAGGGCAGTGTTTACAAGGGGCACAGCCCCCAAGTTATGCAGACCAATGCTTTCTTAAAGCCATCACCTATATCCCAGCAGCACCAGTTTCCCAGCATTGCCACTGCAACAGCATCTTCCTGGGATGGTGACCATATAACCTGCTTTTTTGTAATTTCACTTTGAGCCCAATGTGTAGTCATACTCTGGGGAGCAGCTTCCCATAGGTCTGGTCAATCACTGTAAGCAGGGCTGCCTGAAAAGGCTCCATTTTCAAGCCTCTCTGCCCTCTGTTTCTCCACCAGAGATGCCAGGCTGGGCCAGCTGTCCTGGCTGTGCTCTCCCAGCTTCTTGTGCTCCTGGCAGGGCGTGGGAAGCTGAAAAGTCCTTGACTTAGTGTAGACACTACAACTGCCCAGCAACAACTGAAAACGCCAGTGTGTTACCAATATTATTCTCATACTAAATCCAAAACACAGCACTATACCAGCTACTAGAAAGAAAAATTAACTCTATCTCAGCTGAAACCAAGACAGAGGGCAAGATATTTTTTCTTACTAGACCTATGTATTGTTGGTAGCTCCTAAGTGATTCCTACTACTACAGACTACAATACAGACTGCAGAGCAGTTCTGTACAATTTCAACTCTGAGAGGCAATGACAAACTGTTTTCTTGGCTTGGCTGGCAAGAGAACTGGATCCTTACTTAAGAAGAGTGATGTAGTCTTTTAGATTTCACTCTTACTGATCCTGTTAGCTTTCTTAGCAGTTCATGAATATTTATACCAACATACAAACTACAGTTCACTCAGTTCCCTTAGAGAGAAGTTTGTATTAAATTGGACATAGTTCATTGATTTGCAGGCATCAAATACGGCATGTTTTTAACTTTATGTATTTATGCTGAATAAGTTGGGAGATGCTAAAGCATATTATTTCCACCTTTCTGTTTTCAGTTGAGCAGGTTGCCTAGAAGTGGACTTGCTGTGGTCTGAACCTTAGTCAAATTCTCATTTATTTAACGAAAAAAATCTATGCTGTCCTGTAGGAAGTCTCCAGGGACTGGAAATAGAATGAGTTTTAGGCCTGCAGGAAGTTTTTGCTACTGTTGGAATAGATTACTTCTTTAATCTTGGTATCTTTTTTTCTGAGAAAAATTTCAGTTGTTTGATGTCTCATGGCAATATCCAAATTGGGAGCTAGATCCTTAACCACGTGAGGAAATGCCACACATAGCTTGACTGAGAGCAAGGATTGTGAATGTGACTCTAAACCATTCCTGTACGCTCCTCATCCTTGTGCATTTTGGCATTTAAATCATCAGCACTACACTGAAGGGTTCCCCGTATATGCAGCACTTGGATTAATATGCCCTTCTCACCATCAATAGCTTGCAGCTTGAGAAAATAATGTCACTTCTCATCCACGTGAGCTGCAGACTGAAGCTTATAGTGTGTGTCAAACAGAAGTAAAGCTATGTTACAGATGTCATTTCTGGTACTGAAGGTACCACCCTACCACATAGATACTGCAAAAACGGCAACAGCCGCTCCCTGCATCTGCGCTGCAGTGGTCTTTCCGCTGCTGTTGGACATGCCCTTACCTCTGCCTGAACACCTCTCCCATCAGCGAGTTTTGCTGGGGCCCGCTCTCACAGACAGGCTTCGGCCACAGATGGTGCTGAGTCACTGCCTTGTGAGTTGTACTTTGGAGGTTTTCATTTGGGGTAGGAATCTTCTGCTTAACTACTGGGGCTGAGCTGAAGCGATTAAAACCACACAATTAAAAAGAAGGGATAGCTGGGAACCTAACCCACGGAAGCTGGCCTGCTACTGCGGTGGTGTCACAGCTGGCTGCGTTAAGTGGGTATCTGACACAACAAATGCTGCTTTGAGCTCTGTTCTCTGCTGAGCCATGGCGGTGATTCCACGGAGGCTTGCTTGTGGGTCTTTAAAGACTTTTGATTGGAAAAATTAAAATAGCAGTGTTCTGACTACTCAGGGTCTGCCTTTGCAGAAATGAAGGAAATAATGAGGTGAAAACTAACAGGGAGGGGTAAGATACCAGGGGCTGCTGTGGTTACTGTTTCTCAGCAAGCTCACAAACTCTGTTGTTTTCTTGCTCCATAAGAGAGATGAAATACTAAAATGCAGAGAATTTTGAGTGTGTTTGTCAAGCCTGTGGTTCAGAGATTAAAAGTGATCTTAAGGGGGGTGGAACTGGGAAATTGTTACTCAAAGGGGCGAGGGTGGGGGGGAGGGGGGAGAAAAGAAGTGGGCACACATCTTTCCAGGAACACCAACTTGCAGACTCTAAGATGCCTTGTAAAGATGCCAAAGTCTGTCCATTAAAATTAAATTTTGCAAATCTCTGTGTAACTATACAGAAGGTTTATGAGAAGCCAGGCTAACAGAAGGGAATTCAGCACAGAGGCTGGAGGAAACATTAGGCAGGGAAGATGAAGGAGCGAGAGGTGACAGTGTGTGTTGGTGTTCTGAAAGAAGAGTAAAGAAGCAGGCACTGTAGATCAGTTCTAAAGGGAAGAAAAAACCACAAACATTAAATTTGTTTTACTTGTTCAATTAATTTGACTTACTTTTGCCTTGATGTTATTAGCAATAAATTTTAACCTCACCCTTTCCAAGGTCAGTATGTCATTAGTCTTGATGAGAATCCAAGTCCAGGCATTGAAATTTTTTCTACTTGTCCTATGACAGATGTTATGGGATGGCTTTCCTACGGACCGCTGCAGAGAGTGTAGGGTAGTGGTGCCAGTTAAAACAATCTCCTACTATATCACAACAGATGAAAAACCTGGAAGACTTTCTGACCCTACTAGATAGTAGTTTACATGCACTGAGATGCTGCAGCACAGTTTTGATATTAAGATGAGAAATAATGGGTCTATTAACCTGAGAAAAGGTTTCTTGTCAGCCTAGTGCAGAAAAGCACGTTATAGACAGGAAAACAAAAGCTGTCATTTTACAGGGAAAGGGTTGCTGGAAACAATCCACTCTTGTTCTTATTTCTTTTGTAGTGAGGTAGATAATTGTAATCAGTTTGCCCCTTTTTAAGTCATTATTGCCTTTGCACCTATTCTTAATTATGTATTTGGAACCTGTGGATCTATCTGATGAACATTGAAACTGTCATTTCCATTAGTGGCAGCTGGAACTTATGCCACTTTTGCAGTAAGCCTACTTCAATATTAATTCAAAAAGGATTTTGCACTTTTAGCAGGGGAGATATGGAGAAATTTGTCTGAAGGCAGAATTTTAGTAGCTTAGTGTGTCTGGGTTGACAGATGCTAGCTTGCTTCTAACCTGTCAGTACAGTGAGGACCTGAAAGTGTAATGTAGTTTCTCCCCTCACCCACACTTATATTCACAAAAGGACATATGGGTGAAACGGTGTGAGGAAAAGCAGTAGAAAGCTATTTCAAAGTCATTCCATAGACAGTCCATCAGTTGCTAGAGTTATTTAAGGAAGTGATGACATAAATGCTGCATTTGGCCTCTGATCTTTTAATGCAAGCTCCTTTAGACAGACTTTAACCTCCTTCCTTTCTTTTTCAGTGTGTGTACTTATGTGTGTTTTGCTCTTCTACAGTGCCTTAGAGAGTTTTTTCCTCCCAGGAATGGCAGTCAATACTTCTTTCCAAAAAGCCTAAAGGAAGAGCCATTGCCATGAGGTTTTGGACCTGAATACATGATGGGAGAAAAATCAGGTTGTAGGAGGGGAGAGAGGGCTTAGAGCTAATTAGCTTTCTTGAAAAAGTGCCTTCCAGGGATTCTTAAATTTGATGCACCAAACGATCCATTTTATGAAAAATGAGGTTTCTGTGAATACTTATGGCTAGCCGGGCTTTTTGAGCAGTATTGGTCACACTCTTTGATCTTAGGGATGGAGGAGCTGGGAAGCCTTGCCAGCTGGAACACAGTGTGGGTGAACTCCTGCTTTTCCCTCTACTGGGAAATGGACTGAGGCAGCAGAGAAGAGCACTTTGGTTAGACAAAGAGAGCCTTGGCACTGCATTTAAGATAGCTTTTTTCTTTTAATTTTCCTGGCAAAACTAAATACAGCACAGCAAAATAATATTTTCTGACAGTTTTTGGGCTAAAGTTCACAACTACAGCTCCGGTCTATGGCAGTGTTAGTTAACTGATGTTTTCCAGCAGTATGATAGTGGAAAAGTCAAAGCAGTTAAGTGATAGCGTACAATTATATAGTTTAAATTTTCAAAAATGTTGTATCTCTTTCGGGTAGATGGAGATTCTGGAGTGAGGGTCACCTGAAAGTCTCGTCCGCTTGTTGTAGGTGGTATGATGTATAGTTGGGTAATGTGGTCCACCTACTCTGGTTTGTTTATTATAGGTTTCTTTCCCAACACATTGCTGTTTTTAATGCAGTCTTGAGAACCGCTGGTTTTTTTTTTCCAGTGTTATGCTCTCTAGCTTACCTACTTTGAGTAACCTGCTTATACCCCTGATCTTATAATCTAGATGTTCTTTGATGTAGATCTTTGAATTTAAATTTCCCTAAAGGTAGAGTGTATGGAGAGCAATGGGAAGGAGGAGAGCCCCGAGGAATTACATAATGGAGAACGATACAGACTGGCACAAGCTCAGGGTGCCTTGGTGAATTGCAGACCTTGGTTGTGTGACCCCTTATAGAGCAGGAAGGGTGTGATGTGTTTCTTGACAGTGCTTCAAGTCTATCCTAGTTTTGGAAGACGCTGGAATGTCAACTAATGTCCTCTGCTTTGGAACCATGGCTGTGAATATAGGTGTCTGGTATTGTTTCTTTCAGGTTTTCTATTCTCTCCCATCTTCTTCTGTTTTTAGACTGTTTTGGTTATGCAATCTAGATAGGTTTTCTCTCCCTGACTATGGCAATCCAGAAATTTCAGTCTGAGGAAAAAGCTTTTCAATGGCAAGCAATTCTGTGGGGCTTTGAGGGGAATTGAGGTCCTTTTGCTTCCGTTGAGAGAATTTAGTATCTCCTGTCAATTGGACTAAAAGCCCTGAGATATCCTAGTAAGGGCTGACCTTGATGTTAGCGAGCTGGTTGATATCCTTGTTCCTTCAGCGCTTCCTTAGGGCTGTCTCCTTGTGAGAAAACAACCTGTTGGAAAACAATTACCAAAGTAGCTCATCCTAATAACGTGCTATGTGTGGACAGCACTGTAATCTAGTGGAGATTTTAGTTTTGTTCTTGGGGAGCATCTTGAGTAGAATGTACATCATTCTTACCTAAGGAAGCTCATGCTTTCACTTGACTATTACCAGGCTAATGATGGATTGCACCTTAATGCCAGCCATGTACCTGTCATGAAGCACTCCTGTCAGACACCTTAAGATATCTGGTATTGTTTGTAATCCTTTCATTTTTGTTTCCTTTTGCAGCAATTTGTATATGCCTTTCACAGCACAACTATCTCATTATGGAGTCTAGTCACTATTGCATAATTTGAGCTGTTGATAGGGTAACAATGTGTTACCCCAATATTGTTAATACAAACCCTGCAAAACATGGATATTCTTTTCAGACCAGCAGGTTGTTCTCCCCATCCCCATTTTAGGTTTTATAATGTTTTAGTGCTTTTAACTGCTTCAGACTTCACAGATGATAGTAGCACCAAGGCTTGGTAGGTAGCTGGTGAAAAAGCACCCTTCTCCTCATGACTCCCCTTTTCCCCCTTCCTTCACTGCAGCCTTTACTGTATATAATTTGTGTGCATCTTCATAATAAATGCAAGCTGTATTTATTAATACAAGAGAGTAATTTTTAGCTAGTGGTTGGAGCACTAGACTGAAATTCAAGAAATCTACACTGCCTTAGACTATGCAAAGTGTTTTACAGTGAAGCTTTACAAAGAAAGTGGTAAAACTGGTTATGCATTCCTTATTTATTGTGTTTGATTTTAGATGAAGTGTGCTCAGTTTTAAAGTAGAGAGAAAGGAAATGTGTGAATTATCCATCCCCAGGACTCCCTTTGGAACCCAAGGGTCAAGCTGGTGTATTAATTTACATATCATTGCCAATACTAGGAATTTCCACTGGCAAAGTTAAACAGTTATCTTATGCTTCCACCTATACAGGCCTGGTTATACAAATAAAAGCCTCACCTATATGCTATATGTGGCTTTATCCATGATGTTTATTTATTCTGTGTACTATACTTTCGTGTTTTGAAGAATTAGCTGACTATAGCCTTGGGCAAAGAAAGAGTTCAAAGAGTATCGGAGGCACACTCTGTTCCTGAACTGGGATTTCTGGTGCCTTAAGTAGCTGCTGTGAGTACTTATCAGGTTTAAATTATTTCTGAAAGGCTAACCTGAATGCAGTTGGGGTGTCATTAAAATGTACTAATGTATTATCATTTTCATTGTGTGGCACTAAGGTGGATCACTACACCTCCTATGACCTGCATTATATCCTGTGCCAGTCCAGAGGACACAGAAAACTTTTTATTCTAGCATAATTTATTTGAGCTAGAGCTTAGGGTAAGGCATTAAAAATACCTAAGTGGTCTCTATCTGTAAAAGACATTTTGTGAAGAGCAGCTGTTGACTGTTCACACATGGGAAAGCCTGGCAGGGTGCAGTAACCTGTTTTGAAATTGTGCCCTGTTACACCTGTGACTGTGAGTCTGCACAGATACACTTAATTGTCTTCAGTGGGAATGGGGTTTATGGAGAGTAATTGCCTCAGCAGGTGAAATGGAGGCAATGTGGTGATGTGTCAGAACTTATATATCCAAACAAACAAACCATACTTTCCTCACCTGTAGCTATGTTGGCTTTGCAGTGTGTAGAGGAGTAGGAAATACTTCAATGAGTTCGTTCAGCAGAGCTGATTCTGACTGTTCTTGGAAAGCAGGTATGCACAGGGAGCAGATGCCATCTTTACCTAGTGTAGCTGTCTTGCATGGAGGCTGAGGGGTAGGCTTCCTGATGGAGAAGGTATAGTTAAATGTTCAGACTGCTTCAGCATTTGACCCATGCTATGTTTGCAGCTGCAAGCATGGAAACGTGCAGCCTGGTGGGGCTTCAAGAAGGCAATGTGTCCCAGTCATTTCACACGGGACACTCTGGGTCTTGGTGCTTGCACATGTAGAGTTGGACTAGTTAAGAGGAAAAGCGCATGTGTGGTGTTGCTACCTGTGACTGTAGAAGGGCAGGTGAGGTGTTTGTGCTTAACTTGTTAAAGGTTCTTTTTGGATGGAGTTCTAAGGTGAGTTTAGAATGAAGCCTAGCTGGAAAGACTGTCTAAGAGCTTACCTTGGAGAAAGCAGGAGGCTGATGTTTTTAACCTATTTTCACAAGGAAGACATAATAAATGAAGGTTAAAATGATGATTTGCAGTAGAAAGCAAATAATTTTGTACCGTTACAAAGTCTTCAAACTACTATATCTGGAAATATAAGCATAATTGAGTATTTGCTGCTTTTGTTAAGAAAGGAATTTTACTCAAGAATGTTCTTTTTTGTCTTTTGAAAGTTCTATCAGCTGGCTTGATGCAAAATCCATTTTACCAGAGCGCTCTGTTGCTATTTCTTGAAAGCTGTTCTTGTAGCGGGAAAGACTGTTTCCTGCTAGAGACAGTGGAAGAGGTGGTGGCTGTAGAGATGAGACGATAGTCTGCTAACAGTGATTTCTGTAGTATAATCAGAGTGGTATTTTGAGGGGAAAAAATAGAATAGGGATGGATAGTTCTTTGCTTTTCTTTAAGAATGTTATCTCACAAATATTCTGTTCACTCAAAAACATTCTGAAAACACTAGTGAAATAAAGATTCTTTTTTTCCTTTCCTCAGTTAAATAAACCCTAGACTGAGAAGCTATGTGGAAGCAGGGTCACAGCATTTGTCTGGTAAATCCGTTCACTAGGAATAGTAATGACTTTGTGACTGGGCCCACTAGATGAAAGAAGCAATGATGGAAGGAGCCCTTCTCTGTCAAAGTCCCAGTATGTCTGGAGAGGAAGGTATTCCTTCCACTCTGAGGGGTGGGTTGGATAGATGGAAATGGAAAAGTAACATACTGGCTTGGGATGAATAGCCCTTCAAGGCATTGATAGTGAGACTGATTTGGTAGCCTAATAGTTGGGACAATTGCTTGGCAGAACAGAAATGAGTGCCTAATGTTTGAGAGCATGAGAGATCCCCTTGTTTAGATGGTATAGATCAGAATCTGTAGAGCTGATTGACTCTTTCTAGTCTGATAATAAGACGTGCTCTTTCCTGTGTTAAAGGAGAATAGATGCTGTTTAGTAATTCTACAGAACATGTAGAGGGAAAGAGATTTGTTGTGGTTAAGCTTCATACTTGCTTTTATTGAGTCAGATGTCTGTAAACTAGGGTCACTGTTCCCTCAATCCAGACTCAGTAAGTGGATGGGATTTGCAAATTGAATGTTAATGGATTTTTTAAAAAGTTGCCTCTTTTCCCTGTGTTCTACCTCCTGCTTTTAAGAGAAGCTGAGAAAAATGGAAGTTTTGATTCTTTCTGTGCTGCATATACATCTTTCTTTATGCTAACTAGCTGAACCCGACACAATCAAATGTATGTTATGGTTAGCATTTTATATCAATTACTGTTGAAAGAATGATGGTATGCAAGTTGTGTAGATGGCAACAAACACATTAGACTTTTACTCTTGTCTGATATTCAAGAACTATGGAGCTGTATATAATTGTTAGTATTATGGCTGGTATACATTTGTACCTGAAATAGTTCTCTTGCAAAAGAGAAAGTTGATGTATCCAAGATAGACATAGGACTTATCTGTCAAATTGACACTTTCTGTGTGTAAGTTGGAAGGAAAGAAAAACTATCAGAAGTGACATATACACAAATTTCAAATCATCATCTATGGTTATACACAGTTAAGATGGAATGAACACATGGTAATTTAAAACATTTAAAGAAAATTGTCTCACTAATTTGTATACTGAAGCAGCATACTTTGCTTGGAGATTGTTTACATGGGTTGAAGTGTAAGAGCTCAGCAGTAGAAGGGACAGGAAATCTGTAATGTTGCTGAACAAAACTTCTAAAAATGTCTCAAGAGATACCACAACAGTTTACCTGTGTGGTGCAGCAGTTTAGGTACTGAAGGCAAGCATAATACTTTTGGAGACTAGAAATACGTTAAATTTGACTGGGATTGCAGTCTTGCCTTTTGGACTCAAATTACATGTGGATTTTCAGAGACGAGTTGGACAGTCCTACCTATTTAATAACTCAGACTTCTTCCCTTCCCAAATAGTGATGGTGATGGAACGGAATAAATAAACAAATAATAATAAAAAATTTCTTAGAGAGAGAAGGAGGGTTCTGTATAGCATATTTTCAAGCTTTTCCTTACAGTTGGGAGCTTTATACTGATATGAGTTGCTTACCTAACAGCTGGCCTCCAAAATCTGGAGCTTTCAAAAATCACACACATAGCACTAAATATAGGAAGTGTCATGATAAAAATAATGTAACATCCAACATTACATCGCCCCTTTCTCTGCAGCTGTTATGGACTCGATATCCTTTCTTTGAAGCTTGTAGAGAAACTTTGAGTGGTTTAGATGAAGTCATTAGAGGAACACATCATCCTGAGCAGGACTGAGACTTAGTCACAAAAAACCTAACCCTTGCCCTGCCAATTCTGTATGTTTTTAGTCTTTCAACTGAAATCAGACCAATATTTGTTTTTTTAATCATTGCTTTTTAGTGTATCTCGTAAGATTTTTTGTACATCCATTTGTTATTATGCAGACTTTAAATATTACGTTTGATGAGGCCTCTAGTTACTGTCTGCTGTTGTTTGAGATGAGGTTGTCTCCTGATGTTGTGATTTTTTGTTATCTGCAGCTTACAAATCTGTGGCTAAGGTAATTCTGCATTATTCCAAAGTGTTTCATAGTTAGTCACACATACCAGAGACAAGATGCTAATTAATTTAGCAAGGGACTGTTATTTTGAGATGACAGTGAAATCATGTATTTCTTAGGAGTCAAAGAAGAAAAAAAATCTATCCTGCTTTCTCCAAGTTGTTCAGCCGTCCCCTGCTTCCACTAAATGTTTAGACCTAATATATACTATTAGGGATGCATTGACAAACTTGTCAACTGGAGAGAAAGAAAGGGTATCTAATCTGGCGGACTTGACAAAGTAGAAATGTATGAGTTTCCCTTAGTTATGACTCATTACTGTAAAGAATACAAGGCATTGAAACCTTCCAGAGTGTGTGTAGGAAGACCAGAGTGTATATCCAGTAAAAACAGGTTCGTTACAAGCTTAGCTGAGAGCTTGAGACAAAGACTCCAATATTGTAAAGCGTTTACTAAAAGTGAAGGCTGAATTCATGCAAAACTGTTCTGCCATCTGCTAATAATGGCTAATTTTGGCAATGCTCTCCACTGCCAGAGAGGGTTTAGTGTTTGTACATTTTTCGAAGTCTGGGAATGAAGTGGTGTGTATTTTTTAAATTCAGTTTAAGATAATGATAGCAGTTATAACAGACCAATTGTGTGTGAGACCTTTTCTTACCTATCCCATAAAGGCATTCAGAGATTGACAAGACATTCCTCCTTCAGATGCTCCTTTACTTAAAAAGGCGTTGGCTGAATTGTGACAGTAAGTTGCAAGATAGCTGTTCCCTTTACTGCCTAATGACGCTTTAGAGTGAAGCCACCCTGAAGATGCCTGTGCCAGATTTAGAGAAGTTTGAAGAACAGAAGGAACTGATGGACTGATTCCTAAATACGAGAGTTCAGCTGGAGAAGGAAATTGGGCAGAGTATGACAGGGACGAGGTACAATGGATGAGCTGGCAAGCAGTAAGGGATATTAGTGCAACAGACAGGTTTGGGGTTGTTTAGTGATCAAGGGAACAAATGCTTTAAGAAAATGAGGGTGAATTCTAGGAAAGGCTTGAGTAATTTCAATACCTGCTTTTAACGAAATACAGACTGCTTCAACATGGCTGTGGTTAGCCCTTGCTGGATATTTTCCCTTCTGTTTTTTTGTTTTCTGAAGTGATGGTTACGTACATGTGTATCGCTAAGGACTTGCAAACCTTTCAGTCCTCCTCAGGAGATTTTTTTTTCTGTAGGTTTTGGCATTTCTGTACCTGCATGGATGAAGGATGGAAGGAGATAGTGGATTATGAGGATCTGTACCCTGAGCTGGAGTTGTCCCTGTTCTACACACCTTGGCCATCTTCTGGGTCTAACCCATTGGTCTAGCAATGGTCTGTGTTGCAGTTAATGTTTTAGGGAACGCTGCAAGGGACAGTCGTCCCAGCAGGAACGGATTGGCTTGAGGAATATCCGAGAAATCAGCAAAGAGGGACCTAAGGGCCATAAGGAACAGGGAAAGTTTGAACCCCATTGATATCTGCCAGTCTTTCCCAGGTGTGTTTTTCTCTGGAATAATTGCGTGTGGTTTGTCTTGAAAGAAACCAGATCCAACTTGGGATTTTATTTTTATTTAAATTATGGGAACTCTTGCCAAACCATATGTTAATTCATAAGGTGTGTTGCCAAATGTGTTTTTCATGGCTGACTTTGCACTCTGAAGCTGATGTATGACTGGAGTATCAGTGCATGGAGACTTTTTGACCCCTTTTGCTGTCCTTGATGACTTTGTGGAATCAAGGTTTTGTTAAGGTGCCAGCTTCACGCAGCTTGCATTTGAAAAAAGTGATGTGATCTGGTTTTTGTTATATCAGAGACTTCCACAGGATTCATAGAGTTCAAATATATGGTAGAGTGTTATGTTAGGTTGTTGATAGCCAGCCCTCGTGGCAATGTGGCAATTCCATTTAAATGAACTTAGTTCTAATTGCTTCAGAAGAGTCTGCTGAATACTGTGTGTCACTTTTGTGTTGTCCTAGCTTGGCTAGAGGAGCTCCTGGTATAATTTAGATTGAGGTTCTTCAGACAACTTGTTACTTTGGAACCATTTCAGGAAACCGCTATGTGGAGCTGCCTAGATTTTTTGGGGGGATTGCAAAGTGCTGCTTTCTTCAGGATTAACCCTCCCTGACGTTTGAGGTGAGAAAGTTGAAAAGTAGCCTGGTGTGTCTCCAGCAGTGCCTAGCCCAGAAGTCTACACTGGTTGTTTATGGTCCTGTCAGCAGGATAAATGCTAACATAGTTCAATTAACTTTACCTCCTTGGACCTTAATTCTCCATCTTTTAAACCGGAGTGACTCATGCTGCCTCCTTTGTAAGGCATTTCCAGGCCTGCTGATGGTAGGTGTGGTGGAAGAGCTATGTGCAGCTAACATCCCCATCAAGCGCGTAGTAGGTATATTAGGTAAGACATTGCTGTTCCTCTGTTAATAAATATCTTGTCTGGGGAGAGATGGAGCAGTGGTCTCCAAAGTGAAGTGAGGTATGCGTAAGATGGTCCATTGTGGTATGGAAGAAAATACTGGAAGTTTTATTTATGTTTGTTTAATTTTTTTGATTAAAAAAAAACAAAATTAAGCATCACTAATATTTAATATACGACTTGAGACTGGTGGTCCATATGTTGGATGACCATGTGTAAGGTATGGTGCAAAAGTTACCCTGAAGTTAGAGTGGATGCTCCAAAATGTGGAGAGATTGACAGTGGTGCCTTCAATCGTTCATTCACTTTAAGTACATTGTGATGTATTACAGTTTATGTATGTCAGGTTAAGAGGATGTAAACATTCTATTTAGTTTCAGCTAAACTAACCCTCTACAAAGAAGACAAGTGTCTTAAAAAGATTCCTGCAAAGAAACTGTGGATTGAATATAATAATGTGAGCACAAGTGAACAGCAAGAAAATGGCAGAGCTGACACCTCTACTCCTAGTAGAATCTCTTTGTCAGCCACATTATGAGGTAAAAAGTGACGTCCTAATCAAATCTCACAAGAACTTGGGAAAAAAAAATAAATTGAAATTATCAGTATCGAAATAAACTGAACTTTGAACCAGATCTTTGAATTGCTGTGTCACAAAGTGTTAAACCAAGAGTGCAAAAAAAAAATAAATAGAGCATATCTGATCATGTAACTTACTCTAAAAAAAATTAAAAAGAATACTTTTGTAGGAGAGCAAAAAGGTTTTGTTGCGTGTTTAAAAAGTAAAGTAAAAATGAAAAATATTTATTTAATCTTTCTGTCATCCTTTTTTTTGTGTGTTTTAAAATGTACGTAGTGTATTAGTACAGTAGCACTTATATGTAATTTTTAAAGAAAAAATATTGGGGATGCATGTTCAAATTTTTTTACTGATAGATGTAGATGATCAAAAAGTTTCTCCTGGAGCCCACTAATCTAGAGAATAGACACTTAAACAGTAGATAACAATTTAGATAATTTTCCTTTGTTCCTTTGGTGTTCTACCACACTCTAAATTGTTGGTGGTATGGGGGAATTGAAATTTTCCTGTGGCTGACCAACTTGTTTCACATGGGATGTTTCAGAGTTGAATCAGTTCTGTCATGTACGGAACACAGTGTCCTGTGAGGCTGCTGTTACTCTGAGCCACATGTTGTGCAGTGTCTGGGTAATGAATTGGGCTAAAGAGCCTACGTATTAACTGCTGGTATTTTGTTGAGTTCATTAATGTCCTTTTTTAGGTTTTAGCTTTTCAAAGTTAATGGCTTCAGCCGGAGTGATTAGCAGTAACCTTGGTGCCCGTGACAAGGGTAAAGTGACATAAAATGTTTTGGAACACAAACTTTGTCATGGTCCTCATTATGTGAAATACCACTGTATAAGTCGGTCAAGGACACCTTGATTAGTCTGCAATGTCCTTCTATTAGCAGTTTCTTTTTTCTTCCCAAGGATAGATATTTATTAATACAAAGTATATAATGAAGATTTATTTCTTCTAGAGAGCTATATATGTGCTCATGTATTCCTGATTATATAGCAATTTTTGAACCAATGGTAAAAGACTAATGACTTGAGGAAAGGAGAAGATTCAAAACTTTGCTGACTCTGAATGTATAACAATGGTGCTTTTTATGTTGATTCTACATGAATGAATGAATGTATAATCGTGTATTTAAATGTGGATATCAAACATTACTTTGTGATAATGAGCTAGCACATTATATTTTGAAAACATTGCACAGAGAAATGCAATCAATGACATTTCACGTTCATTTTAGCTAATGTCCCTGGGTTTTTATAGTCTTATTTCTGTCTTTTTTTCCCTCTATAAAAATCTAATGCAATTTTTGCATGTGTATGTGAGGTAAATCTAAACCCACATTTATTAAGGACACAAATTTGCGTGTACCCAGACTAATTCTAAGCTTTGAACTATAACTGTGCAAGTTAGGGTCTGAAATTTCCAAGCTAGAGTCTAGATTTTCTTGATGCAATTATGATTTCTGAGCAATGAAATGCCTTTACCATGAATAATAATGGTGAGAGTAGAAAATACTGTTTTTACTGACTTATATTTTCTCTTTTTTTTTCTTAAATGCTTTTTCTAATAGTTTCCATCATACTTGGTGTGCTCTGTTAAGAGGAAGTGGGAATGTAGGCATCATTCATACTTATATCCATAGATAACCAATGCCTCAAAAGGAGCTTGCTCTAATTAGCATGAGCTGAAATTGGGGTAGTAGACTGTGACAGAATTACGCAAAAACTTTTCTGTACGTCAAGTTTTCCATCTTTTTCCCTCTCTGGGCGGAAGACACTCTAACTTCTGGAGTTACTTTTGCTTATTTGGAGTTTCATCTTCATATGGTCTTCCTGTGCATTTTTCCTCTGGTTCACTGTAAAGGCAGTCCCTTTTTCCACTTTGTTAGTTATAAACCTGGAATACCTTTCCCTGTATCTGTACCTGTGCACCATTTTTCTATGCTTAGACAACTGCTTTGCTCTGAAAAACAACTGTAAGGATCATACAGACCAAGTCTCTCCTGCTGTGGATCCACCGCCCCCTGCACGGATTTGAAATGTTGTGCTGGTGCTGAGCATGAAACAGGGCTCCTAGGATGGGCTGTATCATAGAATCATTAAAGTTGGAAGAGACCTCAAGGATCATCCAGTCCAACCGTCCCCTCCTCCCCATTACCCACTAAACCATGTCCTTCAGTACCAGATCAAACCTTTCTTTAAACAACCCCAGGGACAGTGACTCCACCACCTCCCTGGGCAACCCGTTCCAATGCCCAACCACCCTTTCCGAGAAGAAATTTCTCCTCATCTCCAACCTACACTTCCCCTGGCGCAGCTTGCAGCCGTTCCCCCTTGTCCTGTTGCTGGTTATCTGTGAAAAGAGGCCGACCCCCAGCTCGCCACAACTTCCTTTCAGGTAGTTGTAGAGGGCAATGAGGTCTCCCCTGAGCCTCTTCTTCTATCCATTTCTTCCATGCGGGTGACCTGTCTAATGCTAATCCCCAATGATGGGAGGTGGGTGGTGTAGTGTGTATGTCTACAAAATGTTGTGTTGCTGGACTCACTCAGCTTGTCTTAAAAATAATTCAGGTCTTTTTCTGAAAGTAGGAGGAGAATAGAAGAAAAATTGTTACTGTAGTTTACCCGTATATCGGGGAGGTGACTAGTGTGCCACTACTGGGTCTGTTTTGCTAGAAAATGCACTGTCAAAATCATCATAAAGATGTACTGGGGAGCAGAAGGAGAGTGGGAGTGAGTCTTGGAGGACATAGTTCAACAGAAACCTGGAGGGTTATTGCCACTCAAAGAGTGATTAAGTCAAACTACGAAGAAGTTTTTTCTACCTTCTTGTTATGAAAGCCACTGTTTCCAGGTTTTAAAAAATAGCTGTGTTTTTTCAAAACTCTAGTATAGTTTAATTATTTTTTCCTGTTTTATGGAAGAAATTGTATACATTCTTTATTTCAAGACTCATTCTTACCTTGTAATGGCTTAGTTTTATTCAAAAAGTTTGAGTCTACTCTCTTGTGGGGTAACTTTCCAACAACTTTTTTGCACTTGTATGTTTTCTTCTGTTTTGCCTCAGTTCCTGAAACCCCATCTACTTCAAATGTGATTGCAATTCTGAGAGTGTTTTTTCCTAGTTTTGTGATGTTAAATATTTATATCTAATAAAGGGAAATAGTGGAAGAAACAGACAAAGCTGAGATCAGTTATTGTTACCAAATGGTACCCTGGAGATGCAATGAATAAGTCAGATGTTTAATATGAGTGATCAATTTAATTTCTGTGTCCTTAGAATCTGTGTATAATAATGTCATTTATCAGTAGTTGGTACAAAATGACAGTGGAGGCAATGTATTTGTTATAAACAGATTTTAATTTACAGGTAAATGTTAAAATATTGAATGCTGAGGAAGGAAATAAAACTTTTTCCATCTGCTTCTGTGAAATCCCACAGCTATGTTGGGAGTGCAGACACATGAACATAAATTATGAGTAAAATGTGTTTATTATTTAAGTAACATGTAGTGCTCAGCATTTAAAGGAGAGGAGAGTATCTGGTTTGGTTTTTCAATTTAAAATTCAGTTTTTAAAAGCATGGAGATTTAACTTTGGGTTTAAAAGCAAAGGAAACCTAGGGTCCATCCTAATCTTGTGAGCTGTAATTTTTATTCAGAATAAAGTGCCACTGAACTATAATACTGAGTCCTTCACTCTTGCTGTTTCTCTCAGCCTTATTTTCTCCCATTCCTTCTCCTGTTCTATAGTAACTGGGTATGTCTTTTAAGTTGTTTGAGCTGAAGCAGTAGTATAAGTGCAGATTATCTTTATTTTCTTTGGCTTCAGTCTGCTGGTGTGATTCTTGGACTAAAATAATATGAAAATGGGAATAAGAGCAGAAGTGGTATCTTGTGAAGAAAACTAAGTCTGGTTTTCTGTAGCTTTGGCTTCAGTGAAACAGCTTCTCCAATAATGGCGAAGCAACACAAGATGATTTCCTGCCCAGTTTTGGACACAGATTTTTGGGCATCTGGTTATAGTAAGTCCCACCTTTCATTGTCTTTGTCTTGCCTGGTCAAACAGGAGGAGGTTCTGCCTCAAGGATTAATTTTCCAAAGTTTGCATTGATTTTTATTCCCTGAAAATCTCTTCAGCAATCAAGATTCCAGGCTGCCTCTTGACAAGCTTTTTGATTAGGCTTTCTCTGAAGAGCTAGTTAAATATTACATATAAATAAAAAAGTGCCTGAATTGAATAAAAAGTCTGATTTTTTTGGGTGGATGTGGGCAACTTCATCAAGCTTTTTCAATTGACCCTGATTAGCTGGAAAGGAAAAAATCTTCTGCCAAATTGATGTCTCTAGTACCTTCCTCCTGCTTCAGTGACAGTTTGAATGTTGTTTTAAGCAGTATCTTTGCTGTAGTTCTTTATCCCTGGTGTATAGAAAAGCACCATAAGAACTATAGCTCAATGAGAAAAAAAAATGCTCTGTTTTTGCATTTTTAGGGGTTTTAATGTTTTAACATACTAAGTGTAGAGCATGAATAGTCTAGACCAAGTTCTATAAAAATGATCTTGCCGAGTGGTGAGAATGTACTTCTGGACTCTCATGGTTCATAAATGTTTTGTGGCAGATGAATTCAACACTGTATAACCACCACATACTTTGTATTTCCTACTGTGGATGGAGAAACTTCCTGAGCACTCTGAGGTACAGAGGGGCAAATAATTTATTGGCTCTTCTCACTTTGGAGTTTTGTACGAAAAGGACCAAAGTATTTCTTGCTGTATAGCAACAAACCCAGACTCTTTCCTAAGTGTGTGTTATTCAAGCAGCTGGGAAATTGTTTGCTTTATCACAGAGGAAAAAAAGAAATAAAACACTATTTAGTTTCAGTGCAGTTGAGGAAAATTGGAAGATGGGTTGTCGTGTATAAAAGTCATAAGAAGCATCTTTCCTATAGCGTGAATTAGTGTCTAATAGCAAGTCAGACTACGTGCTGTGACTTGGAAGTGTCCTTGTCCTTCATGTCTTCCAAAGGGTCTTACCCTAAGATGAATTATGTGATACTGTGGGTTTACTAACATCACGATTCTGATCAATACGATTGTACACATTGCTTCTTGCCTACACCCCAACAGATTCACTTGAAATCTCTACCTGTTTATATTTAAGAATGCTGCCAAGACAAATGGAGTGCAGGCAGTAACACTGACTGCATTTAGAAGCTGAACAATGGCTTGTTTACAGAGCAATTGTTCTCAGTTTTACATCTTTTGAAAACTTTCTATTTTAAGTTTTGGTTCTACTCAACTTGAAATACATGAAAAGTAGAACTGTATCTGAGAATATGGGAAAACAGGGAGGACTGAAAGTGTGGGACTGGGAGAGTCTAATCTATTTAGAAAAAACTCACAAAAGAAGCTTTTGTCATTAAAAGCAGATATTATCTAAAGTGGCTTAGTCAGTGAATGAGTCTTAAACCCTTATCTTTTTTGATGAAAAATAAGCCTTCTAAGGGATTTCAATGCTTTTGAAAAGAAAGTTATGCTCTTAAATTGCTTGACACTTGATGTAAATCAATTTAATTGGACACAGATTATGTGCATTATCTTCATCATGAAAGAAGTAGGAACATGGAGAGCAGCATCTCTGCTACATAAGATCATGTGGGAGAGATGCTGAAGGTAGACCAGAACAGCTACACGCATGCATAAAATAACTGTACATCACTAAATGCATAAAGGCAGCCCCTTCCATAGAGACTTTTTCCAAAATATGTACTTGGGCAATGAGTGGAATTGCTGTCTTCCTAAATATGCAGACTTGCATAACTTTGATAGAATTCCGTAGTACTTAATAACTGTCTTTTGAAACTTTTCCTCTTCTTCCTCTTCCCCTTCTCTATCATTTAGTGTGCATTTTGCAGTCGTAATGTGATGAAAGTTTTTACTGTCTGTCACCAAATCTTTTTTAAAAACCACACTTTTTATGATATGTAATAGGTAGAGGAAAACATTTTTCTCTTCCCTAACTAGCTTATATAGGAAGCTCCTTTTTGTATTTTGAATGGAAAAGAGGCAAGGCTAATGTATTGCAGAAAGGTTACAGCTAATACTCATTTAACTTTTTTTAAGACTAAAATGATCATACCACTTTTTCCTATAGAAAAAAGTCTGCTCTTTGTTCTCTGATTACTTTGTCTATATGTTTCATGTTGGCTTCTGTGTGATTACATCTTGAAAGGTTACTGCAGAAGTAAAATGACTGTCTTCTTGCAGAAACCCTAGGGAAACCTATGGGCAAGAAATAAAAGTTAAAAGCATATACTGATCCTCTGCCATTGAGAAGAGAAATGTAGAGAGCTACTGAAAACATTAAGACAATGAAAGAGGCTTTTCAATTCCACCAGTAGTGAAGCTGTCATGTCTGTGCATATATTTTTAAAAATAAAATTAATTTTGAGGAAAAATAGCTTCAGTAAATCCAGAACATCAGTGTCTCGGTAGAGGATCGGAATGACCGGAAGCCTTGAACCTTTGTATAAATTTGGGAAGAGGAGGAAATGCTTTTTTTGGTTGTTTTGCCAAGGATAGTGACCTAGCCCTCTCTAACAGCTCATCTTACGCTTATTATACACTTATATGGATGTTGAAACTCTGATCCAGACGGTATCTATTGCAAAGGTCCTGTTCAGTCTGATGAGGCCAAGACTTTTGCCTGTATTACCTTAGTCCAGAAGGCCCATGGAGCAAAATTTGCAAGGTGTAGCCAATGAGATGTCTGCAGTCTGAGGAGGGCATGTCAATGTGATAAGACAGCCAACAGGCATAGTAGTTTGTGAAAGAGGGGCAAAGTAAAGGGGGCTCAGTTGAAACAATGCTGTAATAACAGTCTTGGATGTGGTGATAACACACCACAGAGCAGTTACCCAAGTAGATGTTGGAGCAGCATCCCTAGTAAGATAGAGGCTTTGTCACTCTTAGCTGCAGCAAGAACACAGAAGTTTTATACTTGGAAATCATATGTCATTTGAATTAATTTTTGAAATATTCTGAATAGCTGAATGCCTTAAAAGTTGCATTACATAAAATGATTGCTGGCACTCAGACTTTCCAGATTATATTACAAGCAAAAGAATGCTCTGGTTGCACACAAACAGGTAAGTCTTCAATACAGCCAGGAGAGACATATAATCTGTGATTACAAAGAGATTTTTTTAAGGTAAAGACTTCCAACATAAAACTCTTGATTTATCAGATGTATTATATATAATGGTTTTGGCTGAAATTATTTATACGAGGCATTTTCAGATGGTATGATCTCGGGTGTTCCAGTCTGTGGACAAGTATTCTGTGGAGCATTGCCAGCTGTTCTGCAGGGCTGCTCCTTTCCACGAGGAAAGCATCTATCAAACTAAAAATGTGTCACTTCCTGCTACTCAAAGCTATGTTTTGAACATGTGTGTGCATGCACATGCACTTTTCTGTCCCTCACCCCTTTTTATGACCACAAAAATTGAGAGAGAACACAGGTTGAGAAACTTGCATGTTATTGGAATTCTAAGCACAAGAACATCAGAGTAGACTTGGTGGGAATGAGTTTTAAAGGATGTTTAGGCGGTAAACTGAATGAGGATAAGGATGTCTTAGCAGTAGTTAAATTCTCATTGTGGTGAGCACTTACATTTGGTTACAGGTATCTAACAGATTCACAGAAATGTGCTTTGGAATGGACTGACTTAGTGTTTGGTTTTGAATGGATATGCAAACAAACCACTGCTCTTAACCTGGTTTAAGATAACAATGAGGTGAAGATAGAAGAGGTCAAAAGTAGAATGTAAATCTAGTTGTCATTGTAGGTTTTAACTATTGATATACATTGAAAACATAATTTCCTTAATCTTTACTGTTGCAATCTGAATTAGTGTAGAAAAATGTTTCCTCTGGTTTTGTATATTGCCTCAAGAGCATCTAATCCAAGGGTAGATTTGGACCTCATTGCAATGACACTAATGATGAATGATGGGGCAGTGTTTACAGGGTTAACAGAAACATGAGAGGGCTAGAGACAGTAGGTATTGCCAGCAGCTGTTCTTGACTGGATGGCTAGGAATGATGGGCAGATTTATTACAGGTAAGTTCATAAAGGTCTCCATGCTACCAAGAGCAGCATGAATATATTGGTTGTAGGTGCTGTATTTCAAAGGCATAAAGTCAAAGAGGAAAGGCTGTGCTCTCAGAAAGGATTAGAGAACCATAATGTCATATACACAGAGTGACTGTCGTTTGCAAACAAGCTAGGGATGTGTCTTGCTAATGGACTTAGATATGAGGAAAACACTACTGCAGACAACATGTGAACCACAGCTGACCATGTTATCTGTTTCAGTGATAATTAGAGCTGAAGGAAAAATAGAAACTGACAGGTGTATGTTTGGAGAAGTGATGTGTGAGTTTAATTCCATTAATTTGAGAGGAAGTGGACAAACTTTTGGGATGCTGTCTTTGGGAAAAACCTTACACAAATGCCTGTGAATTGGATTAAGAAAGTAAATTGTACTCTTAAAGCAATAGAGAACACTGTTTTTTAAACTCTATAGATTGCAGCACCGCTGTTTAAAAAAAAACAAACCCCAAACTGTCAAATTTTACTGCCTAGTATCTTTGCTAACCGAGAGTTGATGCCTAGTAGTCTAATTCTTAGCCATTACAAAGATACAAGTTATTTGAACCAGCCAATTGATGGAAGTAAGATTTTTTCCATGTCAAGAGCCCTGGAAAATCTATGCCACAGGTGCATATGTACTGGGTCAAACAAAATCATTATGTATGCATGTCCTATCTTTGGTATGTGGCTATAAATAAACTACAAATAGGTAGCTACAAAGAGTAAAAGACCAGGACATGAGCCTACAATACATATTCCTAACTTTTTGTTTTGTTTTGACTGGTCTTTTCTCGGGAAATTCCAGAGTCACCCTAGGTTTCTCCATCCTTGCCTGAATGTGTCCAGTCTCTTCTTGAACTTTGGTAAATTTTTAATGTACACTGTATCCTTGGCAAGGAGTTCCACAACTTGTGTCGAATTTAAAAAGTAGCTGACAAGGGCTGTGAGGATGGATGCCTACTGTCTTCAGAGACGTCCATTTTACTGGAAGCCTGAAAAAGACACTAGTTTGGAAGAACATTCACTTTGCCTTCTGCATAGTGTTGGCATATATTTTATGACCAGTATTATGCTTACATGACACACTTAAGCATCTTAAGCATCCTCATTGATAGCTTTGACTTGGTTAATGCGGAAGAGGAAGGAAGATGGTAGAGACAACACAATACATAGGGTATATCAATTAATCCTGCTGAAATTGGAGGTATATCAGCCTGTGTAAATCAGTATGATGGCTCTGATCATCAGGAATCACTGTTACTGGTAGCTATGGGTATTGCTCCCTGCTTTGTAGGAATACCCTATTTTGTTGTCCACTCTTTTCTCTAATGGAGGTGGTTCATGTCACTGGCTGAAGGCAGATCTGCACTGATATCTGAGAACGAATGGCGGGTCTGAGCAGGTACCCTAAAAGGACGTCTTGTGGCATCACCTAATCTGCATTTCTTCTTGTACTTAGAGTTCAGCAGGTATGTGAAGGACAAACAAGAATCTCTGCCCCATATTTGTGTAGAAGTAAATTCAAGTAACTCACTCTCTTGGGTTTTTGCCACCCTCACCCTTTATTTTTAACCAGGGAAAAAACATGTCTGCTGTCAAGTGAAAATGAGAATTCCTCTGCTTTGTATTTCTTTGCTTGCTGTGGAGACAGCAGAATATTGTCCCATTGAAATTATATATATTCTTGGTTATGGGTAGTGAGGTGGTAGTACGTATTTGAGGGACAGAGCCCAAATCTAAACTAATTAGGAAAGCATGCTTTTTCTGTTGTCCTGTTAGAGTGGGAGTGTTCACCTTGATTTTTTTTAGTAGTGTCTCTAGTTTCATGAAACAGATGGTATTTTACTGTAGCTATAAAATCAGAATTTAAAATGTCCTGGGATGATTTTTTTTTTGTAAGTAATGGGTCATGATTATTTCCAAAACCACACAAAGATGTAAATGTATCTGAAGCTCTTTGTGACAAAAGCAGACTGCTATTTCAAATGGGGATGAATTGTGAAGTACTACATCTATAATAATAAAAAGGCCTCTTTAAACAGTTCTGTGTCATTCAGCAAATGCATTTGCATGTGAGTGTTATTTTGGGGAAAATTACTTTAAAACATGTTGAAATATGCAATGGAACTGTATACTTAGGACTGCTGTAGGGATTCGCATTCAGCTCTGCAACTCATTTTTCTGTAGACTAGAAGAACCTTTATGGTGGTCTCTCCCTTGCAATGAATCTGTTGTGAATGCATGTGTGTAGTGGCTTTTCTTAATTCATTAGAAATTCTGATTTTTTTCATGAATTGGCTTCATTTTCATGGAGAGTCAAGGCAATCAGGATGATGTAATGTGAACACTCAGAAACCTCAAAGCTGTTTTAATGCCCAGACTAGTGTAGTAAATAATAAAAAATTAACAGAAACTCCATTGCTATTTCAGCATGGGTATTACAAAGGAAAGGACAAGGCCTCTGACATGTTTGTGGTAGGAAGTTGTCACTGTCCTGAATGGGTATTTGCTAGTTTGCTTAGTTAAGCCCACAACTGAATTTATTCTTCTGATTTACTAAATGCTTGAAAGTCTGTTCAGATGGCCCCTTCTTTCTGAAGGGAGGCCTAACAACATTTCTTAACTGAACTGACATTTAATTTTCGGTTTAGTTCTTCTGTAGTATGGAGCATAATGGAGTTGGACTCGCATTACTCAAATCCATTCTGAAATGTGTGTTTTAGGACCTTGCTCATAACTGTTTGACATGGAAACTCCTATATGCTTCCTCACAGTATTCTAGGAATGGTAAGAGGAGTGTCTGTGTGTGCCCATCTATGCACCTGCTTGGGGCAGATGTTGCCTTAAGTTATCCGCTGCTGGGGGCTACCTGAGTCCTCAGATGTACAAGGGGAGTTGGCTCTCAGTTTGAACAGTTTTCAATCTTGAATGAGGCTTGCTCAGAGTTTGTGAAGTTCTTTGACTCATGCCTAGTGACATTGATTTCCGGAAAAACAGTTGAAGCTCGAAGTAGATAATTGCAGAAATACATTTATGTACATATAGCAACACTAACACTGACGCAGGGAAGGGTTACAAGGCAATATTGTCAGTATTTACAGCTTATGGATACCTAACTGTCATTAAAGTGTAGTTAACTCCTTGAGCTGCTTTCCCACCAGGAGCTTCTGAAGTGAGGATCAGTGAGATCCTTTCAGTTTACAAGTTAATCAGCAGTCATTACGTTTATTTTTATTTGCAAAGCTCTCATTTTTCCCTTGTGAAAAACTTGGGTAGGTTCTCCATACCTCAAAATTGTCAGCATTTCAGCTGGAGTGCAGGCTGAAATTCATTCTGGAAAGGAGTTTTGGGGCTTCCTGCTGTGAACGAATGTCTGTCTGAGATGCATAGGAATTATGATCTATAGGCTGCAAGGTTTACCTGCTTTTGGGTTTTCTTTGCCAGCCACCTCTGCTAGAGTAAGTCTATCTCTACCTTTGCAAGTAGTGCAGCAGAGGACATCATGGACCCAAGGAGACCGTTGCTCTTGTCTCTAACAGGAATTTAAAAAGCTGGCTTTCTGCAAAATTTGTTATTCAAATAATTTCAGACCAACTGACCAACTCAATGAATCTGTTGTAGGAGAAACAATATATGGTTCCTATAACTGTATGACTGGATGCTTCATGAGCTTTGTAAGTCACTTCAGTTTTACATTTCTTCTTTTCTAGGTGTCCTTTTGTAGCATTTCTGACTCCTTAGCTGCTTTCCTGTTTTACAGATTTATTCCCGTCTGTATTACAGAACTTCTTTTTTGACTATTAATATATCTGCTTTGTATTTGTGTTTGGGAAGAAATGATGAAAGTATATTCCTTTAAGGACACAAGTGAACTTTTGTAATTTTTCTTTCTTGGGATGTGTGTGATGAAGAAATATCTCTTCTGACCCTGCTGTATTCCCTCACACAAACTGTTTTCTCTCTTGCTAATAGTTTTTAGCTGTTGTCTCAACAGATGTTTCAGTGAGAAATCACTTGAAATAAAATCTGAACTGTATTTTTTGAACTTAATCTGTATATGTTCCTAGGTTGTGCCTTTATATCCACTATTTGGATTATTACATCCAGGCATGTGTCTTCTCTATGCAAGTCTGATAAAAACCTTTCAATTATGGAGGGTCTTTCAGACATCAGACTGCTTCAGAGCAGAATAGCACAGTGCTTCAGTTGTATGGGTTTCTTGCATGACTACCCATTAGGTTTTTGTGGTTTTTTGGTTTTGTGTGTTTTTTTGTGGGTTTTTTTGTTTTGTTTTTTTTTTTTTTTGTTTTAAAACTTTCCTTTATGTCTCACTCAAAAGTGATTTGTGGAAAGCTTTGTCTGACCTTGTTCTGGGACAAAATTTGTTTTGTCAGTGTCCCTAGGTTACAATGGTTGGTCTGTTGGGTACAGTAAAAAGTCAAACAGGGTGTTGTCTTCAAATTGCTTTTCCTTAGTTTGAATTGGCTTCTATAAGGCTCTTAGATTTCTCTTTACTTCCAGAGGTTTGTTCTTACTGCTGTAAAGGATCATGAAAAACCAGCTGAGCAGATGACTGGATTTGTGATCTGCAGTCATCTGAAGAGCTCCACTCCTAGCACTGTGTTGAGACGCTAGAGAGATGGGTTCTTTGCTTTTTTCTGTCTTTTTTTCTTTTCTTTCTGTCAAAGCACATGTCTCTTAAAATAAAAGGGAAAAATACACCTGTAAACTCACACAGTGCATATTCCAGAAAAGAGGAACATATTAACTCTTAATTTTAGCTCTGGTCATCATAGATGTTTAATTCAGGTTTCTAAGACAGAAAGTGCTATCAACATTAAAATACCATCATCTGATACTACTCAGTGAACTGATTAGCTAGATTACTCTGAGTTGTTAAAAAGTGAACAGCATTGCTTCATGTTGGGATAATAAGTATAAACAGCACTGAGAGTCTTAAAGTTCATTCCTACAGACACATTGGACTGTTGAAGCTGCTCATGTGAGCACTTGGAGTTTGTTGTATTCTTAAAATGTGAAAAGCATTTATTGCATTATGACTGACCTAGAAAATCAATGCTGTTTTCTGTCAAATCTGTTGTTGCTATTTTTCTAATATGAGAGCCTTTCTCTGTTTTCAAGATAATTCACAGGACTGCAGAAGCACAAGCCCCTAGGGGTCCAGGAGGCACTGAAATGCTTGAAAACAGGTATTCCTCGCTTTGCTCTGGGGCAGTAGCCGGTAAAATAAACGGCTATTGTGCTTTCAGTTACAGCCTTCCAAAATGCTGTAGTCACGAACAATTAACGTGCAAGGTCAGTGGAAATTTATTGGAAATATTTCTGAATTCAGCTGACTTGGAGAACCAGGGCTTTGAACAACAAACTATTCTAGTTGCTCAATGGAGTGACCTAATTATTGACCTAATTAAGGGTGGTGTTGAAAGGGAGCTGGGTTTCAGGGAGCTATCCATTCCCATGGGTTTCTTTGGAATGGGAGGATGCTCTGTTTCCTCAGGGGCTTTCTAGATCTTGGACAAAACTCATATCAGGCCATAATTTTACCAGAAAGGAGACATGGGAATGTAACTGAATTGTAACCTTTTGTTCAAGAAGCGAAGCTGATATATCTGACTATATGTTTCAACGTGGTAGTACAACAGGGATAATGACAAGATGTTTACCAGCAATGCATCTCTTTGCCAGAACAACATCCCTGAACAAATCATCTTTTCCAACTCAAGAACCTTTCTTAATTCCAAAGCAGATGTAGGGGGTTCAACTGGAACACTTCCACTTATTGTAGGTACTTCAGTACACTGAAGTGCTAGCATGGCTTGAAGGTGTGACACGCTTTAATACATGTTGAACTACAGCTGCAGGAATGCAGGAGTACTGTGAAGGTCTACAGAGGAGTAATAAAGGTGGTAGGATGACTGAGGGGATGTGAGGGAGAACAGGATAAAGATACTTAAGGTGGAGAAAACTCAAAATTCAAATCTGGTAAAAACACAGTAAAATAACTAACTACCTTTTATAGTTATATAACACTGCATGTGCAATATCACAAGGAAGATGATCCTACTAATATGAGATAATAAATTCATTTCTATCTGTTCCAAATAAATTTAAAGGTTTAAAGTAGTATCAGTATTCCTTGTGGAAATATTGATCTCTCTGAATGGTATTACATTCTTTGATACTTGAAAGGGAACTAAATTCCCACAGCAGAAATAAGTTTAGATTCTCTAGGATAGCATTTTAGAAGTTCTGTCAAACTTTATTTTCATCCTAATTCAAAACTGAAGAAGTATTTCCTAATGTCAAGATTTTCAGTTAAATACCTTTGTGATCTGCTTACATCAAAAATACTTAATGTTTTGCGTTGGTATGCTGGTGGTTATATTGCTTGCAGCATTTTATTATCATTTGCTATTGTTATAAAAAGAAGGTTAAGATTATTCTAAAAGTATTTGCACATGGAAAAAAATCTCCATGAGAGAAGAGTGTTTCCGTAAGCTCTTGAACATGTAACAAGTGTCTCAAAACTGGAACTGAAAAAAAATCAGGCAAAAAGCAAATAAACAACAAAACAGTAAACTCTTGGAAAAAACATGGAGAGTTCTGAAAGTTTTGTGTCATTTTGATTTACTATTATTTCCTAAGCCAAAAAATAACAACAAAGTACTAATTAGAATAAAAAATAATTCAAGGGAATCTTTTTACCTCATGGTGCAGAATGTGTGTAGACTCCTACTGGGATAGGATGAAATCTGTCTCTGTGATAGTATCTGAGATTTGGAAAGCTGATTACATTCCTAGTCCTAACAGGTGCAAAGGAGGGTGAGGAGAAGGAAAACCAGAGTGAATCTTTGTCATGGTTGACAGAGATCCTACTTTTTAACCTTTAGATCACAGATGAAAGATGGTAACTCAGGGTAACTGAAGCCACCCGTTTGGCTACTGTTTTATTGCTGTATTTCTTCAGTGATGTTTGCTATCATTGCTAGGTTAAGAGTGATCACCTCTGCCCACAGGACATTAGTAAATCTTGTGGCTGGAATGAAGTTGTTTCTCCTTTCCCTCTCCCTCTCCCTCACCCACCTTCCTGTGAGAAGCCTTGCAAACACTGTTCTTATGCAGTCCTGTTGAGCTGCTCTCCAGAGAAAGATTCAAACAAAACACTGGGGGTGTGTGTGTACATTTGTTCCATAATAAATAAAAACTGGTTATATGTAACTTTAGTAAAATAATGCAACTATATTTTTGTCTTTGAAGTTAAAAAACAAACAAACAGAAAACCCAAACAACTGAAACAATTTAAATACAATAGCTGTATTTAGATTGCAGAAATGCTTTGTGCTTGAAATAAGAACAACTTTAATAAGACTTGAGGAGAAGGGATGGTTTTTGTTTCTTCTATCTACCTTTACTCCTCTATTTGTGTTTAATACATCCATTGAGAGGACATGCTAACCTCAAATCAAGGTCAAGGTTTGAACACAAGAGTAAACAATCTTATTTCTACGGGAAACAATGACTATTTGAGTCTCTCAGTTATGCAAAACTACCATTAATGTTTATCCAAGTATAAAGGAATATTTACCTGGAAAAATGCCATCCTATCTACAGAGCTAACTAACACTCAGGTAGTGCAAAACTGTGGCCTGAGATCTTCAAGAATCTTCAAGAAAATAATGTTTTTTGGTCTCTGAAGTTCTGCAACTGATTCAAACAACCCTGCTGTTTGGGAGTGAGGTGGCCACAGGTTGCATTTTCTGACTTGAATTGTGAAGTTTCTCCCTTCCTCTCCCCTCTCAGATCAAATCTTGCCATGAATTATTGGTGATGTCTTTAGTTTTGGTACTACTTTTTTAAAACTTTCATGAATTGTCAACTTTCACTTCAGCTTGGATTATCCAAATGCATATTTGTAGTGATTCATCTGGTTATAGCATATATAATAAAATAAGCTTAGTGTTTTTCTTTACAAACGTTAATCTTATGTTTAATTCACAAGTTCGATTCCTTGACTTCTTGCACATTTGGTTTTGGCAGAATGTTTTGCATTTAATCATCAGTGTAGAAGAGCTTACAACAGCCCAACATTTGTCAGTCACCTCTTTTCGTTTAGTCTCTGCCCTCTCTTATTGTATCTAGTAGATAAGCGTACTTAAAAGATTAATTTTCTGAGAATGCTGTGTCTTTCTGGATAACTTTTTAAAGTTCTTATCACTGGATGTAGGGTTTTGGCACCTTTCACTCACTTATTGAAATGTATTTCACATTGGGAATACCTAGTGCAAGGGTTAATATTTTTGACACTTTACTGTGCTGTCTTCATCTGCTTGCTCTGCATTAAGATGATACTGACTAATTTCTATGCTTTCCTGGACCATTCCATTTATGTTAAAGTTGAAACTCAACCTGAGGTTTTTAATTGCTGCCTCTGGTTTTAGAAAGTCTAATGGTTACTAGTTTTTCCTTTTCTCTAAGCAAGTTAACAGCAGCCCTATGCTTTTAATTTATTCTTCTTTAAGAAGGATGGCTGAATTTAATAAATTTGTATCTTGGCAAGACTGTAAGTAGGACCAAAATAACTGAACTAGGTTATGAGTTTTACTACATGTAATGAGTCTGACTTGACAGTTTAACTGAAATAAGCCCAACCCTATCCCTTTTGAGGACCAAGGTGTCAGGCTTAGCATTTTTTTCTTTTTTTTTTGTGTCCAGCCCCTCCCCCCACCTTCTTTTAGCTCTAACCATTTTCCTTTATATTTTTTCCCATTTGTTCCCAAGTAACAACCAGCAGACGGGGCTTGTCTTAAACAGGAGAATGCTGGATATCCTCTGTTAAAACATGTTTCCTTTTTTAGTTTCCTTCCTGCTACTTAGTAAAGTCTACTTATTTCTATTAGGAATCTGAGATATGCTGGAAGGAATTTTTGATTCTTCAGTTCATTGTGCAAGTTGTTTCTTTAATTGACTGTTAGCCTGTGTTCCAATGAGCCTTTTCTTCTCACCTTTTCAGTGCTGTAGGGCATTCAGTCTTTGCGGACTGCTTTGAATGCTTAAATGAACAATTCTTCCTCACTGATTCTTTACACTGACACTCACTGCTCTGTGCTCGACTGCATCTGCAACATTCAGTGGGGGGAGCTGCTGGGAAGTGGTATAAAGTTACCTTTTTCTCTTTTTTTTTTAAACAAAACTTTCTTCTTTTTTCCTCTATAGGGGAAATCCCAGAGTCTGAGATCCTTAAACATTAAACCCCAAAACCAGCCCTCCCACTGTGTCGTACGCAGTTGCTTCTGTTCCTGTAGAAATTCTAGCTGCTGTAACCCAAAGGGTATCTGTAAGTCTTCCCACAAGCAACTATTACCATACTGTTAAAAGTCTTAGTCTTTACCTGCCTATCACTTGTGAAGGCTTTGGATTTCATCTTAGTTTAGTCTAACAATTATGGTGCCCCAGGAAACTATGCTAACTTCTAAAATGAATTTTGAAATCAAAAGCTCTTTCTTCATCAGCTTTTTAAATTGTAATAATACAAGGTCAGTGCGTCCTACCTTGCATCATTGCTGTGGTGATCTTGTGAAGAGATTGGTATCACAGTACAAGCCTGTAGACTAGAGGGACCAAACCCATGGCTGGCAAGTGGTAATAGCTTGTACAGGGCACTTCATTTGATACCTCTGTGCCAGGATCTGTCCTATCTGTGCTCTGCCGTGATCTCATAAAACAGCAGAGCATTTAAGATTTTATAGGTCAAAAATCAACATTGTGAAGTCAGTCTGGAATCTAATATGAAACAATTCTAGACTTTGTGGCATTATGGGGAGATTAAGCACAAAGCTATTACAAACCTTGGAAATAGATGTAAATTTCCATTACACTTCAGATCTATATTAGGGTTCTCCTTGTCTTGGCAGTTACTCTGTAGGGACAGGTAAATAATGCCACAGAAGAAATTCTTTTTCTGTTAAAGACATAATGGAAGAGTACAGTCTTAGCAACAGTGGTTTGCTGATTGAGACATATGAGGAGTGAAGTAGATCATAGAATTGTTTGGGTTGGAAGGGACCTCAAAGACCATCTAGTTCCAACCCCGCTGCCATGGGCAGGGACTCCTTACACTAGACCAGGTTGCCCAAAGACTCATGCAACCTGGCCTTGGACACTTCCAGGGATGGGGATGATCCTTCGCTTCAATAGCCACAAATGAGATTATCTCTTGATGAATGCTGTGGGAATGATAAAAGCTGCAGTATCTCAACAAACATTTTCCTTTTTTATCAAAGTCTTTCTTGCTTTGAAGGAGACTTACGTAATTTCCTTTGATTAACTGCACTTTGTTTGTGCAATTAGTGTGTACTTACATATACATTTATGAGCACATATCTAATTAGGGATAGTAGTGGGGTTGTGCCAGGTGAAAATTCAGACCAAGCCAAAATTAGTGACTAGCAAGATGCTTTCGTGGGCAGATCTGTTTCAGACCTTTTTTTCTTCCCAAGAGCAGCTGTCTATGCATGTTGCCCTCATCTCTGAAAGATCAAGTGAACTCTACTGAACCAAGTGGTATCTTTGCCACTGTTCTGAAGGTTTTAACAGGAAGATTTGTGTTTTGACTAGGCTTCACTGATCTTTCACTCTTTTATAAGGAAAGTAAATTTTTATACATCTTTTTGATAGTCAGTAGTCTCAGAGTATTTAAGAAAAGTGGCTCTACTGATTATGGCTAGGAAAGAGTTAATTTTCTTCATAGTAGTTAGCATGATGCTGCATTATAGATATTTTGCATGTTGTTGAGCAGTGCTTATGCAGAGCCAAGGCCTTTTCTGCTTCTCAAACCATCCCACCAGCAGGTAGGCTGGGTTACCAAGAAGCTGGGAGGGCAGACAGCCAGGGTAGTTGACCCCAGCTGATGTGAGGGATATTCCATGCCATATGGCATCATCCTCAGCATATGAAACTGGGGGAAGAGGAATGGGGAACATTAGGAGGAGAGGATGACATTGGGAGCGATGGCATTTGTCTTCCCAAATCACTGTTACTCATGAAGAAGCCCTGCTTTCCTGAAGATGGCTACATATCTGCTTTGCTTATGGGAAGTGATGAATGAATTCCATTTTTTTCCTTTTGTGTGCAGCTTTTGCTTTACCTATTAAGCTGTCTTTATCTTAACCCATGAGTTCTCGCTCTTTTACCCTTCCAATTATCTCCCCCATCCCAACGCAGGGAGAGTGAGCGAGCAGCTGTGCTTGGGGTAGCTGCAGCCTTGGGGTTAAACCACAGCAGTGGCAAATTCTTAAAATGGGTCTAACTGATTTACACTGGGACTGCTTTAAATACTGTTTTCAATGGGTATCTGTCTAGCAGTGCAGACCAGGACCCCAACATGAACCAATGTATTCTTGAGGGTTTCACCTTCCTCTTGTGTGTAAGCTTTCAAGTGAGCAGGTGAAGGGGTCTAGTCTAATGAAGTGAATGCAGTATCCTTACTCAAGCAACGCATGGAAATGGAGCAAGACTTTTGGATGTGGACTTAAGTGTCTTCTGCTAGAGCATACATGCAATAATGTGTCTGTTTTTACTGCCTTGCCTATCAGTTTCCTAGGCAGAACAGTTTGCTGTATATCGTTTGCTGACATTTTTATGGGGAGTTATATTGGATCACTGTGAGAACTATGTTATGATACTGTATTACCTTCCAAAAGTGGTGCTATTACTTATGTCAGGGTAGCTTACTTTGTAGTCTGGACACATTCCTTAGTGGTTAGAGAGCTAATGATTTAAAGATCATTTTATGTTTTAAAAGGGACTTGTGTGTATGCCATCAGGAAAGTAGTGGTGGTCTTTGTCATCTGGTCTTGACTCAGGCCTTCAGTGAAAGGCCTGAGATGCTAAATCATGTTTATTTCAAAGGAACTGAGTACCTAACCTTATTTTCTTGAGGTCTTACATGAAAATGATTCGTTTTTAATGATTTGAAAAAGGAGGCATGTGAATCTGCAGTTAAAAGGTACTGGCCCAATCTACCTGAACGTTAGCTGACTTTGTAACTAGCCAGCCACAAACAGCAGGCTAAGCATGAAGTGTTCTAGCTACTGCTGTTATTAGTTCTTGAAGACATTCTATAGTCAGCCTGGAGTTTCTTATTAAAAATGACTTAATCTTTGAATGTTAATCTTAGTGTCTTCAGGATAACTGCACTAAAAACATACCACAGATGTTGTATTAAGGCCAGCTGATGATTGTTTTTCCTACATCTGTCCCCACCTGTACTAACCCTTGCTTCCAGACTTTAGGGGCCTGAGAGTATTTCACCTGTGTGTGGGGAAAAAAAAATGCCACAAAAAACCTCCCATGCTATAATAAAAAATTTAAATCAGTGAGCAAACACCTGCTGGCTGGGCTCATTCCAAGGCATAGAAGTAGCTTTTGATGTGTTTGGTAGTACCTAGGGAGGGGAGGAAGCTTACACGTCTTACCCACTGTGAATATGGACAAGGTGCAAGAATATGGCATACATATGTGTGTGTTCTTCAAATTCATTGCTGCCACCTGGAAAACTGTAAATCTGGTTCTGACATTTGCTTGAGAGATGGATCTCAGGTCTGTAGGAAGATTGTGTTTCTTACAAATCTTGTGGCACAAGAGACAGAGCTGAGGTTAGGATGGACATGAGTACTGTGCTCTGTATCCCCAAATGTGTAGGCATGGCTGAATGAGATGGTGACGCTGCTACTCTCTGTACGGTCTGAAGCCTTTGGGCAGTATCTTGGGAGTCCAGTTGGCTACAGAGGTGGGCAGAACCCAGGGCATTATTTTGGTACTAGTTCGCTTAATCCTTACCTATTCTGACTGCCGTCTTTCACCTATGCCTAAGTTTTTCTCTAGATAATTCGAAGGTTGAAATCTTACTTTTGTAACTTTCTAACTCGTGTAATAAAACTTTTGAAGGCTTAGCCTGGAAATGTCACTTTTCTGCTTGAGAAACCTAGTTTTTGGAAAATCCAACTCTAGTGTGCAGTAGAAGGATTTATGCTTGGTGACAGAGGTAATTATTGAGGCATAGCAAGGAATCTTTACTTAAAAATTCAGCGTTTTTTCCAGGTAAAGGAAAGAAATAGTACAAGTAAATGAAGTGAGGAATGTTTATGAATTAGATGTGATATAAAGAAATGGATTTCTGACTCAGCAGTCTGAACTGCTGCAAGCGTTTCTATATGAGAACGAAATGTCATGGATGCCCTTGTCAGTATTAAATCCTAGGTATAAACACTATTTCTTATATATGTACATATATATAAAAATATATGTATATGTAGGTATAAATATATATATATTTGGAGCATGGTGGATTTTTCAAAGGAATTGAACTAATCTGTAAGCAAGTAAGGTCTAAAAATTACGTGTGGTAGCGTAGACTGTTCCCCTTCTTAAAGGGAAGAAGCAAATAACGGGTGGCTTCTTGCAGAATTTTAAGAGTGAACTAGTTATTTGTTGTTCATTTGCTTTCTCTTTCATGAATACTTATGTTTGCCACTGTCTGTGACATGTTAATCCCATTGGTCTTACTGATTGACTTAAAAGGCAAAAGCGCTTGCACTTTTTGTCAGCCTTCCTAGAGGGAAGAGCACTGGGAAGATTTTGAACCATGTTTGACTCTGAATCCATTGTTCAAGTCTGTGTTCTTTGGTTAGACCATTAGCACTTCTTCAGTGGTTATATAAACTCTGGGTACAATGCCATCATGTCAGCGATGTCATTTAGTACTTTTGAGGAGTTCTTAATACTGTAACTGGAATCAGTAATAGCGGTTGTTCTTCCCTGTTCTTGGAAGAGATTTGGACAAATTGGTTCATGACGAATGTACTAATGGTGAAGTTTAAGTGGTCATTTAATCTGTTTGCCACTTACAATTGTAAGTGAAGGAAGAAGTAAACTTTCACTGGGCGATTTAAAATGAGCACAACTTTTGTTGTTAGTTGAAGAAAAAAGTCCTTTTACTACTTTGTTCTATTTTGTGTCTAAATGTAAAAAAAAAAAAACAAAACCAAAAAAAAACCAAACAACCCCAAAAAAACCACCCAAAAAGATACCTTATCAGCTGTGCTTTTTTATTTTTTTAATAATATGATTGGCAATAAAAATATAATACCACTTAACTGGATGTTACTTTTTTCCCAATTTTTTTCAGTGCATTCTCAATTTCTAAGTTCTTCTCCTCACTCCTTAAATTCAGTGTTACTGCTCAAATAATTGTTGCTGTTGAATAGAATCAATAACTCATTATTCTTCTGCTTTTAGTGTACTTACGTTTTGCTGAAAGATCAATTTTTCAAATATGAAATCCAAGTGGAAATGATGATTGGTATGTGAAACGTGTCAGGTTGGTGGGGAAGATTTTAATAAGAAAAAAATGACTTGATCATCATGAGAAGATGCTTGGGCAGAGCTGTTCCTGAATGATGCAAGTAGAATGTATGTGCTATTATCTGTCACATTATGGGCAAGCACAAGAAATCCACTGGTATCCTATTCTCTTTGTTTTGAAGTGGATCATGTTGTATGTTATTTGTTGGGTGGGTGGAAAACCTTAACTTTCTCTTCAGAAATTAAGAAATCTGTATTTCAACGTTCCTTACTTATTGCTACAGCATATTAGTGCTGTCTTCAATTTATATTAATTTATTGGCAATATGATATGTGAAAATGTCACAAACCAAACTTACAATAATCTTTATTGCAAGAATAGCTTGATTCAGGAAGGAGAGGTGGAATTCTAACCCATTCTAAGAGGATTTATTTTTAAGTGCCATCTCTGTAACTAAGACTTTGTACTATCTGGAGCTGTGGTTTTCAGCTTCTCTGAATTTGTGGACCCTTATGTGCCTTTTTTGGAGGATGATTCACTTCAAGATGAGTCTGAAAGCAGTGTTTTGGCCATGTGTATATTTCTCCTTAAATTTACCCTGAATGACTGAAAACTGGGAAATGGTTAAAGAGGAAGAGGTGTTGTAAAAGCTATCAGCACAGCTCTTTTACTTGTGGTTTGTAGTTCTCTAAGTACATGTCCAATGGTCTTACGAAAGTAGAAGAGTAATGTATTGCTGAGCAGTTATTAAGATAAAGCAAATGACTGTGAAATAGAAATCAGACTATTATTGAAAACTTAAAAATAATTAAATCTAAGTGTGTTCCAGATTTGAGGTAAGAGGAGACAATAGTGATTTACCTGTTCTAGTAGTGATCTTACTACCCTTTTGGGAAGGAGCAAGACTTACCAATAAGGGTTTGTGATTAAACAGGAGAGAGAATACAAATAACTTGTAGGTAATATTTGTGAATTTTACCTCTTCTCAGACTCAGTTGTATTCATAAGTATAAATGTAGCAGATGTTTCAGTCCATTGGCAAAATTAGTTAAAACAAAAGCTGCCCCCCACCCCTTTTTTTTTTTCCTAGTTCCCCATTGTTTTTATGTGCCATTATTTGACTCCTGTAGGAGGAAAATGTGGGATATAAGTGAGGTGACTCTATTAATAGCTTGGACATGTTTCTTGCCTTCTGAATGCAGTATGAAACAGCTGAATAGTACTTCAGTATCTTAACACTTTACCACCTCCAAAGAACAAATCCTGTCTTGCTTTTTTGCTAGAATGAAGAATTTGTGTCTTAGGACTTTAACCAGCAGATGATTTACCTTAAGGTTGTACAAAACGTGAGAGTTATTTAGAAGTATTGACTTGAGTCACTGGTCCTTTGAGCTGTGCTTTATTCCTCGTTACATACGTAATATTTGAGTTTAAATTTGGATTTTTAAATTATTTTTGGGGTGGTTTTTTGCTGCTTATGTTATACCCCCATAAGTCAGTTAAATACTGCCTTTTGTGTGTACATTCAAGTTGTCATTAGGGTATGCTTTTTATCTTCTGTACAGTTTAGCTGAGAAGGCACTCTGAAGAACTAGCTTCTATTATATTGTATAACCGGTTCAGAACTTGCCACTTGTTTGTGTCTTGTGAAGACAAATCGGGATGAATTAATTCATTTCACACAGTGAATAATCTTACATCATGGTTCATATAGTCTTTCTAACAACTCGGTCTTGATTTCAGTAGTGCAGTTATTGGTAGAGATGTCCAAAATAGTCTCTGTGAGTCACTATCAGCCTCTGGTTTGGTTTGTGTTGTTTTTTTCCAATCCTGCTATTTTGTTGTTATCATGTCATTTTTCTCTTGCAGAAGAGAGGACTGCAACGCTATCCTACTAATGAGAGTGAATAAGCATTCATTCTAAAAATTTGTAAGACTTTTGGGATATTCAAGTGTTGTTTATACACAACTTGTTACTACAGTGGTCCTAAGTAACAACAAACAGACAGCTCTGTGAATCACAGAATAAAAGTGCCAGGCAATATTCGGTGGCTGGGAGCTCTGTTCCGAGGTCTGTAGCTTTGTTGGACGGCTTATTCCGAGTCTTTTGTGCAGTTGTGACTTAGCTGTCTTCTGCAAGGACAAGATATTGAAACACTTTGTGGGAAAGTGGCTGTTTACTTCCAAAATGTACACCTTGCAATGCATCCAGGCCGTGTTTTTTCCATTCACCATTCCTTCTCTGTCCCTCTGTATCCATGCATTTTTTTAATTATTTTTTCAGAACAGCAACTGGTTGTATTGTGCTGGTGCTGCCAGCAGTCTCAGTTAAACACTCCTGTGTAACACAAATTTTCAGAAAGCTTATTCAGAAGTGCTGTAGCCTATTTTAGCCTACCACTTGAACATCTTCCATGTCTTCCCACTAGTCCATCATTTAATAACTGTGAAATATGTAAACTGTGTGTTGGACCTTGTAGGCTTTGACAGCTTCCTCTTCCCCCTTACCAATTTTCTTCACTTAACTTAAATATTCTAACCCATATAAACAATTCTGGATTCTGTTTTAACATCATACAGTTGGCCATCTTGAGCATTTGTCCCAAAACATCAAAAATCACTGCAACTGGTAACTGCTCCTAGCTAGGAAGAGTAGGGCAGTTCCTCCTGACTAGTTCTGTTTGTATTTCAGAGCTTGGGGAGCCAGGGGATGAGTTCGTGCTAGGGAGAGTAGTACTTGCCTTGGATGTGGATTATGGTGGAGAGAAAGGAGGAGTTTCTTACTTTCTTTGGGGAGAGCATGTTGTAGGGTTGTTTGCAGGAAACACTGTTCTTTGTCATCCTGCAATATCGGTATCAGCATAGCTTTGTAAAAAAAAAAGCTTTCTTCAGGGTAATAATCACCTGCAAGTATGGCACTGCTCTAACCACCTCTGCCTCAGGCATAGCAAACAAGACTGCTTCCCCTGTAGGTGACAGTAAGCTGTTACGACCACGAGGGAGTTTGATAAAGGAAACATGGAGATGAGGAGAAATTTCTTTTCTGAAAGGGTGGTTGGGCATTGGAATGGGTTGCCCAGGGAGGGGGTGGAGTCACCGTCCCTGCGGGTGTTTAAGGAAAGGTTAGATGTGGTACTTAGGGACGTGGTCTAGTGGGTAATAGGTGGTGGGGGGACGGTTGGACTGGGGGATCCTTGAGGTCTCTTCCAACCTTAATGATTCTGTGATTCTATGATTCTTTGTGTGACATAGTTGCTCCAAGCACAAGCGTTATCCTCAGCCCCATAGCAGACCAGGGCTCAGGTCAGGGTGGAGCAAGGAACCAAGGAGACAATTCACGTCAGAGCAATCACAGAGTTTAATCTGCAGTCCCAGCCCAGCTGAGGCCCTGCGCAGGACGTGCAGTAGGAGTGCAGTGCAGCCAGATGCGTCCTGCACTGCTGCTACCTCAGCAAATGCAGCAGTAAGCTCAGTCCGGAAAGCACTTCCACGCTAGGCTGATTCATCATCATCTAAGAAAGGTGCAGTCCCTCCAGTAGCAAGTAATTCTGGGAGAACTTTTCATTCTACTTGCTCTGAGAACAGAACTTGATCTGTGTATGCCCTCCACTGAAAGCATTTTAAATTCAGCTGTTAAGTAGAGGGCTTCTTAAGGGTGCGTTTTAAATAGCAAACTTCAGAGTAAGTGCAATGGGTGCCTAGAAAACACAGGCACTGCAGGCTTCTCTGAAGGCTTTCCTTCAAATGTTATGAAGTTTGCAGTAATGTGGACTTGTTTCTTAAAATTCAGAGGCAGCGCTGCATGCATTTTGCTTTCATTGGAGTGTGGCAGTTTTTGTTTTGAGTTTGAGGTTATTTTTCCTTCTTTGATAACTAAAATGTTTTGAGCGTAGTAAATGATGCTGAAACATACTGCTCCTTTGGTAAAATTCATTTATATACATTTGAACTTATTAGCCCTGTGATCGTAAGATCAATGAGAGCTCTCTAACTACTTGTATAAAATGTAATTTGTTTAAAAGTCTGCCCATTGCTACAGGAACTAAAGAGTATTTAAGGCAGCTTTGAAAACAGCAGTAACTCACAGTATTTTACTACTTCCCCTCCTCCCCCCAACATTATTCTGCAGAATGTTGAAGTAGTTCTTCCAGATAGCTCTCCTGAGGGCAAGTTCTATGTCACTCTGGTTTAGGCAGCTACTGTTTGGGCAATGGTTCTCTGTATTACAGGTATTCAGTGCGTAGCCAAATGGAACATACAGACATTGGCATTAAGGAGTGTATTCTACAGAATTTACCTCTTAAACGTTTAAGCAAATCTAATGGCACTTTTCCATCTTAAAAAGGATGGAGTAAGTTTTCTCTGCTTGGCAGGGGAACAACTTGACATTTAAAAGAGGATTTTTATTGGTTTTTCCTTTTGTTCTAAAACACAGTTATGTGTTTAAATGTGTTGTCTGTTTTAATCAATTTGTTTTGGAAGCTGGGTGAGAAGCATGGTGAGAGAAAAGCACAGAACATACTAGCAGATATTTAATATGCAAATACACTGACGCCTGCTGTTTCTTAAGGACCAGAACAACGCTGTGGTTGATCTGAGCTGCAAAGCAAAAGGTCTCTGAAAAGATAACCATTCCATCGGTAGTTGATCAAATCTTGTTAGTTACTTATATGTGGCAGTTTACTAAAGACTCAAAAGCATAAGAACTCAACACAGCAAAGTTGCAAAGTAGGTTGACATTTCCCTTCCTTATCATTCTGTGCTAATTCTGTAATTCCTGTGAAAGACTGACTGTCCAGTTTAGGCTCCCTGAGATAATTTTGAGGACCAATGTTTCAGTTTTCAAAAGATATGATTGCTCCAAATCTTAAATATTTAAGAAATCAACACTTCTGAAAATGAAGGGCCTTCTCCCCCATGTTGGATAAAAGAAGCTGAATATCAGGGGAATTTTATTAATGTGCTGCATTTATTTTTAGAGAACAGACTGTTTGTTTCCAGCACTGTGCGGTTATAGGCTCAGTACTAGTAAACCTTTCTTACATATAAGGAAGCTTATTTGGTTTGATGACAAAAAAATTTCACCAGACCCTTGCCATTTACTTTTGTCAATGATCTGTGCTGTCCAAGGGGAAGGCATTGTGGAAGCACTTGCCGAAACATGACAGGAGATGCTTCTGCAAATTAGATTTTTCCAGAGAAAAGTAACAGGACGAATCTGCTCACAAAAATATTGAAGTGAAAAAACAAAATTTTAATCAAGTCTGTATACCATATGACATGACATATAAAGCCAAAGCTACCATCTTTCTATAATTCACTCACTGGTGAGCAGTACCTTTTTTCTTTTTTTGTGGAGAGTGGCATCATAAGAGTAAGCAATACCTAATCTGATAAACCAAGAACTTCAGTCATCTGTTTATTATTGACATTCTCCTTTCCTCTCTTGAACAGAAACCCATTTTCTTTCTGTCATTCTCGAACCTCCATGTATATGACTAAGGGTAGCCAAATACCTTGGCTTCAAGACCCAGAGGTATTACTCCCTATTTTCTCTGCTGCATGTTTCCAGGTGATCCTGTGCGGCTGAGCATGTCCTTCCAGTTTGTGCACCCACAAGATACAGACACCACTGGTGGTACAGAGATTAAAACAGACAGGAGAAACACTTTTAGGGACATCCACAGAAATACAAACAGCATACGCATAAAACACGAACAAAACTCCTGGCCTGACTCAATACTCCTCTCTAGCTAATTGGGTTTAAAATATGCTTGTGGAATACGCAAATCACAGAATCACAGAATGGTTTGGGTTGGAAGGGACCACAAGGATCATCTAGTTCCAACCCCCCTGCCATGGGCCGGGACACCCTCCACTAGGCCTGGCTGCCCAAAGCCCCATCCAACCTGGCCTTGAACACTGCCAGGGATGGGGCCGCCACAGCTTCTCTGGGCAACCTGTTCCAGTGCCTCACCACCCTCACAGTAAAGAATTTCTTCCTAACATCTAATCTAAATCTCCTCTTTTAGTTTATACCCATTACCCCTTGTCCTGTCACTATACTCCCAAAGAAACAACCCCTCCCCAGCTTTCCTGTAGGTCCTCTTTAGGTATTGGAAGGCTGTGATTAGGCACCCTGGAGCCTTCTCTTCTCCAGGCTGAACAACTGCAGCTCCCTCAGTCTGTCCTCATAGTAGAGGTGCTCCAGTCCTTTGATCATCTTTGTGGCCCTGGACTTGCTCCAACACTGTTAGCTTTCTCACACCGCCAGCTCATGTTGAGTTTTTCACCAACTAGCACCCCCAAAAAACCATTCCCACTAATCTCATAAGCATAGTATTACTAATGGGATTATCTGGGTACTGCTGGTCTTGGAAGATCTGCCTTCCAAAAGATCCTCTACACCTCCCTCCAATTACCAACTGAATTTTGGCCACTTCTCATGTAACTCCCCCTTAATCACCTGTGAAATCCAGCTATTCCGTATAGCGCTTTCATGAGCATGTGTGAGCTGCTTGATGCTATCTATTTATGTCCAGCAATTTCTTATGTCACCTCCAGTGACATAAAGTCACTGTACTGTTCCCAAGTACTTTTCAGTTAGATAGCACTTGATACAGGGACTAGTCATCTGCCTGCAACCTTAACAAGTCTCTCTCTCTTCTCTCCAGCTTTTTTTTGTGTGTGTGCTCACTTTTAGTATGATACTAAAGGTTCTGGCCTCATTCCAGGCAGTTATTGAGGAACGTCTACCCTGTAATACTATCTGATCTGTACTATTATGTATCAAGTACCATGTGCATTACTCTCACATTTTTTATACTATTTATATATGTTAAATTATTTCGTGTTGACACATGAGATTTATTGTTTCAGGCTGCCTGGCACTCTTAAATGAAGCATTTAACTGAGTATGAAAGTATGTCACAATTACAAAAGTAATGAAGACCACTGTGAATCGTTGGATGGATCATTGTAGTAGGTGTAGTACCTGTTTTATTGACAGACTGCTAGTCTTAGTGCTTCTGAACTCTTCTCATTCCCTACTCCCTTTCCATTTCTCAGTTTAGTTGTAACAGCAGCATTGAAATAGATTCTCTGAATTACATTGCTTAGTATAATGTCCAATATCAATGTTTTAGTTTTAGTTTATGGGATCTGGATTTCAGAGAGAGAATTACTTAATATGTTGAGAAATCCAGGGGGGTTCTCAACTAGATACTATGCAGGTCTTAAAACTGTTCTGTGTCCTTTATTGCAAAGTTAGACTGGGCAGAACACAATATAAGAAAATTAATATCAGAGCAAATAATGGATTTTTTTATACTTTTTTTGGTTGTGAAGGGAAGGCTTAGGAAGGAGGATGGAGAGAGAACAATTGGATTAAATACTCATAAATCAATATTTTGTTTAAAAATAGTACATAATTATGCATTTATTCTAAAAATATGAAAAATCTACATGACATTTGGTAAGTAAGCAAATTTCTTTCAACAGATGTGAAGATGCTCTTCATCTAAATTGTATAACATTGTATGATATTGCTTGGCATTCTAAATCTTCCTGTAATTATTATTGAGATTTGTGCTTCCTCATTTAGAGAAATTTTGTAGTTCATTTGTAAAACTTACCATATTCTCGTGATCTTTTTAATTACTTTATTTATCTTCATGTAAGTTTTATGTGCCAGATGATAGAAACTGCCTATGAACATCCAGTTTTGCTTTTTTGTTAATATTTGGTATATGCAGATTGCACCCCACCCCCTACCCCCCTTGATGTAGAAATTCCGAGCTTAATGGAGAATACACCACTTCCTCAGGTTTTGGAAAGAGCATTAATTTTTCAGTATGGCCGTGCATTTCCATATATACCTATTAGGAGCAGGTGTTTTCTCTCTCTTTCTCTCACTCTCATCCACTTTCTTAAATTCAAGTGTCTGAAACTATTAGAAAGACAGAAGAAGATAATGCTGTTTAAAAACAGCTTTGCAGCAGTGAAATGGGATGAGGCAAAATCTTCCATGACTTTGGTTTAATCTAGAGTTCCTTAACTAGCTTAAACTGACTTTGACTGCAGTTGGCAGTAGGACAAGTACACAGCTATTGCCTGGGAACTTAGGTTAAACTTGACTTAATTTCTAGCAAAAAGAGCTGCTTCATAGAGCATTTCCCTTCAAATTATTCATTTAAACAAAATCAACAATCAGTATTTTTTTTACTCTTAATGAGGTGACAAATATTAAATATGCACACTTTCTCATTGGCTAATTTTATGCTTCTGACACGTTAGCTTTCAACCCATTTAATTACTTAAGTTCAAATATATCAATTCTCTTAAGGCTTTCTTTCTATGTTTTTTGAAGTATTGTCAACTTAGGAATACTGGGTGCATGATGTAATAATGATAAATCTTTAAATATTAAATATTAAAACTTAGCATTCATTTCAGGTAGTTTTGACTGTCTACTTCTAAACAGTAAAATAGACTGATACTGCAGATGCAAAAATAATGGATTTTTTTTTTACAGGTTAGTTACTGCATTTGTTAAACAGATTACCTAGCAGCTCTAAAATTCTTTTTGTTGGGGAGTGTGTGTGTGGTTTTTTGGTTGGGTTTTTTTTTAGTAGACAACATATCTATTTAGTAATGCTACATGAGATTAGGGAAGATACAGAAAAAGAGAACATATATTTTAGAGAAATATGTCACTTTTCATAACATGAACAAGGTTTCATTTTCATAAGCTTGAGAAAATTTCTGCTATGAGAGGTAAATAATTCATTTAAATGGTTTCAAGAATTTTTAGATGCAAAGCTCCAACATGTAACCTCCACTCTCCATCAGGTCAATGCAAACTGATCACTGAAAAGTGCTAGGTCCCTATCGGGCATGGACGAAATATTGCAATATGAACCCACTACTTCAGTCGGTAGGAACATTTCAATCTTTCTCATCCCAGACGGAGCACTCTATTTCTCAGTGGTCAGGAATGTATAATACATGGGAATGTTCATTATTCAGGAAAAGTGTTCATTGCATTATGGGGAAGTCTGAGTTACATCACTGTGTGGTTCAAGATAGATATATTCTTGTTGAGTTGTTTTTCAGGACAGATTTTTGAGAGAGCTACCCATTACAAGTACTTCTGCAATGAAGGTAAGTATATTTGTGGATGCACAGACACTAGTAAATAAACGAAGATTTCCATTTGCACTTTTAAGTAGGTTAAGTGTAATTCTCAAGTCTTATGAGGAAAAGAACTGTAAGAAGTATCTTCAGGTGAGAGAGAGACTTTCTGCTGGGTTTCTTTCATATGGTACCTGTCAGATTTCCTCGTCTTCCTTTGAGGAGGAAGAGCTAGAAGATAAATTTATTCTGTACCATTACCTGATGTCAAAATCTCTTGTTGTCCTTTATCTCTCCAAGAAATAGTTTCTAAAGGGTTTGATAGAGTGCACCTTGGAGCACTTTAGTGGACCAGTTTCTTTCCCAATTGATGCATCCAATTGGGGTTCCTTGGGCTCCTTTGTACTTTATGGCTCTAGGTTTGCACTTTCCATCATTTGTTTCTCCTATTGTTCCACTGTTCATGAGTTCCTGTGATTATCGTATAGGTTCTTGTGCAAGACTGGTCTTTTCTTACTGCAGACAGCCCGTCCTGTTTATAGAGAAGGTGTAGTTTCAGGCTTTCTTCCTGCTCCCTTGTTTATTTGTTCTCACTACTCATACAGGACTAGAAACACCCTTGCCACTTTCTGCCTGGAAAGAATGGGTTTTGATGTGCCCTGTACTCACATAAACTTAATGCAGTGTTGGTTATAGGTGTGTTCTGCTTCCCTACTTTCTGCTTTTTTTTCTGCTGTAATTTCTTGCACCAACAGAAGATCAGTGATACATGAGATCTTCAATACACTGTAAGAGAAGAATTTGTCATAACCGACGTTTTTTGCATGGGTAGGATCAAAAAAATAGATATTCTTGCAAAGATATTCGGAGATGACTTATAGGTTGGTGGCCAACAGTCTGGAAAGCAGCTCTGCAAAGAACAACCTTGGGTCCCAGTAGACACAAAGCTGACCATAACACATTAACACACCCTTGCAGCAAAGAAGGCCAACAGCATCCTGGGCTGCATTAGAACGAGCACTGAGCAGGTTGAGAGGCGGTCTTTCCCCTCTTTCAGCCTGAGAAGGCTCAGAGGGGATCTTAATATGTATAAACACCTGATGGGAGGGAATGAAGAAGGTGGAACCAGGCTGTTTTCAGTGGTGCCAGTGAGAGGACAAGAGGCAATGGGCACAAATTCACACATACAACGTTCCATCTGAACGCAAGAAAATACTGTTATACTGTGAGGGGGGTTGAGCACAGGAACAAGTTGTGCAGAGATGTTGTGAAGTCTCCATCCTTGAAGATAGTCAAATGTTGACTGAACACAGTCCTGGGCAACCTACCCTAGCTGACTCTGCTTGAGCAGGGGCCTGGGACTATATTACCTTGAGAGGTGTCTTTCCAACCTCAATGATTTTGTGATTGAGATCCCTGATCTAGAACTAGAGGAGTGTGTTTGAGCCGAAAGCAAAAAAAGTTTGCTTAATAGCTTTATTATTTATCTATTTAGCATTTCAGTAGAGCCCAGAGGCTCCCACATACTCATTGTGTAGACTTGTGTCAGAGAGATGTTTCCTTTCTGGCAGCTCATAATTATTACTGTAAAGGTTTTAACCTCAGTGCTCTACTTATCCCTGTTTTTCACACTGTTTATGCCACTTTTTTTTCCTGCCAGTATGAAAGCAATACAAAATTTAAAATATATCTACTGTAAATATCAACTCTGCTGTACTCCTGAAATGCTAGATAAAACTTTGAGAGGGGAAAGAGAGCAAAGGCTGTTTATGGCAGGTTCACTGGGGAGATGCAAATATGCATATTTGTAGAGCAACTGCCAAAGTTATCTGGGAAGATCATATAGTAAAGAATGGATTAGATTTCACTTCTAAACTTTTCTGCAAGGTATCAAGAGCCCAGCTTTACTGGGTGGTGTGAACCTAATTCTTTTAAATGTTTTTGGAATATTGCAGATTAGCAAGATAAGTCCAAGAGTGGACTTGTAATCCCTTTCCTGTGTCATGATTTTGTGGTCTGACATTTATTTAAACAAATGTCCTTTAAGTGAGGAGAGCTAGTTTTCTTTCTTGGCACAGCAGTGATGTCTTCCAGGTTACTGTATGAGTGCAGCTAAGAAGGTTGCAGTAGACTTTGCTGTCTTACCTTCCACATTTTTTTATAACCAGGTAAGAAGCACATTGAACTACTGTAGAGCCAAAAAGGAGCTTCTGTTTTAGTGACTCTGTGTGTGGAAAGTGTAATATTTCTGGACTGAAGAATTGTGAACCCAGTGATAGATGTGAACGTTCGAAGTATGTTTGCTGATGGTAATACAGGGACAAAGAATGTGAGCAAAACTTTTAACAAGTAGTTATATGTCTAAAAACTTATTATCTTGGACAAACAGAATATGAACGTATTGATGTAAAAACATAGATTGAAAGAGAGAAGGGAACAGGACTGATAATGCATCTGCAAAAAGAATGATGTTGCATAGCAAGGGTGACTGGATGTTATGTCATCTACAGAAAATGAAATCACTTCAACTCTTGGCCGCTGAGTGTACACAAGCAGGTTAGCTGCAAATATTCACATCTAGCCGCCTCTGAAGCAACAGGCATATTCTGAGGTGTGAAATAACACAAGTTTTTTGAGAGGGAAAATGAATACCAAAAACAATTAACAACTTCATATCCTTGATTTAGAATGGACTGACCTACTCCTTTAAGTGTAAAAGTGTTGAAAAAAAGCAATCAAGAATGTAAACTTTCCAGAGTTTCTGAACTTGCAAAATAAATGGCTGTGAATGCTATATAGGCTTTCCTTAGGTAGGATTTCATGAGGAAAAATTTGGCATACTTTTAAATAGTGATTATGTATAATATTAAAATAGAATATTTTCCAAGGAGTTTCTAGGAACTGCTTAATTTTTCCAAGAATGAAAAGCCAGTCTTATTAAAAGCTCTGTAGTATTCTTATGGAAATAACTGTTTGCAATCAAGGGCATGGATTATGGGTGAAATTTTCTTCCCTTCAGCAGCCAATACAAAGGTTAGGTAATGCTTAAATCATTAAGAGTTGGTGATCTTTCAGACTGGTGTGCTAATTTTCTCTTCCTTTGTTCCCATGGTGGGATGATGGGATGGGGTGGAATGAAATAGTGTGAGTAACATACCAGCACTGTTTCCCTGAAAGTGAGATGTCATCAGTAACCTGTTCCGCTCATTAGGATGGGTTGTCTCCCTTCTGTGTGGCATTCAGAATCAACAGATACAGCCTCTTTGGAATACATAGGTGAGGAGCTGACAAAGTGTTAAAACTATAGGTTAAGCTTGTTAAAGAACATCAGCAGTTCACAGCCGCTTAGGCAGAGATTGATTTTTTTTAATTTTTTTTTTTTACTTTTTGAGTACAGTGTCTTTCACATTTTTATATCCTTAACTTCAGCAGTCCTCAACTCTGTGCAGCTGACTATTCCTTGGGGCAGCAAGAAAAATACAGAAATATGGTATTGTTTCAAAAGGACTAGAAGAAACTGGAATATTTTCCAAGAAATCTCTTGGTCAAGAAGACCCTGTTGGTTGAATATTTCTAAGATTTAGCTTAATCAAAATGGTCATACTGCAATTAAAGCTTTTCCAGTTGTGTTTTAATATTAGTTCGCTATATTCTAGGCATGTGAGTCATAAACCACATTGCTTTGATCCAGCTACCATTTAATTGGGCAATAAAATTAGCTAAAGAGAAAAGGAGAATGTCTGAGGGTATAGGAGTCTCTTCTAAAAAAGTGAGTATACAGTGAGAAGCACATGGAGAATGCTCTACATCATTACTAGTATTGCAGTTAATATTCATGTTTTAATTGGTTGTAATAATAGCGAAAATGTATGGTATTTATTCCAGGGTCTAATTTAACTTGCAGTTATAATGAATAGGAGAGTTCTTCAAAGTTACTTTAGATGAAGGCTTCAGTGTAGACACCTTTATATCACATAGGCTGATCAACAGGACAATCACTGAGTAGAGTTTAGTATTTAGTCCCTTCTCTCCAGTTATATGAAATGAATTATTATACTGTTGTTTGGCTGTTCTCTCTAAATGGAAATAAGTTCCTTGGTATTTGTGTGGTTTAAGCAAAAGAATGAAAACAGACTGTGAATAGAGCTCATGCCTTTTCAGAGGACAAACAAAAAGAAAGAAAACAAAAAAAAACATAGGCAGAGAAAACCAAAGCCTCAGGGAAATAATAATTCCCTAGCAGATAATCTGCCCAAAGTTTTCGCAAAAATTTCCAAGGTAAAATGCATTTACAATCATGTTGTTATCAGCATAATTTTTTTCTTATTGTACTGCATATATACAATACACTAAAATCTGTTAGCGTTAATAGTTGTATGCATTGGTTTTTGATCGAAGTCTGTAATGACTGCCTTACTCTTGATGGGTGAATATAGGTCTTACCTAGTAAATAGATAAAAGCTATTTTGGCATGATTATTCCTGATGTTTAATCTTTCAGAAGAGTGTTTTCAAGGTTTCAAAAAGCTTTCATGTTTTCATTTTTGCCTTTTTTTCAAAATGTCCAGGCCATCCACATGCATTTCGGTGTGCGCGCTTGTGTGTATGTACAAAAATACCTGGTGAGCATAGTATCCATCATTAGATCTCCAGAATTTCAGGCTTTTGTATTCGAGCAGTCCAAGCCATGCTCATAAAAACTCCTTGGTTGCCTGAAATAAGGTATACCTTTGTTCTGAACAGCAACTAGTTCCAAATCTGTTCTCAGAAAAAGCTTTAGGATCTGCAAAGCGATGGCATTGGCTCCTGTGACTAAAATGATCCTGCTTTCTACTTTAACATGATGCTGTCTTTTCTTGCATTACCTGTGCATCTTAATATCAGAAACTAAGGTTAATTTTTTTTTAAAAAAACTTTTTTTAATCAGAGGAATTGAAAGAATTGAGCACATTGCTTCTGTTGTTACTCACCCAATGTGCTGCATGTTCGACCTTTCTGCATGATTGTGACAAAATTGAGACAAAATTTTTGAGAAGTTAAAAAAAAAAGTAGTCTTCTTAAAACTAAACACTTGTTTTGTGGTTGTTTCCTTGATTTTTTTTTAACTTATATAGAAGAAAGTTCTGACATAACAGAGAAATTTGAAGTCAATGGGTCAGTAGGGTTTTAAATTAATATACAGTGTAAAACTTGGAAGCTGGAGCCTTAAATGCAGAAGTTCAGTTTGCCCTATGTTTCTCCACCAGTGTTTGTATAGGTTGAATTAATGTTGTTGCTGAATTTATTCTGCAGTTCTTACTCATCGTAGTAGTGATAAGTAACTGTTATGTGCTAGCTGGGCAGCACAGATAGTTAGGTGTCCTAGTTTAAGCCATAATAGAGCAGCATCTTTTTAATCCCTACCAAGGGGGTCAGCAGTATGCAAATGGACCAAAGGAGACTATATTCACTCATTAAACTAGGTTTTGTGAATGTTGGGACTGTGTAGAGCAGCTTCAGAAACTTGTCTGCCATTAGAAATTGATGGTAGTTGTTGAGATTATTTGTTGATGGAGAACAAAGTGAAACTTTAAATTAATTGGATTAAAACACCTTTGACTTTGTCCTGCAATCTTCAAGGGAATCAAAATGAACCAAGTAAAATGGTGAGACACCAGCGGTATTATAAAGGATTCCAACAGGCATGGAGAAATGCTGTTTGTGCCATGTGGCATAGAATAAGTTATATTGTTTGCCCCTGGGACATCAGGCAATAAGATCAAGAGAGTATTAGTCTCCCTTCTGCAATAAATTTATTTGCAGGCCTCTGTGAGAGACTGGACTCTAAGAACTTTTTTGTCTCCAAGATTGCTTGCTCAGGCGGAAAAGCCCTCCAGCCACTGAGTGCGATAGGGGCGGTTGCTGGGTCATAGAGACTTTTGACCTGCGAAAAACACCCTGTGGGGTCATGCGCAGCGCACTCAGGTAACAGTCGCATGAAGAACAGGGCTGGAACTGCAAGAAGTGCGTGTGCAGGAACACGGAGCCATGTTGCATTGCTGTTGTGAAAACTGCCACCAGTATAAAGGGGAACTACCAAGATGAGGGGTCTGCGCCTTTGCCCACCGCCACAGAACGAGAGACGTGGACCCCCGAGATGCTGTGGATCCATGGCGGTGACTATTCTTGTGATTCTATCCTGGAGTCTTGCTTGGTTTTCTGTCTCTATTTTTTTTCTGTTCTGTCCTATTGCTCTTATTGCTTATCTTTACCTTTTTTTTTACTTTTTATTTCATAATAAAACCTGTTTCTAGTATTCAGCATTTGACCTCGTTTGTGTCTTAACCTTGCTCTTGGAATCGTATCAAAACCTTACCTGCATTGAATTGGGACAGCCTTAGTCTCTGAATTGGCAAAATCTGTTGCTGCCAAAGCATTTTGCTTGTCTTGGTGAAATGCTCAGTATTAATTTCCTTGTCCCATTTCAGTGTCTGAAAAGGATTTGAGCCAGCAGTACTTCTACAAAACAGCTCAGTGTCTGTTTTATTAATGATCCTGAATTTACACAATATTTAAATTGTGAGCTGGTGGAGGGGTAGGAAATCTGTTGGTTTATTTTATTGCTGGCAGAGGGAGCTTATCCAGACATTTGAAACTGTGTTAACCACTTCTCATTACCACATTTCAATAGGATGGAATTTATTGTAATAAATTAAGACAGGTGAAAGATTTGACAGGATAATTTTCAAGACAAGGTGTTTGCTCCTGTGTCTCCTTTTGGAAAGGGATAGACTACTTGTCAGAAGGACAGATGATCATAGAATCATAGAATCATTAAGGTTGGAAGAGACCTCAAGGATCATCCAGTCCAACCGCCCCCCCCCACCTATTACCCACTAAACCATGTCCTTCAGTACCACGTCTAACCTTTCCTTAAATACCCGCAGGGACGGTGACTCCACCACCTCCCTGGGCAACCCGTTCCAATGCCCGACCACCCTTTCCGAGAAGAAATTTCTCCTCATCTCCAACCTGAACCTCCCCTGGCGCAACTTGCAGCCATTTCCCCTTGTCCTGTCACTAGTTATCTGCAAGAAGAGGCCAACCCCCAGCTCACCACAACTCCCTTTCAGGTAGTTGTAGAGGGCAATAAGGTCTGCCCTGAGCCTCCTCTTCTCCAGACTAAACAAGCCCAGTTCCTTCAGCCGCTCCTCATAAGACTTGTGCTGCATGTGGTATGTAATGGGGGAAAGGCGAGATGCATGACTTGTGTGGCTGGTAGAGAGTGTGTTAGACTAAACTGAATCTCAAAGTTTAAAATTGCAACAAGATTTAAATTAGTCACTACAAGCAAATCTCAGTGGTAAATTTGAAAATGTAATCTAGGGGACTTTTCTAGTTGTTTTCAGAAAACCTGAGGAGAGAAGTAGGATAGAGCATAGTGAGTTGGTGTGAAACTGCCTCTCAGGCTTGATGAATCTTTGTTGAAGTGCACCAAAATACACGTGCACAAAGCAGTGATTTCCGTAACTGACTGTAACAGGACATAGAATGCTGAAAGTGTAGCGCACTAAATAATTAGCATTGAGTTATGCAAGAGTGAAGGCCAAAGATATTTGGGGTCATTGAGAATTTTAACAGTGACTGAAGGAGCATGCAACCTTGAGTTAATAAGACCACCACAGAAGCCACCCAGCCGCTTCAGTATTCCATAGGCATGTAGCTGTCTTCTATTCTGCTCTCCCTTGGTGACAATGTAAGTAAGGCTAACGCATTAAGAAGTCTGATTTGTGAGTAATATAATTAACCTTAGGAGAAATAAATTATTTATTTGGGTTACATTACATAGCTGAGTCCAGGATTTAAATCACTTTTCAAAGAACAGGAAAGATTTAGGATTTACAACAGACAGTAACTAAAAGGGAATGTAGAGACAGGGAAGCAGAGAGGTAAGGTACTAAGTCAGTCAGAGAAAGATGCTGCAGAAAGATGTCTGAACTTCATTTTTTCTCTAAGAGGAGAGCTCTGTCCAGGTGGGCACTGAAATTGCCTATTCCAAGGCATTTACAGCCCCAAACTAGCTTTGAGTACCTGAGTCAGGCATTTGTAGATAGGCAGCTAGTTTATCCCTGCATTGTGAAGCCTATTTGCAGGATGCAGAGGTGTGATGGCCCTGGCTCTCCTGCTTTCTCTAGTGTGTGTAGCACTGGTTCAAGATGCAGGACTTTAAGCTTTGCTTGGTTTTTCCCTGCACCCATATAGAAAATTGCTGGCCTGTACTCTCCAGCCCTTCAACTTCAGTCTGAATAAAGTGCTTGAAAACATAGCTGTTTGGGGAAGAACCTCTGTCTTCTGTAAAAGCTATGCTGTCCTCCAGCCATGAAATTAGGGCCAGAGGTGACATGAGAGAGGGAATGCTACTTGTAGCCTGCTCATGAGGGCATCCAAGTGCTAGAATGAAACTATGGATACCAGCATGGCTCCTGGACTTTTTTTGGGGGCAAAGGTATGGGCTTTGTGAAATATGGCACCAATTCTTACCACCTTTTTCCCTCTGTGACCCTCTCACCTTGGACCTCAACATCATAAAGCTCACCACACTTTGCCAGGCATTTAAATAGTACTATATTTTTTTGATGCGCTCCACCAGTTAGCATGGGGTCACAGAATCACAGATCAGTCAGGGTTGGAAGGGACCCCTGGAGATCATCTAGTCCAGCCCCCCTGCTAAAGCAGGATCAGCTAGAGCAGGTTGCACAGGATTGTGTATCAGTAACTGAAGATTTTCATATTCCTCTCCTGTATTTAATAAGGAAGGTATGTGGTGGCCTTAGACATTGATGTGGGAACCATCTTAAATAGGAGATTGTATCTGCCTTTTGTTGAGGCAGTACCATGTACATGCTTAACTATAATTTTAAACGTAAAATTAGGACTGTTCTTGTGTGCTGTCCTTGCCAAGGAGATGCTCTCCTGAGCAGATGTGTGTTCCAACTAATGACAAGTCATGCTGCTCTGATGTAGAAATCTTATGAATTGCAAATGAAAATGTGTTTTGATTACATTTTTTTAACTTGGTTACTTCCTTGTTTACTATGATTCTAAATAGTAATTCTAAAAAATTAAAGCCACTACTATTCAGAAAAGTACAGATGTCTTAAGTTTGTGTGGTGCTGTAGTGCCTAGTTTGGGCTTAAAGCAAAGTACCAGGTTAAACTTCCAGTTTAAAGCCAATTATTCTGATGAATAACGCTGGCAAGCATCATAATACCCCTGCGTATGGGAACGGCTTTTCTGCTGAGTTCAGAGTTATTTTTCTATTCTTGAGTTTTCATTCATAATTTTTAAATGAACCTGTGACTACTCTAACAACGTTTGTACTGGAAGTTTCCCACAAACTCTGAAATGTATAGTACTGATTCATTCACTTTATCTCTCTTCTCTGTTTCTCTTCCTTCCTCCTTCTCTTCCTCTCTTCTTGCTCCCTGCCAGCCTTTAAGTAGCAGGTTGTTCACAAAGTTAAATTTGAATTTTGTGGTTTAGACTTCCCTTTTTATTAGCACAGCAGTGCACAACAAAGATTAATACCTGCCTGTTTCTTCAAGGGTTCATGTCTTCTACACTGTGGCAGTTTGGAGGCACAAGACTTTTTCCAGCTGTTAAGAGTAAACGTAACATCTTGCTTATGTTTTATTGTCACTACTACAGAAGGCTATATTCAGCATTTCTTATTGCAGTACCATTCAGTGCTCATCTTTTTTGTTTTTGTTCAAGCCTTGGATGTGTGTGTTCTTTTCTAAGAGAAACAGATTTGTTTGGTTTTGAATTGTGAGTATTTCTAATAGGGACATTGGATGCCATCTATCTCTGTCCTTGCAATTGTTTTCTGTACTTGTTGTGTGTTTCCTCTGTGCATTACCCATATCTAAAACTAATCAACTGATTTTGAGAGAGATATAGAAGTCAAACAAAAAGTATACGCAAAAAATATTTAATGATTGACTGATTTGAGCAAACTATTTTAAAAAAGCTGAATCATAAAATTCGATTCATTTAAAACAATGAGATTTCCTGAAGATGTGATTCTAAAAGCAAAGCAATAGATCAACAAGCGTCCTAAAATTCAGGTAGCATACTGAAACATCTAGCTCACAATTATTTCTACTGTGTGCGCTGAACAGGTTGGTGGCGATCACTGCTGCTGGGCAAATGCCTGCCTGCAGAAGTTGATGAGCATTTTGCCTTTGACACCAAAAGAGACAAGATTTTACTGCTTCGTGGGTATGGGAAGTAAACGGCAAGAAGTTTGACTTGTTTCTCCAGCGAGTAGGTGATAAGACTCTGGACTATTCTCCATCCTGGTGTCTGTCATAACAATGTGCTTCCTTAATGCTTACAAACTGCTTTCCTCTCTCAGCGGCATCTTATCAAAAAGAGATTTTGCAGTCAGAGAGCACTGCACAAAGGACCGGTTTCCTGCTGGTAAGACCACTGTGAAGGGACACGTGTTACGTGGAGAGGAAGGGAGGACTATTTGTGGGTAGATGTGCTGGGTTCCTGCAAAAGTAAGGATGTGAGGGGGCCTAGAGAAATTCAGAAATAACCATTATACCAGCTTCCTTTGGCTGTTTTGCACCTGTCTGCTTAGATGGTGCAGCAGCCGTGCCCAAGAAGTCTCGCTGCACAATTTTTTCCAGAGGTGTGAAACAGTTGTAGATGGCCCTGTTCCTGACACTGAAGTCTGCAAATGGAAACAAGTTGTTGATGCTTTTTGTTTCTCTAAAAAAAAAAGTAAAAAAAAAAAAGTAGGGGGAGAAGAAAATGGAAAAAAGCGATTGTGTATGACTCCCTGTTCTACGAACACTCATATGATACTAAGCAATGTCCTCTACTAGAATTTGAAAAGAGGCTGTGAGTGCTATTAACAATCCGTACAGGATATTTGCATGCTCAGCTATTGATGTTGAAAATCCATTTTGTTTGAATTACACCAATAAAGTTTTTCCTTCACTAAAGTTATGTATCTTTTGTTATCTTGGCAATAAATAACTTTGCTACACATTCGGTTGCCATTTCAGAGTTGCCCCAATGGAAATTATTTGCTTTTTAATATTGCACTTTTTCTGTGAATTTGAGTCATTTTTTTGGAATGAGTGAAATTTAGTGTCAGTGTTTTCTTATAAGTAAAATATATATATTTAGGGAGATAGAGACATCTAACTTACAGCTTGCCACATAAAAAGCCATATTCAGTCTTTACGCTCCTGTTGAATTCTACTAGCATAGTACAGCAGTACAGTGTAAGCGATGTTATCTAGTTCTATATGCACATCTGTATAGGTAGATGATATTAATGAGCTCCATTTACCAAAGGGAAGAAGTAACAGAATAATCCTCTGTATTATGTAGAAACTCAGACTTAAATCCCAGTCGAATAAATTCAGAGCGATGTAGTACTAAGGAGAATGATATTTCAGACTTAGGTGGCAGACTGGTCTGTTAAAATAATATATTGTACTAAACCCAGTAAATACAAGATGTCCATTTAAGTAATTGAATATTAATATGTCTGTTTGCTGCTGAAGGTGAGGACAAAAATTAATGTAGAAGCATATAAAGAATGAGACAAACAGACAAGCTAGGAATGCCATAGCATATGTTGCTTTATTTATTGCAAATACTGGCCAACAAAGAGATACAGAAAACCATGCAAAGAGAGTTATCTATGAGATATTTTAAACTGTTCTCTCAACAAATGCCTGTTCAACAGTTTGCAAATGGAACTTTTTTGTCAGGTATGAGCATAGGTGATTTTGTTAAGATTACCACCAGAAAATAAATACATTTTATTCTTCCCTCAGCTGCTTTCATTTGCAGCTTCTATTCACAGAAGAGGAACTACAGATGGAGAACTTCTGAGGTCATTTAGTCCAGTCAGGTGCTGGACTAGGGTTTATTGCTTACACAGCCAGGGAATATAAGCTCATTGGTGTTATGAAAGGCCCAGTAGTGAGCTACTTCCTGACAGATCTAGCCTGAAAATGTCCTTCTTAATAATGGCTGCTTCCAAAGAGTTAACATGAGGTGTATTTCTGGGTTCCCAACAGCCCTGAACACAGAATCTGATAGTGCATAACATGCTTTTTGTTTTACACAAGCCAATACAGATGGGAGTTGTAGAGAGGCCACAGCTAACTAAAACGAACTTCTTTGCTGCTGTCCTAATTTTGTAGTCTCGCACCCCATAACTGGTTGATTATTGCCCATAGGTATGGTGTAACTTCACTCTTTCGTCTGAATGTAAAGTCATAACACGCTTTCAGCTATCATAAACTAGGTTAAGAACAGTCACAGTTTTCTGGTGCATTAGGAAGCACTGTGGAATACATCATTGGTGATTAAAGGTTGCTATGCTGGAAGCAGATTAGTGTCATTTTGAGTTTCTCCTGTGGCAGCAATGGTATTGTGCTGACAACATTAGCAGAGACCCTCTGTGAGTGCGGTTTGGCTCAGTGGTGGTATATTTCAGTGGCTGGAACAGATTTAATTTTTTTACCTTTCTCATTGATAGGTGGATGGAGAGAACCTGTTGTGCAATGGAGCTGCGGCAAAGCTACAGCAACAGTTACAGAATCACAGAAGGGTAGGGGTTGGAGGGGACCTCTGGAGGTCATCTAGTCCAATCCCCCTGCTAGAACAGGTCAGCCAAAGCATGTAGCACAGGATTGCATCCAGGCAGTCTTTGAAGACCTCCAGAGAGGAAGACTTCGAAATCTCTCTGGACAGCCTGTTCCAGTGCTTGGTCACCCTCAGAATAAAAATGTTTTTCTTCATGGAACTTTCTGTGTTCCAGTCTCTGTCCACTGCCCCTTGTCCTGTCACTGGGCACCATGGAGAAGACCCTGGACCCTTCCTCTAGACACCCACCCTTTAGATATTTTGAAGCGTTGATGAGATCCCCTCTTGATCTTCTCTTCTCCAGGCTAAACAGACCCAGCGCTGTTAGCCTTGCCTCGAAAAAGAGATGTTCCAGCCCCATCATTATCTTGGTAGTTAGATCTGGCTTTGAAAAACAAACTATCCATCCTGAGGTAACTATGATATTTGGTCCAATTTTAAACTGTTTAATGCTTGCATTCCCCTTTGGGGACAACTGGAAAACTACTTATTCCATTTTCACTTAAAAGACTGTACTTCCTGTGTGTATGTTTGCATAAGAGTTTTAATAGAAGTACTTAGCAGGAATTACAGGCAAATTGAAACTAGTGGTTTCAGAATTAAATATGTTGGCTGCAGGTAGTAAGGTTTTGATAACGATGGTGGTGGGGGGGCTGGCCTTGGTGGGGAGATATTGGTGGCTGCTGGAGACAGCCTGTTGCAGCCACCTCTACAATGAACCTACTGCAGGACATGGCTGAGCCCATCAGTCACAGATGGGTGTCTCTGGGAAAACTCACATAAGAAAGGTGAAGAGCAAGTGGAAATCTGAGGGTGGAGCTGAGATACAATTTGTGTGTTGAGAATATCTTAGCGTGGATATGCTGGGAGTTTGGAAGGGTAGAGGACAAGGGTTGAATGTATGTTTGCCAAGAGAGTTTTAATTAAATCTATTTTATCAAGAACATATCAGCTTTCTTCCTCATCAATGTTGCATTTCTTTGGTAAAGACTAAGCATAACCTTATATTGGTTGTGAATAAAGCTAATTAGAGTGTTTTTTCCGATGCTTGCCCTCCCACCAAAGAAAATTAACTGTTTGAGTTAGACTCACCATGTAAAAATCAGAACATTAGATGAGGGGGCTGGTAAACCGATTCTGAAGTTTGTCTTTTCTGTGGTACTGCATTATTTGTAATTAAAATAAACTTCCAAGCTCAACAACCACTAACAAGGCAATTTTTTAACAAGCTGTGGAACCAGCATTTGGACTAATTTTGTTATCCCTGTTTTTGCCTGTATCTTATTTAAATTGAGCTCTTCATATCAGGCACATGACTGGGCCTCTTTGCTGGTACATATGTTGGCCTCCTCTTAGCAGTGAACTGAAGAATTGAGCCCAATGACCTTCAGCTTGCAAGGAGACTCTCCACTGTTGTCCTGGTCAGCTGAGAGTTAATTTTCTTCACAGCAGCCAGTATGGGGCTGTTGTTGGGCGATGCTCACACAGAGCCAAGGCCTTTTCTGCTTCTGCTTTTCTACTTCTCGCACCGCCCCACCGGCGGGATGGCTGGGGGTATGCGGGGAGTTGGGAGGGGACAGACAGGACACCTGACCCCAGCTGACCAAAGGGACATTCCATACCATATGGCGTCATGCTCGGTTTATAAGGGGCTTGGGGGGAAGAAGGGGAGGGCAGCGGAGTTCGGAGTGATGGCGTTTGCCTTCCCAAGTATCCATTACGTGTGACGGAGCCCTGCTGTCCTGGGGATGGCTGAACCCCCTTTTGCTTCACTTATTAAATTCTTGTATCTGAACCCACGGGTTTTCTCACTTTCACTCTTCCAATTCTCTCCCCCATCCCGATGAGTGCGTGGTGCTCAGTTTTTGACTGGGGTAAAACCATGAAAACAGTATAACAAGAAGGAGCTGCGAAGGGCTAAGCATAAAGAGTTTTAAGCCCCTCTGGGACAGCACTTGCATGAAAAATGTGACTGTCTTACTTAGCCCCCTTGGAAGCTTGTTAAATTCTTCAATATCTTCTGACATTGTCTTGTCCACACAGAAAGTCCTCTGAATTCCATGGACATCTGAACAGAGTCCCTTTTACAGGACTGATGCCTGATAGTATAATTTTTAACTCAGTGGTTTTTTTTTTCCTGCATTTTCCCACTTTGGTGAGGGAAAAAGACTAAAAATCATTGTAGATGTCTCAAGTTCTCTGAGACTTGGGCTCAAATAGTGTTATGCATAAAAGCTGTTATGCATAATTTTTGTAGCATGTAAGATATTTGTAAAATACTATGGCTTCAATTTATGAAGAGACAGTGATAAGTAACAGGACGTAGAAGGGGCAAGTCAAAGTGAATAGAGGTGAATATGAAGATGGGAATTTGAGTTGAATAGGTTATTGGTGATATATAACTAGAGTATAATTACTCAGATTTATAATCCAATTTTACATGTTTAGGAGTATACTAATCTTTTTGGCTTTCAGAATGAGACAATATAACAATATTGTTACATATAAGCACCTGAATCACACCAAATAATACTGAGAGCTTGATTGGGAGCAATAACTAAATAGCAGACCTGTGGGAGTAAGCTTCATGCTGTTAAAATGTGAAGTTATACAATATGTTGCTGCTGGGCTTGCCTGGCATTCAGACAGCTTTGCAGATGTCAATTTACCAGTATAATCATATGATAATTTAGTACAATTAGCGTGTGAAATACTTCAGTGTCTCCATGTAGTTAGCTCATAATTATAAAGCAAATGTGTACTTACCAAGGTGTTTCCTTGCCCTGTGGTCACGTAGTGACTTTGTGTACTGTGTCATTATGTGTGTGTGCAAGGTGTTGAAGTAAAGGTGCCACAGAAGGTTAGCTCAAAATACTGATAAAGGTAAAATAATATGTTGTGGAAGGAGGAAAAAAGGAGCAGGAATGATCTATATACCTTCCTCTGCTGTAGTAAATGAACAGTGTCAGCTGACAGACCTGAATGTCCATGTGGGCATTTTGCAAAGGACTTCTGCTAGTTGCTCACATGTAGTTAAGAAAGGCAGAGTCTCAACTTGTTTGTGAGAAAAGGTGGAATACAGAAAAGGCAATAAGCAGAGTGGATAAGCCAAAAAAGAAAATATTACTCATTTCTAAAAGTATAAATGCAGTTTCATCTGGAATACTGTTTGTACTGGCAGCTGCCTCCCCTGATGCTACTGAGTGAGTTTTGGAGAAAGTGATGCAAATCGTTTAAGACATAATTATCCTTGGTAAAATATGTGAATGAGAGTCACCTATTTTAGCAGGGAGATTAATGAAAGGGAATGCATTAAGGATTATACAGAGCAGTGAAAAAGGCAAACCCCATGCTGGAATAACTTTCTGTTGATTAGAGGAGCTACTTGTCCAGTCGTAGCTAGAAGAGCACAGTGTGTGAAGGTCAAGAGAAATTGGGAGGGTTTCAGGCTTTTCAGAGGAAGTCTGGTAATAAAACACCTGCAGATTTAAATATGGTTTAATTTCCACCGCTTGAAAGTGGAAAGAGGACCCATGTTATCAACTGAAAAGGATAAAAGGAATACTGCATAGGTAAGAGAATGAAGTTAATCACTCTTAAAGCTCCTTTGGACCCCTGGAGAACAGAAAGTGAGAGACTGAATCCAATAATAAACAAGAAAAGGTTACTTTGTTGACTTTCTTTTTTTTAGTGAAATATCAAAGGAGGATGATGTTTAAAATGTTAAAAGTAGGTGCTGCTCATGCTGTAAGGCTTTAGGTAACTTTGCACAAATTCATTGCCATGGGCTGTTACTAAAGGCAAGAAGTTAGCAAGATTCAAATAAGGTCTTGAAAAATGTTTGTACAGATAGAAAACCAGGAGAAAAAAGAAAAAAAGGGATGGGGGGGGAGGGAAGGGGGACACACACATGACTTGAATATCAAAAAACAGGAGGCAAAACAAAGCAGTATTTGGTAGCATGGCTCAAGACCACTTTCAGATTTAGTATAGCTGTTGATAATGTAGTGTAATATACTGTAATAGTATAATTGCTTTAATAATAAGATAGAAATAGGAAGAGAAACACAGTGAGTAAATCTGACGTCTTTTCACATACTAGGAACCCTGCTTTTGTGCAGCATTAGGTAGACTCCTGGTGTACAGCCACAGCATGCTGCTCAGATCCCATCTGTGGAGAGACTCACTCTCGCCCCAGTGCTGTGACTCCTTACATCTAGTGCGAAAAGCCAAAAGTATACGCCTTGTTCTGACAGGCAGGAATGCTCTCTTTCTCAATGTCCATCGAAGCGTACTTAGCTACTTGTATCTAGGAACTGCATTTAGGATCAGTACATAGCCAGAACCTTCCAGCATGTTCCCTTACATTTTAAAATACCTTGGGGTTATACAGCAGTCACTCATGCTAACATATGGGTATCTCAGGCACAAGGACCAATATGACAGAGCTTGCTCAAAGTAGCTGACATGTCAAATACATCTTCCACAAGTCTCCCAATACATTTCTTATGTCTACACAATATTTCTGTTTTGGAGTTCGTCCCCTGATAGGAGTTTGCACTGCTGTTAGCCATATAGGCCTATAGGTTTTGTGTTGCTTAGTAAAGGTGTGTGGATAAACAGGTTACGGAAGGTGAACATGGCTGATGTTGACTACTGCCACCAAGGATTTTGTATTCAAATAGGCTATACAACTGAGGTGTACCACTCAAGCTTGGACCTGTTGAAATACAAATGAATGAAAGCTGTAAACTGTTTTTCTTCCCGTGTGTATTGTCACTGGCAATTGCTTTAAGGAAGTTGTGGCGAGCTGGGGGTTGGCCTCTTCTCGCAGATAACTAGTGACAGGACAAGGGGAAATGGCTGCAAGTTGTGCCAGGGAAGGTTCAGGTTGGAGATGAGGAGAAATTTCTTCTCTGAAAGGGTGGTCGGGCACTGGAACGGGTTGCCCAGGGAGGTGGGGGAGTCACCATCCCTGAGGGTGTTTAAGGAAAGGTTAGATGTGGTACTTAGGGACGTGGTTTAGTGGGTAATAGGTGGTGGGGGGATGGTTGGACTAGATGATCCTTGAGGTCACTTCCACCCTTAATGATTCTATTCTATTCTATCTGCTATTTCTTTGAACCTCTAAACCAAATCATCTCATTGCAGTGGGCTGGCTGGAAGGCATTTCCAACCACCAGCTTTCGGACACGACTGGCAGGGAGATAATTTTCTCTTTCTAGGGGAAAGTGTCTGTGCTGGTGTCCTAAGTGTAATGCATTCAGTAACTGCATGTGCAGAAGCATAGTGAGGCACAGAGCTCTGCTGGAATGAGAGATATCTTAACTTATTGACAAGTCCGTGAACAAAGGCCCTGTCAAATGGCATTTTGGCATCAAGCCTGATGCCTGCTATCCTTCATCGTTCCTCGTTAATGGTTCTTCTTCTCTGTATGAAACAGTAACTTGGTGATTACTAATTTTATGCATCTTGTCCTCACTCAGGATAAATTTGATTTTCCCAGACTAGCAGATCTGGGAGGACATTTTACCCGTATAGAATAGCTGCTTTGCATGGAAGCGTGATTTCAGTATTTGTGTTGGAAATGAAGAGGGGTAAGTTAGGAAGGAGGCACTGGCTTTGACCAGTGAAAGAACAGTGATGCTGCTTCCAGTGAATCCAGCAGAGAGCATCTGGTAGACCCAGCTGGACCGCTATGTTGTGCCCAGATGGAGTAGTTGATACTTTGGCACAGTCTTCTGTGTTTATTCAGTATGGCCTGTAATGATTCGTTACAGTCCCATTACTTAATACTGGTATGCTGCAGTGCTTTCATACCTCACAGACATTACACACTCCTTTAGTGTCACATTGGTGATTCAGGATCAATATGTAAACTGACCAGAAATTTGCAAAGCGGGAGGAAAAAGGGACTGAACAATATTACTGAAAAAAAATATTTGCAGTTTTTGATGAAAGCTTCTGCACAGTAGAAAATGCAACTTGGTTTTTGTTTGTTTCCATTATAATCTAGGGTTCTGTAATGAACCACAGCAGGTAGGAAGATTCTGTTCGGATTTCAAAAGAAAATGATCAACTGTATAATAAAGCATATTTTTAAGCAATGGTGCTTTATATGATGTGGTTACCTTCATAAATAAAGCTGCTAAATGCGTATTTTGGAAGTCATTCAACTTTGAATGAGGTTGAATGAGACATTTTGTCAATTAAAAGTACATTTGCAGGAGACCATACATAGCAAGAAGGCATGCATGTATAATACCCCACATGGTCTAAATAATAATATTTGAAGAAACTTGTAAAATGAAGTGAAACAACAGAGAAATCTGTGTATCAATATCCAATTTGGCTCCAGAATTATTATGGTCTCTTTGTTGACTCTTCTGTATATTTGAACGATGTTTTGTAGTTGCTGTAGTAGAAAAGATTATTATGATTTCAGACATTTGCTGACATGGGGGCTGTATATCATCCAAAGTTCTAGTTCAGCTGGACTTAAGTTTTTAAACTTGTTTTCAAAACACAGAATCTGTTGCTGCATTCAACACTAAATTGGAAAAAAAACAAGTATTTTAGCACATGAAAGAAAGAACTGTGATTTCAGGATATGAGGCATGGATTTGGGGTTGGTTGTTTTTTTGTCTGCATGTCAGTTAAACATCTTAATACTTGTTATCTGCTAGCCAGGTATAAACACAGTAATTTAGGAAGCTATTTGTAATTAATTAGGAGGACCTACACTGTATGCTGTATATGTGACAAAGAAGGAGATATTGGAAAGAAGGAATTACTTCCACATGCAACATCCTGCTTCTGGTTTTACAGTGATCTGTCACTTGATAAAAGTGAAACAGACCAGCTTCTTCAGAAGTTTTATTCCGTAGCTGACAGAAATTTTCTCCAGATTGTTAATATATTTAATCTACCATTTAGAAATCTAAGAAAACTACGGCGGCAAGTCCTACTTACATAATGATCCATTTCCATTGTTGCGTTGTTCTCCATTGCAGCTTTGCCGCTCTACCCCAGCTCTCTGCTTTTCCAGCTCCTATACTGAATGCCTAATGCGCTCCCAGTTGGATGCTGACTGCCTATCCCTCCTTTTGCTTTGTCCTTACTGCAATTTCATCACTAACTTTTTTTTTTCCCCCTACAATTTTGGGTGTAGTTTCCTTCAGCGATCATTGGGTTGTGTCAGTATAAGAATTTCCACTGATCCTCTTGCCATTTCAGTCCCACTTCCTTTTGTTCTTTGTTAGTCTTATAATGTACAGTTTTGCATTTTTGCTTTAAATAGTCCCATCTGGTGTGGTCCTCCCTCACTTTAGGCTATTTTTCCCTTCAATGTGTTGGTCACTTTTCTGACTTGATATTTGGAGCACTCCTCTGACTCTAATTTTACTCTTCCTGCACAGATTCCAGCAGTTTTCATCATGTCTTACGGTTCTTGTCTTCCATTTCCATTGTTCATTCTTTTTGTGATATTTAGTCAGTACCAATGCTCAGGTGTTAAAATTGTTTGGTGTTGAAAGTTCACGGCTTTATCCTAGGAAACTGTAGCTCAATGAAATATCTTTGAATACCTACTTGATTAATTGGCTTAAGTAAATTAAAGCAGCCCTGTAGAGGTAAGATGAGTTAGCTAAGAAGATGCTTCCTGTTTCACTCATGTTTTGCACTCAAAAGTATGTTTCCTTTGGGAATGGTGATGAGTGCCTAAATTTTTCTCCTTCCTTTGCTGGTTGAGTAGTGGTATATAGAATTGAAAAAGCCAGCACTGATTCTCGGTGTCATAATTTTCAGCGTGGTGAAGATGAGTCTTTGCGCTGCTTTCATCAGCTGCCACTGCAATTTGAAATTACACCTTTTAAAAACTCCTCCGTCCAGTCTCGATCTGTGGCTAGTTGAAATCTACTTCTACTGGTTTGTTATTGTTTTGTTGGGTGCTTGACCATATCCTTCCTTTCATTTTCCCTGCATTCGTTCACTTTTTTTGTCCTCTTTAAAGTTTTTAAGTGTAGAAACTCCTTATCCTGAAGAATAGGATGTTAACAGAAGAAAGAGCATAACGTGAATAACCAGATGACCCTTTTGAATTTAACATCTGTTAATTGTATATAAAATGTGATCAGAGAGAGGGAAACTAGCAAGATGCCTTTTCACCTGAATATTTTTCATGTACATATGGACTTCCTTTCCAAAATTGTGGAAGAGAGTAGAGTGAACTTTGGGAGGGTGAAGAAGTGCTTCACACAGATTCTTGCACCTTACAAATGGTGGTAAGACCTAGCCAGTCTTGGCCAAGGCCCAGATTTGTTTGTCTACTCTACTGGTAGCATAATAAAAGGGTAAAATAACAAAATGTCAAGACTTTTTTGTTAAATGTCATAAAACAAGGCAATATCTAGCTGCCAAGTGTCCTTTCTCACTAACTGCATTTCATCAGAAAACCCATGAGCAGGGTTAATATACCCACTAATAGTACTCTCACTCATGATGAATACCGAATCTCAGAACTCTGAAGCTGCAACAACTACTCAAGTCCATGCAGTCGTCAGCTGCACAAGTGAACAGCGTCCAGTGCACCTGGAAGATTATCTTGCCATGAGCACAGCATCAGGCAGTTCAAAAAACTGGATAACGGCACATGATAGATCAGCTTTTGGGCAGCACAGCTGTGAAACATGCGCCAACAACGTTCAATAGCATAAATATCTGGTGCAGTTTTAATGTTTCTTTCCAACAGAGCTAATGTTATGTATCAAATTATTTCTTAGCTCTTTGTTTACTCTCTTTATTAATAAAATAGCTGAAGCAGGTTTGCTGCATGGGTAGTAATAATATAAATTAAATGGATACAAATATATTTAAGTTGAGCAAGTGTTTGATCAAAACTGCAATGTTGCAGTTTGAAGCGTGTGAGCTGAGGAGAAGCATTGACATGTTCTGCTCTCCACTGAAAAGGTCTAGGCTCAATATCTAGGGTAAAATCCCACCATTTAATTGTGACTCTTTGGACTTAAAAGTTCTAAAAACTCAAAAGACAACTGAGAGGAAAAATTAAGTCTCATTTGTGCTCCTCCTTTTTGGAAACATCCGAAGCTGTTGATGGACTGCGGTGAGATTCCATAGAGAGATACCCAAGGTAGGTCTATCCCATCAAGTGTTCTATTACACAAAGCCATGGCATCCATGCTACAGTTCTGTAGTTGTGTTAGTGTAGCAGCAAAACTGGAATAATAACCCTGGGGGGTGTAATTAGATCAAGGGCAGAGTGGGAGAGGTAGAGCTGTACTGTTGATGGCTCTGGAGTTACTGTGATTTTTCTCTCCCTTTGCTCTGTCTTCACTGCAATCAATAAACTAGCCTGCTCCCTTTTTTGCTTAAGAGAGACTTATGGTTAGTTGGCCTGCATTGTTTGTCAAGGAGAGCTTTATATTTGTACCTGCAGATGGAGCTCCAAACTCATCTTCTACTAGGACAGCTGAAGTAGTGTTAAAGAAAAAGCAGACCAAAAAGGAAAACCTTAAAAGACCACTTCTAAATACAATATCCAAATTGTAAAATTTTACAGAGGAAGATGCTTAAAATTTTATAGCAGGATGCTTTCAGTTTTCAAAATAATGAGAACTGATAGTAGTTTTATGGTTAAAAAATCATGTTGTTTGTTTCCTTTAGTTGCTCAGTCATCTCAGTGGAAGGAATTTCTTCCTGTTCAGGGACACCTTATTTAGCCTTATAAAATTTTAATTCTTACTCAGGAAAAGATAATAAAAAAGGATATTTTTTCTTCTTTTTAATGGCTACTGCATTATGAATGTTCAGTGTATTAAACATGAAGCTATGACTTGCTTCCTGATAAAAGGATGTATCTGGGACCTGGTTTTGCCTATGAAACTGATCTGATTTTCTGCTGTGAAATATTATAGGTATAGCAGACATCAAAGCCTGGATCAGCCCTTTGCATTATAGTCCATCATCCAGCGGGAAGTAATTTCAGGATCATCACTCTCCCGGTGAGCACTGTAAAGTACCTCAGGTTTAATGGAAGGATTTGAGTTCTGTCATGAGGAGGACTAATGCAACCATGATATAGAATGGCTATTGTTAGTAATTCTCATGATTAGCTTAATTATTTCTTTCTGTGAGGACTGGGAGAGTTGGAATGTTCTTATGCTGAAAGAACTCAGTTTGGGTCATTTTTCAGGTGATTCCTCACCTGTGTGTTGCAGGACTAACTTGAATGCTTCCATCACCTTTTTGTTGTTGTTGTTGTTGTTGTTTTTGTTGTTACTGTCTAATCAGAGGAAATAAAGAGATCTCTCTTCCAAATGGATGTTACCAAAAGAACTGTGATTTTTTTTTTTTGCCTTGTGTGTTTTCCAGTTACATCATTTTTTCACATTCAAATAAAAAGGCACAGAAGCTTCAGCTGAAAGAAATCCCTTCTCCATACTGACTTTATACATTCTTCTCTAGAAGAGTAATGGTGAAAAATAGCTGTTAGTGTCCCTGGAAGAGTGGAGGTGAGTAAATCACTGGTATTCATGAAGACAGACCAACAGAACACCCCAGGTATAGACTCAACAGTGTAGGTACTGTGCAGGAAGATGCATTATTGGCTCCTTTAATGTACTGTCAGTCTATTTTCATGTCATACTATAAACCAAAACAATTTCTTCTGGGACAAATGGATTTTTAAGAACAGACACAAGAGATATTTTGAAGCAATTAGGTTTCATTTTGCAGTGCCTTTTTAAATAGTATGTTGATATTGATCATTGACTGAATTATGCTGTTAAAAAAGTGTCGTCTTAGGATATATGTCATTTAATTCCTTACATAAATGTCCTTGCAGTATATGGTACTACATTTATCTGGGTTGAAGGACTACTTGTGTGTCTGGAATAAAGATTTGTTGGAAGAAAACGAAGCTGTCCGCTGGGTTTAGCTATGTGGCAAGGAAGGGCTAGCTTGAAAACAATGAGCTAAAAATAGAAATAGTGTAGTCAAAATGGTAACAGAGAATAACGGCAAGAATAGCTGCAAATGAAGGGAAAGTGGAAAAAGACTTAAAGCTCCATGAGATCTAGGAAAAATGTTTGTTACATTTTGTAGTGCCAAATTAAATTGTCAAATAAAGTAGGTTTTGTTCTGTAACATGTATGTAACATGGACATTGGGAATTTGGACAATAAACAGTAAGAATGCTAAGAGAGCCAGCAGTACTTATAATCTTGGTAGATTTTTTTTTCCTTTTTAAATTACTAAGTATTTGGATGATAATTGTTGACTGCTGCCTATGAGCCATTTTTATTTATTGAGACAATGAGATTGTTCAGTGTCAGTGAAACAGTTTTGATCAATTAGTAAAGAGTAAAATATAGTTGGAATAAAACCCCCCCAAATATTCTTGTTCTGTCATGTGTCTTGCCTCTATATATAAAGCTAAAGGTTCAAAGTTTAACCAAACCTCTCTGTGACAAGGTTCAAACCCTACCTTGTGGATTAGGGCTCTTTAATAAACTTTCCCAAGACCTTGCATCTGTTCTAAAGTCAGGGAAACAGCTTCAGATTGCCTCCAGAAATTGTAGAGTTGCCTGGAGACTGCAGAGATGACTAACAGAATATATGAGGGAGGGTTAAGAACTTGAAATGTTGAGAGACTGGAAAGACAATTGGGGACTTGACTTTTCAAGCAGAGGAAAGGTGGGTAGGATGATGTCAGATGATACAAAAAAACCCCATAAAAAACCACTACCCTTTCTAGCATTACAGTTTTATTTACAGTGGTTGTTCCAGTCTTTTGAACATCTGAAACAGAGCCTATAACCCTGCTAGAAAGATGACAAAGAGCTCATGTTGTTTAAAGTTTTGAAGGGCACTAAGATTTCCTGAATGTCAATATGACACAAATTGACATTGTAGTGAACAAAGCTTAGACACTTAAAATAAAATTAAACATAATTTTTTGGTAAAAAAAAAAAGCTTCTTATGAACTTAGTGGCTAGCCTGGTTTTGAGAAAATAAGGGAAAACTTGAGAGAGTAAAAAAGTAGGACAAAATAGCTGTTCCCAACTAACGAGTGACAGCTTGATCACATAGCTGAAATGCAGTGTGATACTTGTTTTCACAGGTATGCAGACTTGTTACTGATGTGGTTTTGACATTAAAGACAAAAAAAAAAAGGCCATCCTGGTGCCACTAATGTTTTCTGGTTTGGGATTGTGAGTTTTTTTTGATACTTGGTATATCTAAAATGCACAGAAATGTATATTTCATGTTGAATTCATAGAATTCATAAAAGCATAGAATGGTCTGGATTGGAAGGGACTTCAAAGACCATCTAGTTCCAACCCTCTGACATGAGCAGGGACACCTTCCACTAGACCAGTTTGCCCAAAGCCCCATCCAACCTGGCCTTGAACACTGCCAGGGAGGGGGTATCCACAGCTTCTCTGGGCAACCTGTTCCAGTGCCTCACCACCCTCATTGTAAAGAATGTTCTCCTTATATCCAAACTAAATCTACCCTCTTTCAGTCTTTGCCTTGATGTAGGCAAAAAATTTCAATGACGTGTGTCTGCCCAAGGCTGGAATTTTAGGGGAGGTTTTGGCCAAAACAGTTTTACCAGTATGGAGACCAGGAGTAACGCTTACCAGGTCACCTCTGTTTTGTTTTATTTTTCCTTTTTCTTATTCTGTTTAGTCTGTAAGGAGTTCTCTTGCACCATGCTCCACTTCAGAAGGAAATAAAAAGCAAGGCGGCTTCTAGGCAGAATATCTTCCCTCTTACCATCTCTGGACGACAGGTTGGCTGATTGTGTCTCCACTTTTCTCTGGTCTAAAGTTCAGGCTGCAAAGCCTCATGATTTTTGTCAGAAATGCACTGCTGTCTAGATACAAGAGTCACCTATTCTGTCTACTCCATCACATTCTTAATTTTGGTCTGTATCTTACGTTATATGGATATTAGGGATTTGTGACCTGTGATAAAGTCCTAGAGACTGATTAGGTCTCTTCTAATCTGTTCGTGGTCATTTGTAGCTTTTCAAAGGGGCTGGGACGGGCAAATAGATCATGCCACTGTGTTTCATGCTGATAATGCCTGGAAGTAAATGAATGCTGTAGGTGCAAAGCCATGTCAAAGCTGTCTTATGGGACTGATGCTACACTGTTAAAAAAGCTAGTTTTACTCTTCTCCTGCAAGATGGATATTTCTGAGGCAGTCTGGGGAGTGGATGAATTGATAGACAAATAACTTGTGGAAAAGAACAGGAGCTCCAGAACTGCCATAAAATCAAAAGGGGGAGAGGGAAGGAGGAGAAGAGGGAGGAAAAAAAAGAAGAAGAAAAAAAAAAAGAGTGGGGAGATCTTGGGTGCTAAACATACGAATCGGGTGGGGAAAAAAAATAAACAATGGTTACCTATTGAAACCATGTTAGAGATTTTCTTGCTCTCAAATAAATGTTCCTCTAATTTCAGAGTATGTGATAGAGTGATTATAAGGCATTTCATTCTGAATGTTTTTCCCCAAAAGTAGTTCTACACACCAAGGTTACACCGTATAGCCAGTTTGTCTTTTTTCAATTACTTTTTTTTGATGAAATTGAACTAAGTGACATGCTGGTGATATTCCGCAAACTTACTGTAAAAGTAAGCTTAAAGTGTATGATTTTGACTGTGTAGTATTGTTGTAGTGTTGTAGAAATTGAAAGTGAAGGATTTTTTTTTTTCCCCTCTCAATCTCTAGTCACTGAGTATTGTATTTTGTCAGTATCACGTCTTGAAAAGGTGAGATTCTGTTATTGGTTTGACATGTTTTGAATTGAACACTTAATTGTGATTACTGTACGTGTCCATTTGCATTGTGATATAGTTCCGTGTGTATGTTCTTCATGTGCCTGGCCTGTAGCAATGCCATGTCGAATGAAAGTCACAATGGTAACAGCAAAACAATTAAGGATCTATTCCAAAACCGATAGATGTCACCCAGAAGAGTCCTATTCACCACAGCTGTTGCTGCATTATTCACCATCAAAATAAATACTTGTTAAAATAGCTTCTATTTAGAAGTCCTTATTCTATCATATGAAGTTAGGATTATGAACGGAATCCTAGAAAACTTACCTAAAGGATCTACATATATGCTAAGTTTATGAACTAGTCTTTACAGTTCTGTAGTAAGGAGATAGGTTATTTGCTATTCATGTCTACAGACTGTAAAATAGTCACTACTGGAGTCCTGTCACAGGGTCTGAATACTATGAAATTCTGTGAAACACTTCCATTTTTGTAGGTGTAATACAAGATGCCAGTCATATTTGCTGAGGTCTTCCTGTTAAAACTTGTAGCCATAGACCATTGTTTTCTAATGACAAAAGTAATTAGCACTGAGACATGTTAATAGCTGTGTTATCAGGTAATGATGTCTTCATTAATGCATGGCTCTAATCTCTGAAATAACTTTGTCAGTAGCTGCCAGTGGAAGGAATGCTTAGGGAGGAGGGAATGCTTTGATGTACCAACTATCCAAATTCATTAACAGCATAAAACTCAATCCTGTCTACCTGATGGTGAGGCTACCTCGTAGGTCTTCAAAGGCCAGGCTTGAACTCCCATGAATTTATGCTAGAAAACCTCAGCCATATCTGTTTCAGTTTTGTATGTGCATGCATTTGTTAAATTCAAATGCTGTATAGCTGATCAGTGAGGGTTTATTTGAATATCTGAGGTTTATGGAGACTAATGTGCTAGAAGAAACTTTTGGATTCTGAACTGAATTTTTTGTCAACACCTTGTCTCTGCAGTGGACTGAACCAGACTTGTATCCTGGGCCACAGAGACAAGGAGAAAGAATGAAATCTGGTTACGGATTCCAAATGGCTTGGAACAACTTTTGGTTTGGTGGATGTGAGGTTTTTTTTGGTGTTTGTTTGTTTGTTTTAGTTTGTTGTTTGGTTTGTTTTTTTTTTTTAATAAAATCTAATTTTATTAATAGGATATGATTTTAGAAAATGGGAACTTTCAAAGAGATGACCAATGTTGTCAATGTACTGGACGTACCAGTGGCTTTTAGCAAGCTGATACTATTTATGACCTTTGCAAAAATGTACATGTGTGAAGATGTAGGTGTATGTTTCTCCTAAGGAGAACAATTGTTTTGCTGAAGATACTGTCGGTAGGAAAACAATAGTGTCCTGTAAATAAGCCTGTAAATTGTATGCTATTAATTCTGAAGCTGACAGAGAGAAACAAACCAGAAAAATTCTCATGTAACTAGTTTTGCCATTCTTTGTTTAGGTCAATTTCCTTGTTTTAAGGCCCTTACATACTTTTGCCCCTTTTCCTATTTAACTTCCTCCTCTTGGCCATTCTCCTGCAAACTCCAATTGTACTTTAAACAGTAAAATACGAGGGAATTTTTTTTGCTGTTGCCTACATAGTAGGTATTTAATAAGATGAATCTGCATGACGGAATTTGTATAACTTTTCTCTAGCTGTAGGAACTTGTTTTCTAAAATAAAATGGTCACAGCTTGCTATTTATAAGTAAGCACATTTCTGTTTCTGGTGCTTAAACTGAACATGTTTTTCATTGTAAATACCTTTTTGATTGCAATTTGAAAGATATGTACTGGCTCCTAACCAATTTATACTTTTTCTGAGCATTTCACTGCAGGTGTGATGTTCTAAATGAATGGCTTGAGGTGAAAGCAACAGTTTTTCTATTTTGGGGTTGGGTTTTTTTGTCAATCCACAGCCTCCCTGCCTTAAGTAAGGAAATGGTTAGATGTTGAAGTGTTCTATACTTCCATGCTTCATGCCTAAATGATTTCCCCCCAAGCTCTGAAGAAAACCCACTCTGAAAGCCTAGCATCCAGGGCCAAAAACTAGAAGCAGCTTGCCAGGAAGCAGATGTAGGTGTGAAACTTTGTGTATTTTTCCAGTAGTAGCATCTCTTTTGGCTAGTTTCCTCATAGTTATATGGAAAACCAGTGATTTGACACTGGTTCTGTTCATGGAAGTGAATATTACCACTTACTCCAGTGAATTCTAGACTCTTGCTTTTTCTCTCATTGTCAAGTGAAGAGTGCATCACTTTAAGAACTACTGTTACCTGTAAGATAAATCTATTGCTGCTAAAAAAGATTGGGGTGTTCTAATACTATCCATCTGTGGATACCTATACAAATATTTACGAATTTGTAAAAATTTGTCACTAACTCTTGAGAATGTGCTAGTTCCCTGTTCAGAAATGTTGATTTATGAACAGTTCTGAAAATGTAAAACAGTGGCTTAGTTCTCTCAATTATTGGTTTTGCTATCTGATACTAGCAGAACAGTCAAATTTTGAAGAAGTGGAGTAAGCTTCTACTGTTTCTCTTTCATAGCAACATCACCATTTCAATACATCTCTAGTGAAATAAAAAATGTGCTCTTATATCTCAGCTATCCTGTGTCTGATGATGATAAAGAAATGGAATTCTATGTTTTCTTCCCCATGACTTGTATAGGTGATATTTCCAGACCTAGCCGTGAGGCAATTTCTGTTCTTTATACTTTGCAGTATTGCTTGTACTTGATCAAGTAAACATACAGGAAGTGAAGATTTTTTGGGAAGTTAAATAACTCAGTGGGAAGACAATGAAAGCTGACGGCTACAGAAATATTATACTGGACTGGGAGATTTTTTTTCCCTGATTTGTGAACTTCCCTTTCCCTAAAAACTAACAATGAGACCTAGGCCACTGTGGAGGTAGTGTGACCCACCAAAGGATTCCATTTTAAGGCAAAATAGTCAGTCACAGTGGAACGTAGAAATTGGACATTAGAAAGAAACTCTTTACTGTGAGGGTGGTGAGGCACTGGAACAGGTTGCCCAGAGGAGTTGTGGAGGCCCCATAAGTCATGCCTGTTAATGTGCTATGGAGGGATTGAGAATAGTCATAAAGATGAGAGAGAAAAAAGAAGAAACCCAATCTGGAAGAGGAATTATGTCAGTAATTGTTGTGAAGAACCTCTTGCACTTTGTGGTCTTCCTTAAAAAACAAAAGAAAGAAAAAGAAAAAAGGTCTTATTGGGTAAAACTTTTATATGAAAAGAGCTTGTTTCTGGTTTGCTCACTCATAAAATTAAAATTGTGTAGTCCCTTGAAATAACTGAGGCTGTGGGTTGGGGGTTAATATGTGAAACTCACTGAAGATGTTTGCACATAGTCTGCTGAGGATTCTTTCATCAGTTTCATGACGTTCTAACCTTATAAAAGAGATTTCTTTATGGGTTGTTGACTAATTAACAGTTGAAAGAGACTCCTTAAAATATAGTTTCCAGGATCATTAGATCACTTATGGACTGTACTTTTGTTCATTGGAGTCAGTGGGAAAAATCATGCTGTTCTGTGCAATATTATCAATCCGTTGGAAAAGATTTTTATAGTGTAAAATATCTGCGGTTTAAAACAGCAGACGATCTGCACTATGTATTCAGCACACACATTGTTCTTCCTGTCCTGGAAAATGATAATTACTAATGAACATAGAAAAGTGAATGAGAAAAAAAAAGATTTTTGGGAAACTGAGACTAACTCAGTAACTTAGAAATGTAATTACATTAAATGATTTGCCATCAGTTCCTGATCTCCACATAGATTTTTTTACGCCTTTGTTTTCACCCTTTCAGCTCTTCTACTGGAAAGCCTACTTTTCCATAATAGGCATTAAACAGGCTTTTGATATCAGTGGAAATAATCCCGTTGAGCTATAGGGAGCAGGGGCACACCTATTGTCTTAAAACTTTATTTTACAAACTGAGCTCTTGCTGGTGTCTGACTGATGGTTTAACTATGTGTTAGAAACTTGCCTCTTTTTTTGGCCTGTGGTAAGCTTGAGTGTGCTAACTTTAAAGTCTTAATTCTATAGAGACCTAGGGGTCATTCTCAATTAAGGCAATGTAACTGGTGGACCTGTGGGTTAAGCCTGCCTAGTTTCTTTGACCAACTTAGTTTATTATCTCATGTTAAGCTACTCCACTTGGCTTTTGATGCCCGTGTTACTTCTGTCTTTCTTGGTCTGCCTGCTTTGTTTATCTTGAAAGGCTTTTGGGGTTTGAGGTTGTTACAAGTTTGTGTAGTAAGATCTCTCCCCGAAAGCTGCTAGTATCTACTTGGTCTGGAAAGGACTAATTTAATGTTAACAATTACAAGAATATAAACTAGACAACAAGTACCTTGTTACAAGTGCCTTTAACTTTGAGTATGGTTTATGTACTTAATTACTGCATTACTCACCTTTATGGTTACATGAGCCTTTTTTCTTTTTTTTTTTCATGCAAGGAAAGAGACAGAAAAGGGAGGTTCCATCAATGCAGCCATCTTTCTGTGACGTGATCGCCAGGCTGCACCTTTCACAGAAACTGAAATAGTAGCACCGTTCCAATTTTTCTACCCCTTTAAGCAGTGCTAGTAACGATTCTCCTGTGGGCAGGCACTGTGAGTGTCAGGCGGGCTTAATGGCTTAAACATGGCCTAAAACTCTCCATGTAAACATTTCTGTTTGACTGAAATAGAAAACAAGAGGGATGATAATCCAACTAGTTGTGCATGTGTAGGCACACAATCTGTCCTTTGGTCAGCTCAGCACACTCTCCTTTACCTCTAATTTAAGACACATGAATGACAAGTGAGAGACGCTAACAGAAAAACAAAACTTTTCCTTAAAACCCTGTTTGCAGGCACCCTGACACTGCACAGATCGTGTGCTTCTCCCTGAGTGCCCAATACACTTGCTGCTGCTGGAGTGGCTGCACATAATCCCTGGACCTGGGCACATATCACTGCTTAGACCTTATGGCTGAGCCAGTGTCTCTGCCAGGAGATGGTGGGGACTCATACTCAATTCCTGTGATTGAGATGAATAAGTGTCTGAGTGAACCTCCAAGACAAGTTGATAATGTACAGAAAAAGCAAGTTACTAGCATTAATCAGACTTAAAGGGCATGAAATCAAGAGGAGCAACATGACAACCTTGAGATGAGAAACCTGTAGCAGTAGACAAATACTTGCAGCTAATCCTCTAATGGACAGCATGACGGGAAGACTACGTGATGGCTTTCTCTGTGTACAACCTCTGTGCTTACCAAGTTCCACATCTTACGCTTCACAGTTGTACCACATGTAATACTGCAGTTAGTCTGCCATGTAGGGAGTCACTGGAGATTTATCTTGATTTGCAGCCTGACATTTAAATGTTTTTAGACATCTTTTCACGCCTTTTCCTGGTCTCCAAATGGTCAAACCTGTTGATTTCCCTATATATGTGCAACTATATAGTTGTATTTGGTAGTTTTGCGGATATTTTAGAAAGCAGTATCTGTTCTGTTGTGTGGTTGGTGGTTTTTTTCTTTCTTACTGCTTTATACTGAAAGATTATTAATGATTCATTAATCAACTGTTGAAAGTATGATTGCTCCTGAATAGCTCTCAAAATCTGGCTTTTTACTACTTACTTTCATTAGTGCTTAATTAACAGAGGAGATGAAAACTAAAATCTTCAGCCCACTCAAAGATGAGATACTGCTTTTCAGAAAAGGGGTTCAGAACGTGGTGTGTCTTGCAAGCGAGTTGCAAAAATGCTGTAAATTTAAACCAACGTTTTCTGTATAAACTAGAAATACCACTGCTTTGTGCCAAGAGGAAGAGTGGAGAAATTGGTCCATCACTTTAATTTGTGATCTGTAACTTTACTGGATGCAGAAACAATAGTAAATGCCTGAGAAAACCATTAGTAGATTGGGAAGCAAGGATTGCCCAGTTAAAACCTTCTTCCTTCTCAGCTAATACATTACTGCTTGACTCTCTACTTGGTGTGCCATGGCCTACCTAATGCAATGCTATGAAGAGGATGAAAATACTTGTGGTGCAAAAGAAGCATGGAAGGGATGCAGTTTCCTGAGTATCCTGCTTTGTCGGTGCTATTTGTTGGCAAGTAGCTCGAGAGACAGACAAATCTACTAGCCTTAAATAACTCATGTCACATTACAGTTACCTTAATTTGTCTTCTCTTTAATCAACATTTCAGGGCTTGACACCTCATCTCATTTCCTATAATAGAATTAAAGGAATTTAGGGAAAAATACAAGGACTTAAGATAAATGCCCTATGGGGGAATCACCTGTCACACTCTTAATGACTTAAAAGGATCAGAATGTGATTTCCTAGCTCAGGATGGTTGATTATTTTAGTGCCTGATCCAAATTTAGTCAGTACACTGAAACTGTAAGTTGTGCTTATCCAACTAAGTGACTGGGCATCGTGGCCTTAGTTGCTTGCAAAAGAATATATGGTCTTAATGTTCAATGGAAAGAACCAATATTATGGGTTGAGGTGAAATGGCACTCAGAATGATAATGAAAGAACTGCCTATGATGGATCTAGGGTATAGACTCAGAACTATGTTCATCCACATTCAAAATTTGGAAAGGAGGATCTTTATTAAGGATGTGTAAACAAGGTGGACATGTGAATTGCTTGAAACAGAAACTTTTTTAGATTTGAAAAGGAAATAGGAGAACTGCTCCATAAATCACTTTGAATTTTAGATCCTTGAATTACTCCAAGTGTGAAATAATATTTGAGATCAGCATCTGGCTTGCTTAATGTATTATAGGCCTATTACCCTTTGAAAGAAGAGATCCTCCTACAATGTATAGTTTAAAACTACAAGAACGCAACTGAGATATTTGAAGCACCGATGCTGGAGTTTGTGCATAAGTTGTAAGGTGTCAATCTGTTGTGGAGAGAATGAGTTGGATATAAGTTTCTTGATTTTTCTTCAGAAAAAAAAAGAACTTTGAGTTACCTCTGATGCAACATAGATATATTTTTTTTCTCTGAATCCTTTTGTTCATATAGCATCATCATAATGACTGAAGTACCTGTAGATCACTAAATTTAATGAAATTGACGTAAAATTTATATCAAACCAATTACAGACCTGTTAATCACATGGTTTATTTTTCCATAAATGGAGTTTTGATTGTCCTGGTTGATTGTATCATTGATATACCATAGTCTTTTTAACATGGATAATGTCTTTAAGTATTAGGGAATAGAATATTTATTTCACCATTTTCATAGTTGCTTGACATTATGTTACTATTTAGTTTAATTGAGAAAATTATAAGTACTGTATCTAAAAATGTTACCAAACATTAGAATACACGTGTGTGTTTAGGACTGACCTTTGTGTTCTTGCTTTGGACATTCAGGTTAAAATAGGCACTCAGGTTTCAAACACTTTGCCTGTGTATGCAAATTAGAGAGTGTTCTTAAATGTGCCTTGTTAGGGTATTTTATGAGAATGCATTTTGTATTTTTCTACTCTTCTGTAGGTGTATACATAAATATATCTTTTTCCCCTTCCCATAGTGTTCTGAGGATTGCCTTAGCAAGTGCTCTACTGTGATGCTAATAGTCAAAGTTTTTTTGGTCCTGTTCTATTTCCAATTGTTCTGTATTTTATGGCTAGACACGTATTTAGGAGAGAACGTCTGTGAAAAACTCAAAGGTATCAGACTATAATAATATTTATAACAGACATGCAACAACCTGACTGCAAATAGCTCCAGCCGTTTTTAGAAGAAAATTGATAATAATGCTTCAAGTTATCTAAAACCATCAGAACTGGTTAAGGCCTCAGACCACTGTAGATGTTTAACTTCCTGGAAATCTCAGTTGTGGAAACACCTTTAAAGATTTAGTCTGAAATTTGGAAGAGCTGATTCTCCAAAGGTAACCTGGCACATGTATTAGCTGTGTGCTCGAACATGTTATCCACCCCCTGCAGTTCTGTTAGGCAAGCATTTATAAGTAATAAGGATAATTTTTGAGACAGGTTGAAGAAATGGACTGGTAGGAACCTCCTGAAGTACAACAAGGGAAAGTGCAAAGTTCCTGTACTTGGAGAGGAACAATGCCAGGCACCAGTACATGTTGAGGGCTGCCCAGCTGAAAAGCAGCTTGGCAGAAAAATGACCTACGGGTCCAGGTGAACACCAAGTAGAATAGAATAGAATCATTAAGGTTGGAAGAGACCTCAAGGATCATCCAGTCCAACTGTGTGTCCCCCCCCCCCCCCCACCTATTAACCACTAAACCATGTCCTTCAGTAGTGCACTAGCCAGCAATATGCCCTGGACGCAAAGAAGACTGATGAAGTCTTCGGCTGCCTTGGGGAAAGCATTGCCAGCAGGTCAAGGAAAGTGATCCTTCCCCTTTATTCAGCACTGATGAGGCCATAGCTGGAGTGCAGTTCTGAGCTCTCCAGTACAAGAGAGACATGGGGATACTGGAAAGATTATAGAGAAGGTACACAAAGTTGATTAAGGGACTGGAGCACCTCTCCTATGAGCAAAGGCTGACAGAGCTGGGACTGTTCAACCTGTAGAAGGAAAAGCTCAGGGGAATCTTGTCAATGGAATAAATACCTGAAGAGAGGGTGCCAGGAGGATGAAGCAAGGCTTTTTTCAGTGGTACCCAGTGACAGGACCAGAGGCCACAGGCACAACCTGAAACACAGGAGGTTCCCTCCAGACTTTGGGAAACGCTTTTTCACTGTGAAGTTGACCAAGCACTGGCACAGGTTGCTTGGGGATGTTGTGGAGTTTCCGTCCTTCTAGATGTTCCAAAGGCATCTGGACATGTCTTGGGCAACTTGCTCTAGGTGGCCCTGCTTGAGCAGGGGTTTGAAGCAGATAGCCTCCAGAGGTCTCTTCCAGGCTCAATCCTTCTGTGATTTTGTGAAAATTCACGTAGAATCTAATAGCTGTTTATTTTCGGGAGACTTGCTGCCTGTTTACAAATTCCTCAATCAGTAACCCATATGAATGGTGCTATGAACCAGATGCTCTTTTTGACCTTCCTGTGTGATTTTTCTTTTCTGAAATTTTTATGATTTAAAGCTGCATAGCTGCTGGAAATGATTGGCACACATAAAGCACCCTTATGTCATGGTTGCAGGAGAAACAAGTATTTTTAAAGTCACTGGAGGTCAGATGATATAGCACACTTAGGTTGGCCCTTTCTCTCTTTAAATGACTTGAACATATTTTTCTGTACTTAATTGATACTGGGAGGTTTTATGGGAAATTTAATCAGTCAGGCTTTGCCAGTTTTCAAAAACAACCCCGTGGAACAATATTTATGTGATATTAAACCTCTAGGAGTTACCAGAAAGGCTAATTAAAGCAGAATTATTTGCTAGTTTAAAGCTATATTACATTTTTATATTTCATTCATGTCTGAGTAAATATATGTACAGAGAAACATCAAAATAACAACCTGTGTATATATTCTATATATTTAACGTGTGCAGTGTGTCATGAACCAGAATTAATTTGATGTGTGGATTTTTGTAAATAAAGGATGATGTATGTGCCCTAAACAGGATCACAGTTAATTAAACAGATACTGCTTGGCTTGTTTATACCCAGTGCCAGAAATTGTTCCATATCAGCTGATAAAGGATGGCTTATGGTTCATTGTATCTGTTTGTTTCAATGAAATACTTCAAAATACAAAATTAATTTTTACATAGCTCAGTAGTATTACTGGTCTTTTTATAGAGTGGAAGTAAATACTTTGAAAAGATGTCAAGGGGCTAATGTAATTTATGGCACTTGAAGTAGACTTACAGTCCTCAGGATTTTTTGGATTATTTTACAGGAAGGAATGTTTTTATTGACCTGGAGATGGAGCAATAGGAAGACCAGTCTCTGCACTGAGGACAACAGTAGAAATGGTGATGGATGGTTTGGCAAGATGCATTTAGCCTTCTGGGGTAAATATATCTATAACTGCCAAATAATTCCTTTCCTCATGCTGTAGATGAATCATTCAGTAAACCATATATTCCTGTCAAGCATTCTCATTTTGCAGCAGGCTAGAAGCTTAGAATCATAGCATCATAGAATCGTTAAGGTTGGAAGAGACCTCAAGGATCACCCAGTCCAACCGCCCCCCCCCCCATGTCCTTCAGTACCATGTCTAACCTTTCCTTAAACACCCGCGGGAACAGTGACTCCACTACCTCCCTGGGCAACCTGTTCCAATGCCCGACCACCCCTTCCGAGAAGAAATTTCTCCTCATTTCCAACCTAAACCTCCCCTGGCGCAACTTGAAGCCGTTCCCCCTTGTCCTGTCTCTGGTTATCTGCGAGAAGAGGCCAACCCCCAGCTCACCACAACTTTCTTTCAGGTAGTTGTAGAGGGCAACAAGGTCTGCCCTGAGCCTTCTCTTCTCCAGACTAAACAGTCCCAGTTCCTTCAGCCGCTCCTCATAAGACCTGTGCTCCAGCCTCTTCACCAGCTTCGTTGCCCTTCTCTGGACACACTCCAGGGCCTCGATGTCCTCCTTGTGGTGAGGAGCACAAAACTGGACACAGTACTCAAGGTGCGGCCTCACCAGGGCTGAGTACAGGTGGATGATTACCTCCTTGCTCCTGCTGGCTACACTATTCCTGATACAAGCCAGGATGCCGTTGGCCTTCTTGGCCACCTGGGCACACTGCCGGCTCATTAGTATTTAATGAAGAAAAGTAAGCTTATTCTTAAAGATCTTTCCCATCATCGGTAACGGCGTTTAAAAAATAATACAAGTAAAAAGCTGCCTGTAATATATTTTTGTGTTTTAAAAACCAAAACCTACAAACCACCCCCCAAAAACATGTTACTACAAGAGATTGCTCAAGTGAAGGTTGGTGTATGTATACCTATAAATCCAAAAAGCTCCTGTACTCTTCACTGCCCAGAGGAATGCATTTTTGATGGAAAACCTGTTAAGTTTTACATTAAGAATATAAAGAAGGTGAAGTCAAAAAGAAGTCATGGTGACTTACCTGACAGTTATGGGATTTGTCTCTTTTTTTCAGAACACATGCAGATATCCTGTTTTGATCACTTTTCTTGGAAGCATTATAAGTAAAGTAAGCACTGCAGATAGTAGTCATCCTTTCATTGAAGTAAAGTCTGTATGAATAATTTATGCTAACTTGAAAACAGCATTGATATAATTACCCTAATGCTATTTATGTTTTTGATGTTTTAAAAATGACATAGCAACTGTTTCTCAAATATTCATATTTGAAATGAGAAAATATACTGCAGAAAATATGGAAAATATTTTATTAATCACAGAGCCTCAGGTAGTCTTGAACTGGTTTCTTTATCTATCTTGAGCTTTTTCAGTGACAGTGTTGCATTTCATGACTTTGGGTGAGAAGTCCTTTCATGAATTTGGTTAAATTCAAGCAGGATTTAAGCAGGAGGAACTCCAAAGATTAGAGCTGGTGTTATGCCCCACTTATTCCAGGGCTTGATGTCTATTTGCTGACTTTGTCACAAAGGAAGTTCAAGTCATTTATAGTAGACAGCTGTGCAGATCAGGATCAGGTATCTGCTAAAGTAAACGTTTGCATTTTTACCCTAAATCTGTGCCAGGGTGTTACTGAAATAAGTACTCTAACAAATGCCAACTTATGAATTATTAGTGTCTGTTAAGTTGATATTTCCATCAAGTCTTACAGGTTTGATTTCTGGAAAACATACATTGTCTCCATTTGAAAATGTGGTGGAGTGACCATGGCCAGCAGCTAAGCCTTCACCCAGTCATTTGCTCAGTATCCCACAGCAGGATGGACAAAAGTGAGAAAAAATTGTTGGTTGAGAGAGAGACAGTTTAATAAATGAAGGAGACCCCAACAGACCAAGCGATGCAAAGGCAGTCACTCACTACCTCCTGTTGGCAGATGGATGTCCAACCAGTATCTGAGCAATGGCTACCTTGGAAAAACTGGCCCCAGCGAGTTTTATAGCTAAGCATGTTGTCATATGATGTGGAACACCTGTGGTCAGTTTGAGCCAGCTGTTCTGGCTGTGTTCCATCACAACCTCTTGCTCAACACTAGCCTACTCCCTGAGGTGGCAGAATGGGAAACTGAAGTGGCCTTGGTTCTGTGCAAGCACTCTGAAGCAGCTGCTAGAACACTGATGTGTTATCGAGATTCTTATTTTTTTTAAGCACAAACATAAAACACCGGTACATATGGACTGTTACTGGAAAAAAAAACAAACAACTCCATCCCAGCCAGATGAATGCAAATACAGAAAACAATGCCATTTGTGGAAGTAAGAAAACTAAGTCACTTAGGAAACTTCTGGAATATCATGAATTTGTCTGGTAGAAACAAGCTAGATTACCAAAAATAGCTACAGTAGCTGTTTGCTACAGCAAGACAGATATGAAAACTTTCTGGACTCCCCCCAAACAAGACAGAAGTAGCAACTTTGATTTTGCAAGATTTTCAGATAACTTTAAATAAGAACCTGGCTCTTGGGCTATGTACTTCACCTGTAATTGTGCTTCATAAAATAAACAAGATGGAGTAATTACACCAAATATCCAGTCTCCACAGGTAATGATAACAGCAGTGACCTCCAGCATAAAAGCAAGTATCTATAAAAATGAAGAACTAAAGTGGGAGTAACTGTCCCCCTGGAACAACTTACCACAGTAATAAGTCTCATAGTGGCAGATTTGGCATTGGTTTTGGAACATAAGGAACAGCTCAGTATAAAACAAGCAATGTCAGCATCCAAAGCACATCTGCCACTGAATTTTTTTTTTAAAATTTTTTCTTTTAAAAAGAATGGGGAGACAGCTGTCTTGGGAAAGTCCTTAGTAGTGTATGCATTCTTAACACCTTGGATTGGGTGTAATTTTGAAATTCTATACAGGTACAACTACTCCCTTCTATTACTATAAGAGTATAGACTATGGGTCATAATTGCTTTGCACACATTTTTCTCTGAAATAGGCATTCTGGTGATCATCTGAAGTGAGGGTCTGCATAGTGGTGGGACAAAGACTTTCTTCCACAAGGTTGTGGGTGACTCCGGCATGAGAAAGGCAGAAAGGGCACGGAAGCACAGAGGTTGGGAGAGACCCTTGGAGGTCTGCCATCCAATTTCCTCTCAGAGCAGTCCCAGCTGGATCTGGTTGCTTGGGACCTTGGTCAGTCATGGTTGGATATCCCTGAGGATGGAAACTCTGAAGCCTCTCTGGGCACCTGTTCCATGTCTGAGCACCTTTATAGTGACAATCTTTTCCTTTCATCTAGCTGAGATTTCTCCTGGACGTGGTTCTGCTCATCCTTCTGCCATGGAGCACCTCTGAAAAGAGTCAGACTTCATTTTATCTACAGCCTCAGGGAGGCAGCTGAAGTCTCTAGTCAAGTCCGCCCCTGAGCCTTTTCTTCTTGGTGCTGACTGGAGACAGTCCCTCAGCCCACCCTCATTTGCCATGTGCCCTGGACTCTTATAGCCTCTGAGGCCCTGGGCCAGGCACACACCCCACCCATCAGTGTCCTTTCTGGACTGGGGAGACCGGGTGAGGGCACAGGAGTCAAGATGCAGCCACCAAAGTGCCAAATAAGAGAGGGAAGCTTTTTTACCCCCTTTTTTGTTGTTTTATCGGTGTCTTCTTTAAACCATACTTGCTTAACCAGTTTAGAAAAAGAGCTCTCTGTGTCTGTTTGAAGAATTACAAGCAGCTTCTGAATTGGAGCCTGCAGGCAGGTTTCCAGGGTGAAGCTCCTGCCCTTCCAGGACTTTGAGAACACAGAGGATAGGAAAGGATGGGAGAGACACCATTCTTTTTCTTTCAGTATCTGCTTTGAGGTAGAATAAGAACTAGGAAATAGAAAAGTGAGTAATGAGATCACTTGAGGAAGGTGTAGAGACACAGGTTCATTAAGGTTTGCTCTTTAGTGTTCTTAATAAATGTGGCAATGCAAAATTGGTTTGCAGCATTGCTGTCTGTTAAAACTCTTTATTAAGCTGCGGGCTCTTTTTGCCTTCCTGTGCTCATCATGTATCACTGTTCTGGTTTGTGGCTTGTTTTGTTGCTTTGCTTTTTTTTAAGCATCAAGAAGGGTAAGCAACTGTTTGTTTCTTTGACTGAAACTGTCAAATAAACCCCTCACGGCTGTACAGTGCAACACCTGTATTGCTGCCACCTGCTGCACTATTCTGCCAATGACAGAATGCGTGAAGTCTTTCAACCTTAGAGTTGCATTTTTTTGGTTTTCATGCAGGCTGGGCATGATTTTTTCCAACTGGTGCTTGTCAACAGGAGCAGCCTCCTCATCCATGCCATCTTTCCATCTGATTCCTGGAAGGTCTCAGTCTTAATCAGGCTAATAGTAATTTTTGAGACTTTGTTGTGGTGTTGTTTTTTTTTGTGTTGTTGGTTTTTTTTTTTAAAATGCATCAGAATCCCTCGAGAATTTTTGGCATTGTACTTGTAAATCTGATGTTTTGCTCCATGTCATCAACACAACTTCTACCATACTGATGATTCTCTCATAAGTAGCTCAGTCTTCAAATAATTCTCCCTTTTGTTCCCCACATCAGGGGGGAACACAGGTTTCCTAAATCCTAAATGTGATGTTTGTGTTCTATCTCAGTATCTATGTGTAAATTAGAGGAGTCAGTGTTTAAGTGGAACATATAAAAACATTAATATGTCTGTATTTTGTTGGAACTGCTCTGATTTTCTGAAGATAGGGAGGAATGCTCTATAGACCATGTACTGGAGCATTTCATCCACTCATGCTGCATTTTGTATACTTTGCCCTTGATTATGTTGTGATGTGAATTGATAATCCTAAACAATTTCTCTTTCCCATTCAATTTATTCCTTCTGAAGAGTGTTTTGCTTCAGGGTGAGATCTCCTCTATCTCATTTCCATCAGATTACATCCTGTCACTTAAATCAAAAGTGACTTTTCTTTAGTGAGATTTTAATAACATAGTCTAGTTCCAAACAGAACATATTTGAAGAAAATATTGTAAGCTGTGTTTTCCGTGAGATTTGCACACATCTCCACATTTATTTTCTCAAACAACAGTTATAACATCAGCTTAGCAGGTGCTTAGAAGTAACTTGTGTTTTGGTGTATATTTTTCCACTAGGGGAGTGCTGGTGACTAGAAATTATTATATTCCTGTTGGTAAGGAATCTGATGCATGGGTAGTTTCGTCCTGTGTTTCCTTTGCTTGATAAAGCTTAATTTCAAGCAGATGTTCTATGCCTTTGGAGTGATACTGTATAATTTTAATCATGTGGTAGATGCTGTGTGGGGTTTTTTTGGGTATCATCATCACAGATGTTGTAGGGTGTGTTGCTCTCAATATCTGTGGCAGTGTTTTACTTACTTGTAAAGTAAGTGAAAACTTAGCTTGTCCACGCGGAGTGAAACAGCAGGCTTTACAGGATAAAACGAGAACTATTACCACTGCTGTTACTGCCTCTGGCAGTTTTGTTAATCCAAACTCTAGGTGCCTTTGACTTTTAGTACAAGTTCATGAAAATGAAAGTTTTCAGTTTTATTACAGTCTCCTGGTTTTTCGTTCCCCAAAACGTATAGCGTGTTTTGAGCTTAGGCTTGTCTGAATCAAAACGGTTGCAAACTTATTTGAGAAACAAAGGGAAACCATTTTCAAGATCTATGTTTTGGTTCAGGAGGTGAACCAAAATCCAGATTTATTTTTTTGCTCTTGGACATATATGTTGTCAAAATAGTAAGAAGAATACACTTTCTTTCTTCCCTTCCTCTCTACAACCTATAATTTGAGATTTCTAGACTTCTTTCCTAAGATCAGAAGATTTTCATCACAAAAGTGATACTTTCAGTAGGAGGTACAGTGTAAGAGTGGGAATTGACTTCCATAAAAGGCCACAAGGCTCTGAATTGATATTTTTGGTAATAATGTAAGAACTATGTCCTGAGGGTTATATTCTTCTCGTGTTCCGTTCTCTCCTTCAGTGTTCATTGGGTTTGACTTGAATATAGGATGAGGGATTGGATAATATTTTTTCCTCCTGTATGACTCTGACTTCTAAAAACCTCGTGGGAGGAATTCAACCCGCTGACATATCTTTTGAAAAGTTGAAACGTTTTATATAGAAAATGTCAAAAATGAAACATTTTGAGTTTTCAGAGTGAAATGCCCTATTTTGAAATGTTGCTGTAAAATGTGTCAATATTGTCAAATTCCCTCTTTCATTAAGGCTAAGCTACTTTGCAAATGTGACTTGCATATGCGATTAGGGGGTTTTTTTTTGAGACAAAGCATCTGATTAATTTACTGTTGTCTGATGTGTTCTTTGAGCTTTAAAGAAAAAAAACTGTCAGGTTTTCCTACTTTTTTCCAGTTACATAGCATTTATCATTTTATTTGGTCTCCCTTATTTTCACAGTTAAGTACTGGCAATTGTAGCCTATATTCATGCATGTATAATTTTAACCTTTACTAATTGTGTTATGACAGAAATTAAATTAAAACATTAACAAATAAAGCTAAAAACTATCAGGCTAGGCACAGCCCGAGTGGGCTAGGTTGTTTGAACTCTTTAACTGCTAGAGAGAGTCCAGCGCAGAGCCACTAAGATGATCAAGGGAGTGGAACATCTCCCTTATGCGGAAAGGCTGAGGGAGCTGGGTCTCTTTAGCTTGGAGAAGAGGAGGCTGAGGAGTGACCTCATCAATGTTTATAAGTATGTAAAGGGTGAGTGTCAGGAAGATGGAGCCAGGCTCTTCTCGGCCTCACTAAGCGATAGGACAAGGGGCAACGAGTGCAAATTGGAGCATAGGAGGTTCCGGGTTAATGTAAGGAAAAACTTTTTCACTGTGAGGGTGACAGAGCACTGGCACAGGCTGCCCAGAGAGGTTGTGGAGTCTCCTTCTCTGGAGACATTCAAAACCTGACTGGACGTGTTCCTGAGTGATGTGCTCTAGGTGGCCCTGCCTTGGCAGGGAGGGTTGGACTAGATGATATTTCGAGGTCCCTTCCAACCCTTGTGATTCTGTGAAATAATGTATGTTAATGCAACAATTTCACAGTTCTCATGACTTTGTTTGTTGGTTTTAAAATCAAACTTTTACCAGAATCAGTTGTTCATTAGACTGCCATTTTGATGCAAAAAATAAATGGGAAGTGATTTCAGACAGAATTTTCCAATGAGTCTATTTTTGGGGAGTTTGTGAAGTGATTAGTCAAGTGTGTTGATGGTGCTACTGATGTTGAGGTAAGATGATGAGAAATTGTCCTGGCTTTGGCTGAGATAAAATTAATTCTCTTTCTAGTAGCTGGCATAGTACTGTGGTTTGGATTTAGTATGAGAATAATGTTGATAACACACTGAAATTTTCAATTGTTGCTGGGCAGTTTTATGTCTGCACTAAGTCAAGAACTTTCCAACTTCTCATGACCTGCCAAGTGGACAAGAAGCTGGGAGAGAACAGCCAGGACAGCTGACCCAGGCTGGCCAGAGGGATATTCCCTGCCCTATAGTGTCATGCTCTGTACATAACTGGGGAAGAGAGCCGGGAGGCAGGGATCTCTGCTTGGAAACAGACTGGACATCGGGTTGTTTTTTTCAGTATGTGGCGAGCAATTGCATTTATGCATTGTTTTATGTATATTCTTTATTATAATTATTGTTGTTGTTATTATCTTCCTTTCTTATCCTATTAAACTGTCTTTATCTCAACTTGTGAGGTTTTTCTTCCATTCTTCTCCCTGACTTGGTGGGGGGCAATGGGGGAAAGGGCAGGGATGAGCAAGTGGCTGCGTAGTGCTTAGTTACAAGCTGGGGTTAAACCATGACAGAAATCTAAGGTCTTCTATAACTGTTGCTGTAACAAACCTTATTCTCTTTCCTAACTATTCCCAGTATATGCATGTGGAGATAGTCGCTATTTTCAATTTACTTTCAACTGACGTTTTAGATGTTTAAAATGTTTCCCTCCAAGTAATTCAACTTAATGTGCTTTTTATTCTTGAAAACAAAACAAAACTTGCTTTCTGTTCTATTCTGTTATAATCTATCTGTAGCTTCCCTTTTTTCCTGAAAAGTTAAATGTGTCAAATAGAACAAAATGTGATGGATATGATAATGCCTGTGCTCTTTTATTATGGGAAGGACAGATATGGCCTCTACAGACCAATGAAATCAAGGGAAGAGAGAAATTTTTCTCCTAGAAAAGGTATATCTCTGGTCAGAGAAGGTGCATCTATGAAAACACTGGTGCAATGTGAAAAGGGGAGCATTGGAGCAGTGTAGGTGCAAGGTGCGAGCACCGAAAAAGAGAACCTGCGCTGTGCACTTGTTCAGACAGACTCGCTCAGTGCCTCAGTGACCGACAGGTATCAAGTGTTGAATGAAGGGACAGTAAAAATTTCCTTTTTTTTTCTCCTCTTGATGTTAGCAATTCCTAAGTAAGTTAAAATAAAGAAGTAATTATTTTGAATCTGGTCTTGGGTTGTTTTTTTTTTTGCACTTGAATTCTGCTGCCCTCCATTCACCTGGATTACTTGCAAGATTGCTGATCATTATTTGTCTTTTTTTGCAAGTAATGCCAGATTGAAGAAGCTTTCCTAAATGTCTTTTCTGTAATGATTACTTGTTAGATTTTGAGCTCTCTCTGTCTTGCTTATCTCTTTCAGTCTATGATTCAGGCCCACCTGAATAAATGTACAGCTCTCTGGTTCAGTCCCAGTCTGAGAAGTTACTCGCAGCTTCCAGTAATTCAGCCAGGGCTGTTGGATCCCCACACTACACCAGTCCTTTCCCTGTCACTCGGGGAGCATGCTGCAAGGTGCCAAGCATTTTCGTTTGCTCTGGGCACCAAGCTTAATGGGTATAGGTTTCTATACATGCTGAAGACAACCTCTGTTCTGTGGCGGGTGCCTACCCCCTGGCATCCTGTACAGATAGTTCCCCAACTGCATCACTTGGGAGACCTGTAGAGTGGCTGCTCCTTTGTCCATGTGGCTGGATTTCCCCCTGCAGGAAACCAGTTTCTATAAGATGTGCACTTATGCTGTGTCCCACACACATTTAAGAGGTGCAAAGCGTGTGTTCAGGCATGAACGCATCCATGCGGTGGTACAGGTGCCTGCCTCCTTGCTGACTACTTCTCCGCTATCAAAGAATTGTCGTTCTCCTGTCATGCAAATAATCTCTATCGCACACTTGACCTGTAGGAAAGGAGAGAGATTAACAGGACGTTCATGATGCTTATCTCTGCTGAGCTGTATTGTACAGCAGAAATGGTTCATTTTGCCAGATATTATAAATTTCTGTAGAATCTGAATGCTTTCAAAGCAATACATGTTTGGGTGCTTTAGCTTCTTAGTACATTATATACATGTGTGGATAAGCTGACCAAAACATAACTTTGAAAGTGTTTTATTTTTAAACCAGGAAACAATGAAGTGATTGTAAATATTTATGTATTATAGCGAAAATGCAAGAAAATTTGGTTGTCCTCTTTTTCTTCACATTGATAATTTGAGAAGTTTGCCATTCAGTATTTCTTATTTTAGTTGTAAAATTTGCCATTTAGTCCTGTTTGCTTTAACTGTAAGAGTATGAAACTTTGTAGTACCCTCACTGTTGAAAAAACATTTCTAAGTCAGGTTGTTAAGCCTTTTTAACACACTGTATATGGCAATACAAAAGACAGGTTGCCTTTGAGGGAAATGAGAGTATAAAAATGAAGGGAAATTTGGTGTGACGTGCATCTTTCGTTGACTAACTTGGAAGAAAGATTGTTACTGTGTTATGGCAAAAGTAATTTGACTGGCAAATATGGATTCAGCATGTCTTTTTAAGTATCATTTTTGTGGCTGCTTTTCATGTTGGGTGTAACCAGAGTCCCTCTCTCAGTGTAGTTCAACGAGGTTGCATGGTGTAACCGACTACAGAATTGCATACCTAACGCAAAGCTGATGGAAGAGATTTGGGTTTTAGTAACCTTGAATTGTGTCTTCAGAACACTGACTTGGCATAGGGCAGGAAGCAAAATGTTTCCGTGCTGCTTGTACAGTTCTGCAGTGGTCAGGGTGTGCAAAATTAATTGCTACAAGGTCAAGAAACCACCACCATTCAGGCTACCTTCCTGCTGAAGGAAAGATTTCTTTTTCTTATGGGATGGTTTTAGACTCTTTTCTCTTTTTTCACAGTGGCAATCCGTATTTCTAGCCTCAAACTTCTCTGCTGATGTAAATATCTTTTCCAGTTAAAAACAACTTTGACCTCTAGGGTAAGGTAAGCAAGCAAGCAGGACATCTAGTAAATATTAGGGCTTTTATATGAAATCATCATGGGTGCTGCTGGAGGTTTGTTTTTTTCTTTTTTTTTTCCTTCTCCTGTAATAGGAAGGTCAATGACATTTCTATATCAAGTGCTGTAGTGATCAGAAAGTCTTGCTATTGAAAAGGAGAATTATTTGCTCTTTGCCAGAGATCCCAGTTGATGTCAGGCAAGTGTAAGAAATACCCTCCTAGTTTAGAGTGGCAGTCTGTCAGTCCTCCTACGCCATCTCCAACGGTGACAATGGAAGATGCAGTTTAGGCAGGGCTTGTGTGCTTGTATGTGTTCTTTGGTCCTTTATCTTTCTACTTTTCCAGGATCTACAGCTATATTAAACACTGCACAAAGGCTGCACCCTTGCCCAGTCCTTTTAGTACCCACTAAGCATGGTACCTGAATTTCTCAAAGCTGTCTTTTAAAGCTGCTAATATTGTCTGCCTCCACAGCCTCCTGTGGCAGCAGGGTCTACAAATTCTCTACTTGCTCTCCAGAGAAGGAGCTTTATCTGGTTTGGGCTATCTCTCACTGGTGTCATCAGGGGACCACCTTGTTGTTGTATTGCAGGATTTGGTGAATGTGAGCTTACCTATTGCTTTTGCAACTTTCTAAACTGTGATCCTAGCAGTGGTGGTGTGTATTTTGTTTTTCAGTCCTCAAGCTCTGTGTGTGTATCCCAGACATCTGCCTGTGCTTTGTTTGTGAACACAGCAGGTATAGGTGGAGTCCAGCCCTATGGTGTTGAACAGCCTTGAGGTAACAGGGCTGCTGGTACTGAATTTCAAGTATGATTTCTGTGGTGTTACCAAAGTCTGTCACCTCTCAGATCAGCGAAACAATATTGATGGGTTTTTTCCACCTCTGTAGAAGTTTCCATGTGAAAATCTGGAAATGTTTATATAGATATTAATGAGTTGTACTTTAAAGGAGCTTTATGAGAGTTGCAGCAAGAAAGAAAGAGAAATATAATATGCTTCTAAGTGGAACATCCTAAAATATACTGTACATTAAGTGATACTCTGCACTGCGTAATTCTTTTTGCATAAACTATTATATCTGATTTTATTACACTGTAGGTTAAAATTGCTTCAATCAAGACATTGCTTTGGGATTTGAGTTGGGTTTTTTTCTTTAACTATGATCTTTCGTTTATACCCATTAAATCTGCAGAGTAAAAGTGATTAAAATGTTATGTTCTGCATATGTCCCCCAAGTATACAGAGTTTTTACCACTTATTAAAATAGGAAAGTCATGACGTTGTTATGAGGTAGCCTGTATATAACCTATTTAATATAAAATGATACTGAGCAAATAGAATTTAAATGTCAGAGAGCATATAGATTCCTGTATTATAAGTATTTTTAGAATTTTTTAGAAATCTATATTGTTTCCATTATGAATAGAATATTACCCATATTGTGGTAATTAAGGTACAATAACTCTAAAATTTCCAGCTGATCATCCAAATTTTTGAAGAATTTCTTCCTGAAGCTTGATTAAACGCTTGCCTAAAATTCAGGTTTTGCTCACACTAAAATGTAATCCTCAAATTTAATTGAAATTACTTTAAAAATGTTTTTAATCTAGAATAATAATTCTGAATCTAGGATATCTGTCCTAGAATTCTTCTTATTATCCAGTGTCATGACAGTATAGAGGAGGTTATGTGAAAAAGGAACATACTCTGAATACACTGTTACTACAAATTAACCTCTGAGTTCAAATTTCAGAACAGGTTTTTCTCCAAGAAATGCTCTCAATTGATGATGGGGAATATATTGTATTTTCTTTCTCTTTGCATGACAGAGACAACAAGAATGGGTTGATAAGGGAGAGACACAAGATACTGCTGTAGTATTGCAATTCTAAATAAACTTGATAACAAAATTATTTTCTGCTATTGAAAGACACTGCCTCTGCAAAGTGGACACCTGTTTTGTCCACAAGGCTTAACAATAATATCACAACGCATCACAGTATTGAGATACCTTTTCTTATGTATTGCCTTCAAGTGGCATCCTCCTTTTCAAGCATGCACTTAAATTTCTGGTGACTAGCCTATTTTAAATTGGCTTCATGGACATGTGGAATGGTGCGTGTATCTGCAGCATGAAACTGTTCATGAAGCAGAAAACAAAAGCTATTTCAAGAAGAAATGGCTGTTTCTTAGAATGCATCTTTGGTTTTCTGGCATTATATTGCCCACAGATGCTGCAGATTTCTCTAGCACATCTTGTTGTTTCATGACTGCTTACACACTACAATTTTATTCATAGATCTTCTCTGAATATTGCTGCTTTTTTTTTTTTTTT
>VWZZ01001026.1:88263-143963 GCA_013399095.1 Psophia crepitans | reverse complement strand
TTTTTTTTTTTTTTTCATGGGAGCTTACTTCTTTACCCACTTCAAGAAGAAGCCTTTGTATCTGTGATTTCAGACTCTGGACTGCACTAAGTACAAATCACTTGCCTGTACTCTGGCTTATGAAAAATATTTGTCACAGGCAATGCTAGAAGGAGAATTTACTGCTTAAATATAGGTAATGAAGAGCTGACCCTCACCATTTTACAGGGAGAAACCATCTGGGCTTGGGGGGAAGAGGGAGGGAGGAGGGCAGAAAGAAGTCAAGTCAGGTTTAAGATATATGCTGCTTTTAAATTTCCCTACAGGTTCAGTGCATTAGTTGACTTGTCACATCACATTTTCTGAGATTCTTTGTATTATGTCACATAATATGACAGAGATAACCCTTGTGACAAATCACACAAGCCAGTGTGTCAGCGGGGAAATAGGAAACTGACAGTTTTCTGAACAGTCCCATAAAAACACTCATTAGAATTTTGTAAAAAGTAACTTTTTAGAAATCTAGACCCATGTTTTTTCTTGCTGAAAGCTTTCTCTTCAAACAAACTTCACAGTACTAATTTTAAAAAAAAAAAAAAGGAAAGATTAAAATAACTGACAGAGTACGGGCTCTGGCTGATGCGTGGGAAAAGCCTAGACTGGGTTGGTGGATAGGAGAGTCCGGCCTCAGCTTTTCATTCCGCCTCCCTGCCCCACACAGATGTCTGAGCTGCTCAACCCTTGCTCCTGACCTGCAGCTTTACAGTCTTAAAGCCCTGTGCTGGAAATGACACTGACTGATGAGCAGCTTCTGTATGAGGAGACTTAGGCAGCGTTTTGCCAGCCATACTGAAACGAGTAGCTGTGACTTGCCCTCATACAGAGGTGGGCAGAATCGGTAGGTCCTCCCTCCCATCCCTAACCTGCTTCCTGTCTTTGCACTAAATAGTAAGGAAACATTTACGCTCTCTTTTCCTGTTGTGAGGTGCTGACGTTGTTTCTGTATTCATACTCGTTATCTGTATTCATTCATGGTTTGCAGTTTCTGTTTCAGACCCATCTTTTTCCTCCTTAGTTTTCTATTTAGCAAGTGACTCTATAATGGTGGGGGGAAAAAGGGGTTTTGACAAAATGGTTCTTGGGCGGCCCAACCCTGAAGCTGTTATAAAAAGAGAGAGCTATGCGAGGTGAACTTTCACATTTTGAAAAACCTTTCCTGTATATTGCATCTGGTTTCTATTTTGCTTTTTTTTTTTTCCTTCTTAGTGGGTGGTGTGTGCTTACAAATTAAAGCAACACATATCTCTGCTCAGTCTTTTCAAACCTAGCCACAGCATTCTCACTGAAGTTACATGGACAGTCATAGATTTAGAAGTTCTGGGGGAACCTTGGTCCTGAAATCAAAAAGAGGACTTATGAGTAACTGGAAAAGGTAGCTATTTATACATGTAATGGGCTTCTGTTTAAAGTTGGGAGTGGCTCTTTCCAAATAGCAGGAAAGAAACCAACTTCTGTACAGTCAATGCTAGAGTTATTATGTATAAATATAGGGCCTAGAACAACTGATATACCGTTGCTCTTATAGGTTTCTTGTAGTTTTAAAATTTAAAGGAAGTTGAGTGATTGATAAAGCCCTCAGGCTCTTTAAAAAATATGATTATAATTCTCTCTGCTACAGTTACTTTTGCCAGCTCTTGTTTTCCACGTTCCTGGACAGCTAAAGTAGTAGCATTACTTAGAGAGCTTTATGAGCAATTTGACAAACTCATCTGTGGGTGCCATATCCCCATTTATTTTCTATTATTGTTTAAAATAAATAAAAGATACCATAGTTGCTCCATGTCTCAGGGCTGTGACTTATGTTCCCTAAAATGAAAATATTACAGTAGTTTGGGATGCTACTGCAACTGTGAATGCTACCCTCGTCTTCTCCTGGAAGTTATGATTCCCAGGGTAGTCAGCACTTCCATCAATCTTCTTACAAGGCAGTCATCTCTGGCAGAGGGGTATAATGGACAGTAAGAAGGGATATCTTCTTATACTCTTGTGATTAGATATATATACACCAGGGCCTGTGTGGAGTTCAGTTTAACCAGGTTTGTAAGGATAAGCAAAAGGTTCATTGCTGTTGCACTCTGATTTGTACAGAGGTCTGAGAGGATGAGTAGTGATAGGATGTAAGAAAAACCTCACAACAAATGGAGTAATAAAATAGCTGTATTCATAAGATAGAATAAAAAGAAGAGCACAGATGGCAAGTAAATCTCATGTCTGTTCAGATGCTGGGAAGGGTGGTTTCATGCAGCATCAGACAGATCCTGGATGGACATTCCCACAGGATGCTGCACAAATCCAGTTTGTGGAGAGGTTCCTCCTCCCTCACATACCCTCGTGCCTTTTATTTTGTGTAACAACCAGAATAGCCCATCTTCTCCTGAGAGGTTGGACGTTATCTCTTCACAGCATCCACCACTGTGCAGCACAGGCTGGTGCAGGGCACTCCAGCACTTTCCCTTACAGTGGCTACTCATGCTAACATACAGGTTTCTCTCAAGTTCAAGTAGAGCAGACATGGCCTATTCAAGACCTTGAAGTCTTCTGCAAGGTTCACAGTACGGTTCTCTAGTGGATGTTGGCTACTTGTTTTCAAAATGTTTTTAACCAGGGCGATGTTGAAGTTGCATGCGGAGGAGAAGCTGAAATCCTGGTGAAAGGGGGAAATTACATTTTTCCTGGCTCCTTCATGAGTGGTCAATCATGAACTTAAAGACCATAGTTATGTATTTTGCCATTTCTACTGTAGTGAATCTTGATAACATGCAAAATAAAACTCTGATGGAAACAGCTCAGGGATTATTTTTTGATCAGATAACTGAAAATATTATGAGTCAGAGATGTAGTTTTCTGTTCCCAAATTTGTTTTCTGATATGACAGAATCAATTGCATTTACTCATGCTGATTCTGAAATAGGAAAATAACTTGTTGGATGACTCTTTCTGTTGCCATAAATTTTTGAATGTTCCGAAGAACTTGCAAAGTAAGCTCCTGTTTTGCACTTGCAGGAAACATTCCTGCACTTACAGGAGACTGTATAGGAGGTCTCGTAGCGCTTGTTACTGACTTTTCTTTAGGAAGATGCTGCAATCTGTAATCCAAACCAAATCAACTTCTGTACCTGTACAGAGAGGAAATTCAATAAGGTGTATGTGCAACACAGACAATAAAAAGAGTTCAGTACATTTTGGGGGCAGAATGATCATCTAATGTAATCTCTTGTAGATCACAGGTTGCTAAACTTCAATTATCTCTGTTTTGAGCCCAGCAGCCTGGCGAAAATACATCCATCAGAACAGGATCTGCTATTAAGTTCCTTACTTCCATTAGCAATCCTATATACATCTCTGTAAGAGGAACAAACAGTGTCTGAAATCACAATTTCCCTGCATTCCTGTGACTTGGTGTGTCATTTATATACGATGGCTTTAGCAGTGTATCATCCTCCCTTCAAAACAGCTTAATCTTGTGTTTTCTTTGTTAATATTTATAAATTGCTTTGTAGAAAAAGATTGCCTACAGTTGATTATGTGTAGTGCTTCCATTGGTTAAGATAACTTTATTTTTCTTCGTTTTTGTTACCTGATGTTTAAAGGCACAATAAACCATGATATACTTCTGCAGCTGTTGCAGGAGAGCGTCAAAATAGTGCCTTTCTTCCCGGTGTATAAGGAGGATGTTTTAGGAGTCGTTTCTATTAAGCGAACTGCTTCCTGACCTCTTGTGTTTCCTTTTTGCAGTTCAACTGCATGCAAATCTGTGGACTTTACCTTCAGCTAAATTTTTCATTCTTCCAGGCTAATTTCCAAGTCTGTGATGGCACCTGGCCTTTGAAATTTTGTGGCAATTCTGAACTCACTTTCAGCAGTGGCATTAGATTCCCTCACTGTTAACTATTCTGTTGTACAAACATAAACACTCTTCCATGAAAATATTAGCCTGCCAGGAGTTTTCAAAGCTGTGCTGTATCAGTGTATGGGTGGGATAGTTATGCAGTACTGTATAGTGTTACGTAATTGTGTCAGGTGTGGTATGTCCATAGAGTTCTACAATACGTTATCATAACTAACATTTTCCTGATCTGATTTTCATTGTTATCCTGTGCAGTTTTGTAAGATCTGCAATGCGATTAATTCCTCCAAAAGATTAGGTTTTGCGTATTAATCATTTTTATTTTTTTTAATACTCATTGCCATGTCATGACTGTTTTTGGTTTTTGTAGTTCTTACATGTATAGCCCTACCACAGCTAGGCTCAGTAGTAACATGATATACTGAATACTGTATTGAATGCACCTTTTATTCCCTCTGGACTAGGGCATTTTCTCTGGTGAGGATATTTAGCTGAAAACTTAATGGGAACATCAGCTGAAGCCTAACTAAAATCATAATCTGTTTTCGGGGATTTGAGACAAGGAACAGTTAGTTGAGAGGCACCTCAGTAAAGGAAGTTGTGCTGCTTTTGGCTGGTGTAGAGTTAATTTTCTTCATAGTAGACAGTATGGAGCTGTGTCTTGGATTTGTGCTAAAAACGTTGTTGATAACACAGGGATGTTTTAGTTACTGCTGAGCAGTGCTTACACAGAGCCGAGGCCTTTTCTGCTTCTCACACCACCCCACCAGCAAGTAGGCTGGGTGTGCACGAGGAGTTGGGAGGGGACACAGCTGGGACCGCTGACCCCAACTGACCCAAGGGATATTCCATACCATATGATGTCATGCTCAGCATATAAAACTCTGGGAAGAAGAAGGAAGGGGGGGGACATTTGAAGTGATGGTGTTTGTCTTCCCAAGTAACCGTTACATGTGATGGTGCCCTGCTGTCCTGGGGATGCTGAACACCTGCCTGCCGTGGGGAGTGGGGAATGAATTCCTCTTCTTGCTATGCTTGCGTGTGCGGCTTTTGCTTTCCCTGTTAAACTGTCTTGATCTCAACCCATGAGTTTTCTCACTTTCACTCTTCTGATTCTTTTCCCCATGAGTGAGCGACTCTGTTGTACTTAGCTGCTGGCTGGGGTTAAACCATGACAGAAGTATATGTATTTTAACTCTTCAAAGTACTTTTATCAATTCTTAGCATTTCCATAACTGTCAGGCGGTGCAGGTGTGAAAATTTAGTGTTTACATACTTGATATGTCGGTTGTGTACTCTGTCGTACATACTCCTGATCTTCACAACGCTGTTAAGATCTCACATACGCATATTGTTTGAAATAGTAGTGTACTTCAAGTAAGAATGTGCTGTTAAATAGGAACTTTATTTAGGAAGTATCTTATTATTTTTTCCTCCCCCTCCTTTGTTTTAATGAAATCCTAGTTAATATTTTTTTCAGGGATACTTTTGCTGGCTTTTACTTCTTTAAGGTTATTAAACCCACAGGGTCTGACTGACTTAGCAGTTTATTCCCCATTTGGCTTGGTCTTTCTGCCTTCTGTTTTTAATTCTCTTCTTTCTGACAGATACGTGTGCCTTACCTGCACTTGGCCAATTTATGTTTTATTTCTCTTTTCACTTTGACAATTATATTCGTGTTGTGAGCACGCTAGTTCATTCTCTTTTTAATGATCATGAATAATTGAACATACCCTTTGAGTTTATTTTCTGCTTTCCCATAACAAAATGTGTGAGAAAAAATATCTTGCTGGATTTATTTTGATTTAACACACTGATGCTTACAGTCAAAATGGAAGAGCTTATTGTATGCGTTCTTCTCTGTTTGTTTACTTACATACTCGCCAAAGTGCACAGAAGTCTGACTTTTAAATATTGCTGGATATACCTGATCCCACTTGTTTTTATGTAGCTATGATATTAACTGTCATAAAAATTTTGCACATAGGAAATTCAGTACAGATTGTTTTCCATATTGTTCTATTTTTCACAGACTTCTTATTAGTGATTTTAAAGTTTCTGGAAACCTTCATTAAATATATTGGGAAAGTTCTGTGTCTGTGGACATGTATAGATCACAAATATCAGGATGAACACACTGATTATGTTTGTTTTTACCAAGTTAAATTCCTTTCTTTGTCATAGGAAATTATCTACTTTCCATGGTTGCAGATACACTTTATTGCAGAGTTTTCAGGAGAAATAACAGCAGTGTCACTGTTGGCTGGGCATTTATTCAGTACAGTTCAGTACCAGAAGTGTCTGGAAAAAATGTTACTGTTGTGACGTCTTTGAAAGTTTTGAAACTTTTCAGTCAGCAATGAAAAAAATCCAGACCAAACCAAAACCCAGAACTGTGCATAGTTCCATGAAATGGGATTATGAAGAGTATTAGAATCTGAACTGTTTTTTTTCTACAAGATTTTTTTTTTCTCTTGTGTAATTTGGGCTTGATAAGTGATCCCCTGTACCTACTCTTTGCAAAGTTTGACTGAAGTTTCCAGCTCTTATACTAGAAAATTGCTGATTAAGTATAAGCTTCTATTTGTAGGAAACCACAATTGATCACTGCAGCTTCAAAAGGTGGACAGATTAATGGTACTCTTTTATCTCTATGGCAAAGGGAATAAGGTGGAGTTAGAGCAGTGTTGTGTTGATGGATAAGTCTATACACATGATTGGCAGTTACCAGGCTTCTAGTTCTTCCCTCTACACCTTTATTTAATGGATTTTTTTCTAAGTTTTTTCTAGCATCCTGCCAAAGACTCTGCAGCCATTTCCTGAAACAATGCATTTTAAAGACTCTGACAGTCTAGGCACAAGAGGGCATATTTCTTGCACATTGCTTCCTTTCTCTAACTGCCGGGTAATGCCTTTATGCATGTAACCCTGTTCTTTTCAGGTTTTATTTTTTGGACATATGCCTTTACAGGACATTTCTCTCACATCTTCAAACTGCAGATAACAAGGATGATAAAAGAGTATGAGAATAATCTGGTATAAAGCTTAAAATTGGTCTCAATCTTGTAGAATTAAAAAGAAAGAAAACAAACACCAGGAAAAATAGAAAAAGGTGGGATTCATATACATATACAGATACATGCCTTGAGCAACTATGTCTTAGAGTTATGAAGTGACATTGAAGTTTCAAGCTCTTTAGTTTTTCTTCCCTTGTTCTCAGATCTTTGTTATACTGCAGCTTACTTTCCCATGGTATTGTCTTTGCACATCTTGAGCATTTGAGCTGTGTCCTGGGCAACAAAGTCCAGATAGGAATCTGGCACTAAATAAAGGCCTTGGCCTCCCTCCCCCTGAGTCATGTGGCGGGATGATCAAGTAAGAACATCATTGTTGGATTTCAAGTACAGAATTTCTTCAGAAAGTTGATAATGGTTTTGGGTGGAAGAAAGAAAGTTTCCTACATTTATCAATTGGAAAAAAGAAAAAAATGCAAAATCTATAAGTTGCATGCTTTGGCTACTCCTTATTGCTTTGTTTTGATGGTTTCTTTATTGTTTTCTTCATTAACTAGAAGTGATCCTTTATCAGAAATAATCATCCAACACTCGAAAGAAATTTTATGTGAGAGAGAGGAGTGTGGCTGGGTTGGTCTTTTTTTTTTTTAGAATTAAAGGGGTTTTAATCCTCTCCATCCCTATCTCAGAAATTTTCAAAACAAGCCTTTTCATATTTGAACCAGCAACAGGAGAACTGCTGTGTAAAGGTGCATTATAATGACATATTGCAATATATTTCTCAAATCATAAAGCTGTTATTGAGAAAGTGAAATTTCAAGGTGGTTTAGTGGTAAAGGTAATACTCTGTTAAAGCCACTTTGTTATCAAGTTATTGTTGCTAAATTATCACAGAGATATGTTGCTGAAAACCCTAGTGATCAGTAAAATCTCAAAAAAAAGATTAAGAAAGCTGTGAATAAAAAAATCACCTTTTACTTTGCCTTGAGCTCGGTTTTTTGTACTGATAGGTCATTTGATACTGCAGTGAAAACTGTTCTGGTTACTTAATACAGGTAATATTTACTGAGTATACTTAAGCATCAGCCAGTTAAATTGAGTGATTTAGAGTCAACAACCACTGGTCATTCACTGTTTCCACATCTCAAATTATTCAAAATTAGGTCAAGAGAAAGTGAGCAGGGAAAGAAGAAACAGAAAGTCTCCAGATACTGGGATTTAATTCAACACAGGAAACTGTTACAGACAAGCCAAACTGGTGGGCCGTGTTAATCTTCAGGAATATTCAGTGGGCACACTCATTTTATCAGTGTCATTGGTAGTGTGGTATAATAATGTTGTCATGATCAAACACAACGTGAATTTACTTAACCGCCATGTTTTGTAAATGTAAAGTTTTAGAAGACACAGGACTGGAGAAACATAAAGCTGATGGAACATGCCTGGGTGAGGAGGTTTTTAGAAGAACATTTGGGGGTGAAAGGCAACAATAAGAAGTGGGAAATCTGAGTAAACCTTTAAGTCAATGACTTATAGAAATGAATTTTATTTCTAGTCTTTTACTGTAGTGAGTTTTGTTTAGTGTTAGACAACCATCCTTTTTCTCAACTTCTTTGATGATCCATTGAGATACCTTGACATCTTGTACTCGGTTTTTGATCTTTTGGAAATTTGAAACTATTTGGTGTTTTGCACCAGGAAGTACTAGTCCGTTATGACTCTGATAACAATGACACTTAGGTAAGGTACCATTTAAAAAGATATTTATTAGAGCTAATACTTTAAGGAGAGAATGGCATAGGTAAACTTATGCCCCCTAGATGTTGGGAGTCCTAAGCAGTGTATGGCATTGACAAGGACTCCAAGCCACACATGCACATCATGCAGACCTTGTCCATAGCAGAGATTCTCCTCTTTTGGTCATTAAAGCAATTATAAGATTTTCTTACAAGGGAACAGCTCCATTTATCTTGTCTACAGTCAAACAGAAATGATGTTCTCATAAGAACTTGCTGTGCCTTTTGAAAGCAAGGTTTGGGGCAGTAGACTATTGGCCATATGGCCTCATTGGCCATATCAGTGGACCACACTAGTCATAGGACCATATCAGTGCTCTGTGATCATTTTAAAAAAGATACTGTCTTCTGTTAACAGTCTAAAATAGGACCCATGAACAAATCAAACATCTTGAACTGAGATGAGAAATGTTCCTTTGAAGTTGGGCTGTGGGAAGAAAAAAAAAGAAAGGCATGGGATAACTAAGCCTTATCCTTCCAGAGGAAAACTGTGAGAACCTCCAAACTAGGTGTAAAATTACTGACACAGTGAGAACACCACTGGTTGGGATTTCACATGATGTTCGTTATGGGAACCTACGCCGCATGGGAAACAACATCCACAGAGCATTGTATGCCAGATGAGTAAATTTTATAAAATGTTTTACATCCAGTGTACTTTTGCATACTTCTTTTCCGTCACATTTCCTTTGAAATATACTTTTTAGTAGTATGTAAGCAAATTTTGTGGTATAAGTACTATTTATTGTAAAATGTGTCTTAAGCAACTTAATACAAAATTTTCAACCATTGTTACTCATGGGTGTGTTAAGTCAGGCTCCTACAAGGTGTCAAGCATGGCTGAATTTTTCTACTGACTTTTTCAATAGATACTTACCTTTTATCTCTTTGTCAGTGAGACAGTCTCTGTGGAGTGTTGCTGATTTTGTTCTTTGTTCTCTGTTCCCTGTAAAAAAAAATAAATTAAAAAAAATTAAAGAAATAAATTATGCTATTTTTCTTGTGCACAAGAGAAAAAGGTTTGAAGTGATGCAGCCATCATCTGTCCAGAGATTTACAGTGTGGAAAGAAAGGAAGGAAGGCTCGTAACATTACTGCAACTAGTTAACTCTAGAACTAGTATTTTCTGAGCAGGATTGTTATTATTTTGTTGCTGAAGTCAGTAGCAGACATGCCTTTGAAACCGTTTGCTCTGGGTTTTTACTGTGGTTCATGGAAATTAACTGTGCTGTGGGGTAACCTTGGGTTTTACTGTGTGCATAAACGTGGGATTCTCACTGTGCCTGGATTCTAAACTCCTCCTGCAGGTTTCCCTGGTAGGTTCCCATGGTGCTTTGCAGTTGGTGAGGACAGTCTTCTCCAAAAGCAGCTCAGAGAACATAAATCAGCTCCTCTACTGAACTAACAGAATAACTGGGGAGGAGTAGTCTCTAAATATAGCAGGGTGGTGTGGTTTTTCCCCAGTGGTAATTTTACAGTGGCCTAAGTAATGAAAATGTTATTGATAATTCACAGGAGAAAAAGTAGAGAAGCTTATATCTTTATTTACACAGTGTAGCCTAGAAAAGTGCAATATTGTTTTGGTTGCAGTATTTGAAATTGATCTGGTACTTATACTTTCTGTATGTTGTTCCAAGAAGTACAGCAGAAAATCCATATTTCCTGTCACAATAATTTTTTTGTCTAAGAAGCTATTTATGCTGACTATCTTTTAATATGTTCTTTAATATATTATTTAATATATATTTAATATATTTTTAATATATGTACTTTAAAATGTTGTGTATAAGGAAAAATAAAAATGAAGTTTCCTCTGGGAAATCCTGCTATTATAAAAAAGTCTAGTTTAGAAGCTGTTTTTTCTCTGACATCTGCCTTAGGCAGTATCAGCTGTTTATTGATATCTGCATCTGCCGTGTCCAAATCAGAAGCTGGATCAGGCCCCAGGCAGGTTATTTTAAAATATTTCAGATCCTGATGAGCAAACAGGCTTTATTTTCAACTTTCTCACCAATGTCAACATAATTTTAGTGTTGGAGATCACTTTATTTATTTTTGTACAAAATCTATTTCTCCCCTATACACCTCTAAAAATATTATTTGAACAAACCAAATAACAATAAGAAAAAAGAGATTTTTAAAAAAGTATTGTTGGTTTTGACAAAATAAAATTTCTGCATTTGTGCTTGGGAAGCTGAAGGTCTTATCCTATTGCTTTCACTTGAACCCTCTTTATACCATGCAAAATCAATACATTCTGTGCCAAAAGGCTTGTTCTCAACACTTACTTGCATGGGAAGTAGATAAAATGCTTAAAGGGCAAAAGGCAAATAAATGCAATAAAGGTCAAGCCTGTTTATCTAAATCTGCAGCTTTAGTTCTAGGGCTGCACCTCGTAGCCTGAATGAAGCTGGCTGTCTTGGAGGTAGACAGAGGGACTACCTGGAAAGCTGTTTCTGAGCACATGGTAAAAAATTGCTGGGAAGCTTGTTATTTTCCTTGATGACTATTGTGTTTGCTCGGAAGACTTTTCTTTGTTGAAGGTAAATGCTCTGTATGCTGTGCTGGTGATACTGCTTTGCATTCTTCTGTACGAGTAGTCTGGACTCTGGTCTTAAGTGTTCAAACTGATGTCAGGCATGAAAGGGACTGATTCTGTAGTGTTTACTCTTACCTTACCACTGGGCTGGGGTGTGTGTGTGTGTGTGAGGCGGTGTTGGTGTGTGGGTGTATGTGTGTGTGTGTAGAATATGCATCTGTGCTCTGAATATACCATTCCAGTGGCACTGCTCTAGCCTGATTGCCATAGGGTAAATGAAAATTTGTGAGGATCTGTGCTACTAAGACAATGGGAGTTTGGGTGTAGGTATATAAACACGCATTGTGTGAGCCACGTGGACATCTTGTGAAATTGTCACAGCATAGCTAATTAGGTATGGAGCTGCAGTCCTGGACAGAAGGTGCTGGGGAAGCAGGTCAGCCAGAAGGGATGGGATAGAGGAGTAGATATGAGAAGTAGCTTATAGAATCATTACTGTTGGAAGAGACCTCCAGGATCATCTAGTCCAACCGTCCCCCCTACCACCTATTGCCCACTAAACCATGTCCCTAAGTACCAGATGCAACGTTATGAAATAAAGCAGCATAAGACTGGTTAGGAAACACAAAGGAAGAGAAAAATAAGTATCTCAGAGGGCACACAATGCAGAATTCCCAATAAATCCTTGTTTGCTAAAGACATCTTGCTAGCTTCTGTGAAGTGCAGCACTAGATTCCAGGCACTTGTGTTAAACCTGCAGCCTGTGAGCTAAATGTAATGCATAAGACCTAGAAAGCACTCTAGCTTGAGAAGAAAACAACACACACATTGGCTTGCCCTTCACTCCAACTGATGTTATGCTGTCTGCTAGTGGATTGCCAATAGATTTTTACCTCTTCATTCTTGAGTACAAACTCTTGTATTTGTACGTCAGCAGATGATCTAAAAAGAGTTATAAATATAGATTGGGCCATGTAAGAAGTAAGTCCTGAGTATGTGGCCAGGTAAGGAAGAGTTCTTTTAGAGCAGTGCTTGATTTTATTACAAATATTGGAAAAGGGTAAGAAAAGAGGAAAGAGAGGTGACAGGCATGGAAGGGTGAGTTGGCCATATTACTTTGTAAAAGGGTTTGTTCATGTTTTCGTATCAAGCTTTGTCTATAGTTATGCCAGAACAAAAGTTTCCAATCAAAATGTTGATATCAAGATGATTACGATGATTTAAATCAAATCAGTCAGATTCATATTAAATTGAAAAGGTTTGCCATTTTATTTTCAAGGGGAATCCCTTCTCAGCAAGTGTCTGCAGATGCTCCAGGGCATGTCTGAACCATCTTCTGCCAACCATCTTCGTATATAACCACTTAATAAGTTGGGGGGAGGGGCATAGAAAATAATCAGTGTTCTGCATGGAGTTTTGTTTACTGTGTGTTTTTCCCAGCTGTTTCTCTGTATAAAAGAAGAGCAGTCAGGGCTCAGTTCAGAAAGGATACAAAATGCAACTTTGACAAACTACCTGGAGGATATCTCAAGGTTCCAGCTTTTATAATAAAAGGGAACCACTCACGAGCCTACCTAAGAAATGGCTTATCACCACTGTGCTGAGCCCACATGGTTCTGTCTCTGTGGGACTGGATAAGAGTATGCCACATTCCCAGTTTAGAGGGAAAGCTTCATCCTTGTTAATGTGAATGGCCTTCCTCCCCTTTAGCTAACAGATCTGCTAGAACAGTAATCAGGCATGAGAGCCAACTTCTACTGCAGGAGGAGAGGCTCACTGCATGAATAGGGAGAAGCTTTCCCAAATGTCTTCAAAGCTTATGAACTCTCAGTATGAGAGAGCTCAGTAGCTGCGGAACTCTTTTTGTGGGCTTTAAAATAAAAATAGACAAGATTTCCAGCCTCCAGACCTGTGGTGTGTGTAGGAAATGGAGACAACTCTCTTGTAGCAGAGCTTGCTCTCTGTTGCATATTCTCAATTACAGCAGAAGCACGGGGGTTGCCCTGTGAGCCAATAATCAGGAATGGAGAATTGATACCAACAGCACATCAGAAGGGTCTTTTATGTTACTTTTTCAATATGTTCTTTGTGAAATAAGGACAAACTTGGCCACAAACATAAAAATAAATAAATCTCTTACCAAGGAAGGCCGGAAGAGAAGATCCATCCCTCTACCCTTACAAAGTTGCTGTATAGTATACCAGACAGGGTTTATGTTCACAGACAGTACAGATTGAGCACTGGAGAAATGTCAGTAAATAACAAAAACAATAATCAGTGAACTGCCTGAGAGAGTACTTTCTCTTTTATTCTGGATGTTTGAAGTGATTTTCATGTGGGGTGACTCTGTTTCAGTAGTGAAACTTTTATGCTGTGCCTCAGACAATAGCTGAAGGCTGCTGAAAAAGATTTTGCTGTCTGTGTAGAAGAATAAAGGACATACTTCAGTAAAATATTCAAGAAGTGGCAGATAGATTTTGTTACTGTGTTTTGCAAACACACAAAATAGATCCCTGCAGAGGTGGAGAATGAGATGAAGGGAAATCCACAAAACTGATTATGCTGAAACCAGTGCTGCAAAGACATGCTTGAAAGGACAAGGCATAGGGACTTGAGAAAGTGTGTGTGCATGCACACTTGTATGCTAAAACAGTGGTAGGTCAAATATCAAGAGCTTTGGGTGACTGAAATCACATTTATTTTTGATTCTCTCATGGTGTCCCTAATCACGTGTGAGAAGCATTTTGTAAGGGTGAAGATATTCTCAAATGTTCTGAGGTCCAGGCCTGGGCTTCTTTGCTACTGTTTGCCATGGTGCTTACCTTTCTGCACAAATGAACATGACAGCCAGTATTTGAGAGGTGGAAATACATCTTCTTCCTTGGTATTAAGTACTGTGCTTAGCTTGCTGCACCTGGCTTGGCTTTTTCCCTAAAGCTTCTCTGGATGCTGTGGATTTAAAGTTTGGAATAAATTAAATCCCCCTGTATTAAACAGATGATTTTAACAAGCCCAAAACATTAAAGACACTCATTCCTCCTGCATCTTCGTGATTTTTTTTGTTTTAAATACTTGAATTGAACAAATATTTATTTTATGTAGTGCTTATTTATAATCAATTTCATAATCCATATGCGTGGACCTCCCAACTGAAAGCCAGAGCAGCTCTCTGAGTCCTTCCCCTGTTCCTCTTGGACACATCAGTAGTAATTTTTAAAACTTTTTTTTGTTAATCTGCTAAAGATACAGTTTTGCTTAAAGAATTACATGTAATAATGCATCCATATTTCATACTTCCCTGTCTTGACATTCTTAGCATTGCAAAAATCTAGGGACAGAGAGTGTGCATTGTATGTATGCAAAAATGTGACAGTAATTCTTTTGGCTCTGGAAATGTGTACATTTTCCTTGGAATGTGCATTTCTGAAATCTGCATTTCACACTGCATGTTTGTTTACCACTGTATACAGATCTGTCCTCTCCTGTTCTTCTCCTGCTATTATTCTCTCATTCCTCTTGTCCTTGATGAAAATGGAGCCCATATGGTTAAAAAGGGAACTCTTTCTTGTTTCATTAGGATCTCTTTAGTTTGCCCTATTAACTGGTTGAAGGGGACTTTTGTCCTTCAGCTGACTCCATCTTCCTTTCACAAAGGGCTTGCGTTCCTCTGAAAGGCTTTTTCCTGTCACAGCTGGCTTCTGTGGCCATTAGCTTCACAACTGGAGTGAGGCACTTTGACATCCAGAGCCATGCTGCGCTCTGCCTCGTGAGACCTCTTTGCTGCTGCTGCAGTAGATCAGCAGCCCATCTCCCAGAGTGCAGGCAGTACATTTGCCCTCATTTGGCCCTCTCTTGCCTTGCTCTCTGCTCAGTTCAGTGTTTATCATTTGATTAAATGCAATTCTTCACTGTCATGAGTTATGTACTGTGACATAAATTCTATGTTTTGAAGAAAGTGCAAAAAAGAGACCTGAAGCCTCATACAAATGAAATGTGTCAGACTTATATATGAAGGTCTTGAAAAAATTGTTTAGGGAGTTACAAATGCTGATTGACCTAACTGTCAGAAATGGTCTTTTGTGCTGCTGGTGGGTTTTTTTTTGTTTGTTTGGTTGGTTGTTTTTTTCCTTCTGTTTGCTACTAACCCAGGACTGACTCAGGCTGATGATATACACAATGTTCTTTGCTGTATGATTCGACAAATAAATGTATGACTATTTCCAGTCCTAGCTCAGCTCAGCTGTGGCTTTGTGTAGCCACATCAAACCTTGAAAAGCTCCAAGGAAGCTCCAGGGCTTCACTAAGGACAAATAGTGCCTGACCAATTTGGTGGCCTTCTGCGATGCTGTCACAGCATCGGTGTACAAGGGAAGGGCAACCGACATCACTTATCTGGACTTGTGCAAAGCTATTGACACTGTCCTGCACGACATCCTTGTCTCTAAACCGGGAAGACATGGATTTGATGAATGCACCACTCGCTGGATAACGAATTGGTTGGATGGCTGCACTCAAAGAGTTGTGGTCAATGGCTTGATGTCCAAGTGGACATCGGTGACAAGTGGCATCCCTCAGGGGTCAGTACTGGGACTGGCACTGTTTAACGTTTTTGTCATCAACATGGACAGTGAGATCGAGTGCAGCCTCAGCAAGTTTACTGATGACACCAAGCTGTGCGGGGCGATCGACACACTGGAGGGAAGGGATGCCATCCGGAGGGACCTTGGCAGGCTTGAAAGGTGGGCCCATGCAAATTGCATGAAGTTCAACAAGATCAAGTGCAAGGCCCTGCACATGGGTCAGTGCAATCCCAAGCACAGCTACGGTCTGGGCGGAGAATGAATCAAGAGCAGCCCTGAGGAGAAGGACTTGGGAGTGCTGGTTGATAAAAGCTTAGCATGAGCTGGCAGCGTGCACTGCTGTTTCATCTGAGCAAGCTACGGGGTGTTTTTAATTCTCCCTAAACATGGTTCCACTGTCACCCAGCGATCCTTGGGTAATCCTTGTAGTCAGCCTCTTTTGGAGAATTAAAAACACCCCGTAGCTTGCTCAGATGAAACAAAGGTACAAGAATCAAGTACCATTCCTGACTTCTGCATCTCACTCAGATTGCAGAGGCTAAGTGTTCCTGCTACTGAAACCAAATGCATGAGCAAAACATCAGCACAGCTAAGGCAGGCAGCAAGAACTAAAACTGGAAAATTTGGGTGCAAAATTGATAACAAAGACAAACAAATGTATTCAATCATCATAAACTCATTTGTCTCACTGCCATAAAGAGGATTTTTAAAGGTTTTATGTCTAGAAGATCTAGCTGTGGACAAGGACTGGTGCTAACTCCTGTAGCAATATGCTCCAGAACACAAAAGCATTCCCTGACAGCAGCGGAGTTACAAATGTACAGACAGATGCAAACCCTGAACCTGACTGCAGCCACTGATGGGGATTTCGGTGAATGTTGAAAGACTTGTGCAGCACAGCAAATACATTGGACACAGATAATAAGCCGGGGGGAGAGTCTAACCCAAAAGTCACAGAATGACAAATCTCATCTCGACTCCAAAAGATAAGATTTTGGTGTCTGGTTTTTTTGTTTGTTTTTTTTTTAAACAGCTGGCTGGTAGAAGTCAAATGAAGCTGTTACGTGAGTAGCAGAATTAACATCCCTAGGTTTTCTATGGACCTGTCTCTCATCCACTAGTTTTTCGTCCTTGTCTCCACTGTACTCCTCTACCCAGTATGCTTGGCTGAGGAGAAACAGCAGCACGTATGTATAGTTGCAAACTGACCACAGTGTGATGACTAACGGGCTGGGCATTGCCACTTCATTACATAAGCACCTAAGTTATAAATTATTATTTAATGATCCACTCAGCCACCTATTTTTTTAATGAAACTTGTAAGATTTAATTAATATGTTTAAGGCAGCTCCCTTCTGTCAAACTCAATCAAATGTAGCTAAAGTATTCAAAAGTTAGAGTGCAGTGCTACACCGTAAGGTCAGTCTGAATGAGAGTACATCTTACAAAGCATTGTATGAGGATCACAGTGAAGCGTGCTCTGGTGTGCTAAAAGTGTGGTGCAAGGTCTCTGGGAAATGAGAGGTAATCAGTGGTGCCATATTCCACAAGGGCTCGGTAGCCTCACAGAAGTGCATCTGCAGGCACCAAAGCAAAAGTCAAAGTAAAGGAAAAGCAGCAGCTGATCTCTCAAATGGAACAAAATTGTCTTTTTCATTAATAAAAGATTGTAAACAGAGACAACTGGGGACAGATCTGCCATACAGCAAACTGATTTTTCATACATGCAGGTTTAGATTAATGTTCTGTCAGACTGAACAGAATTGTTTGGATTTTGACTAATATTTTAATTTTCTGTAGTGATCCTTGGTGTGTATTTACTAACAATAATGGATGGAAAGAGCTGGGAGCTAGATAAACCAAACATTGCACAGAATTACTGCAATCATCATAAAAAAAAACAGTTAAAGTTTACAGAAAGATGTGACTAGATGAGAGTAATGTAGAATATTTGTGGTAGTTCCTTAAATCTGCCTGTTTTAATTTGAAATACCTACAGTGTTTTTAGCTGCTGTGAATACATTGCCTGCATTTGATTATTTTCTTTCTGTAAACTTAAATGCATAGTGAAAAACAAGTAAAACAAGAAATGTATAAAGAAAACTTGCATAAGGCATTAATTTCATATCTAATAGAAGAAATGCAGTCTTGATTTTCACTTAAAAATAAGCTAGGGACACAGTCAGCCATGGTCTGTGGTCTGATGCAGCATTTTAGAATTGTGATGTATTTCTGTAGCCATTTGTGTTTTGAGTAACCACGAAATACTTGAAAATTCCCACGCATTCAAAAAGAGACTTAATACAGTGAGACAGACTTTAACGTAAAATGAGCAGCAGTGATCACTGTATAAACTCGTCCTTCACTTTGAGGCTGGATCATGTAAACTGTCTTGGGCTTCATGATTAAATATATATTCTTGCAGCAGAAGAAAGACACAGTACCTTTCAGTAAGTCATGGCTTGTACATTCTTCAAAGTTGCACAGCTGGATTTCAAGCAAACAAAAACCCCCAGTGCTCCCCTCAGCCTTCCCCAAGCGAAGTGCTTTTCTTTAAGAAGTGATAGATAAGCCACGAGTTTGTTTTCACAACAATTTTGAGTCGCAGTGTTATGTTTATATAACATACAGTTTATTCAAATAATCCCTCAGCTGAATAATACTCTGCGGTTCGTTGTGGGTGGGAGTCAGGCTCCGTAGAAAAGTTTCAAACTCTAGCTTGCTTTTGGTGTCACTTTTATTGGCTTCTTTGTTCTATTCTTTTATTTTTCTAAATCTATCTTATTCTGATTTCCTTGGCTTAGTTTTTGTTTCTCTGTTTTCCATTGTTATAATTCAAACATTTTGTATTGTCTTTTTGAAAGCAGTGTAATCAATTCAGTACAGCATTAAAATAATTCACTGTATAATTAACTCCAGGTCTTTCAATACTTGCTTTTGATATGATGTACAAAGTTATTTTCCTTATGAATTTCAATAAGTTAAAACCCTACAGAGCTTAATGAAACTTTAATGAAACGATGTTTTATCACACTAGTAGTATTTTCTACCATCTTCAGTTTTGAAATGGTTGACAAATCAGTGAATGTAACTCTGGCATTTCCTAAATATCTTTGTGGAATATAAGGGATAAATACAGGCTGCATTAATGGTTACTGGTTAATGATTGTTCCTTGTATAAACGCAAGTGAGCAATAGTCTTTTTCCGAGTTTTATTCACATTCTTTTAAAATGGAACATGTTTCACATCCTTTAAAAAAAGTCATAGTGCTGGAATTTAATTCACCACTTGCTCAGTGTGTTCTTTTGCTGTTCATCTTTTTTCTTTTTTTCTTTCTCAAGTACCCAGTTCCTTACTTAAAAAAAACAAACAAAAAAAACCCAACAAAACACCTTTGCAAAACCAAAACCAAACCCAAAACTAAACCAAATCAAAATGAAAACAAACAAGAAAACCATCAGGAAGTGGATTAAGAGATGCCATATGTGAGGTGGCTGTGGGATTTCATTTGGTTTTCTGATATGTGACACGTAAGGGACCTTTGCTCCACAATAATAGAAATGTGCAGGAGTCTCACAATGCAGTGAAAGGGAGGAGTGAAATGGAGTGCTCAATAATGAAAATTACAAAAAGAAAGGTGATTTATATGAATTGACTGATTTGCTGTAGAGTTTCTGAGTGACCTTACTAGCCAGCACATTTTTTAAACACAATGCTATTTCTAGCATCTTGTTTTTTCTTCCTGAAGTGTTTTCTTCAGTTTTATCATCGTTCAATTAACGCATGTTTTTCACATTAAAAAAAAAATCTCTGTAAGTTAAAAAAGAAATATAAAACAAAGAAAAAAATGTGGTAAATAACAGGGCAGAAGAATATTTCCATTTCAAGGTACTATGAAATCCACAATTTCCAACACAGCTTTTGAAGTTGGCTGGAAAAGATGTGTGTCCCCCAGCCCACTCTTTTTTTTTTTTTTTAATAAGGTGAATTCTTACATTGTCTATAAATCCAAGCTTCTTCTATACAGCTACATTTGATAAGACAGTAGGCCCATTCTTTGGCATAGGAGGAGATTAATTTTTCCATTGCCAAAAGAGAGATTCTTGCTTTCAGTTTTAATCCTCTGTAATCCCCCCATAACCTCCATGCAAAAGTGCACAGAATAATTTGGATATGTTCCAGGCTCAGAAGGGCTGAAGGTGGATTTGGGATTTAATTTAATTTTTCCTCACAACTTTCTTCTGAAAACATAAATGATAATTGAGTTGTGTGAGCCTACTTAGTACTGCACTATAAGGAAAGGCAGTCCTTTCTACAGAAGCTACTAGGTAAAAAACTGTAGGCTACACAACTTGGATGTTAGACTCACGATTTTTGAACATGATTAGCAATAGCTGAATTTTGCTCTATCATACTGACAGTTGCACCAGTAATTGAATGGAAGTAAGGTTAGACCAAATGTATATCCAAGGTACATTGAACTCTTCATGAAAACTTCTGGCATAGATAGCCTTTCTCTAGGCAAAGTTAGACGAGTAACAGCTTGTCATCCACCCCACCAGTTTGTTGGGTTTTTTTGAAAGTTTGATCTTAGATCACTTATTAGGTGTATTTTGGAGAGTCACTATGTGTAGAAAGCGAAATAGCTTGGTGACTGTTGTGGAAAGGTGTACCATCAAGAACAAAGAAAAGGAATGGTCAGGGATGTGTGAAGGTGGAGTGACTTTGCAGAGGAGATAACTAAGTATTAAGCAGCATGGGTATGGAAAATGAGGATGAGAAAGTAGTTTGGAGTGCACGCTTCAAAAGAACTATTGTAGGAGCTCAGGAGCAAGCCAGGAGAGGGTACAACTGGAAGATGGCCTTTAGCACCAGTGTTTTGAATGAGCTGTATGTAAAAAAGAAAAAAAAAGAAAGGAGATGGACAGCATGCAAGGAATGAGTAATTTAGTGAGGATGAGATTAGTCTTGAATTGCTTTCTGTCAAGAAATTGGACATGTAGCTTAGTATGGTTGGCCTGGACGTCCTCAGAGTGCAACACAACTCTGAAAAATGCACCCTGTGTCTTTAAACACCTCTCTTAAAATGGAGCCAGTTGTCATTTTGAAGCATCTGTTTCTCTTTCTTCAAAAAGATGAATGTCTTAAGTGGTGGCCTCAGATGAACTTCTTATCAAGTAGGCAGGTGGAGCTAGAAGCTTCACAATCCTAAAGAAGGGTTAATAACTGGAAAAGTGCCAGAAACCCCAGAAGGACAAGAGAGTATTGGTGAGACTCCTGACTTCAACAAAAATCTGAGTTCAGTGGTCCCCAACCCATGCTTGCCTGCACGCACAAGTAGCTGTCCTCCTGGCCACAGGACGATTTGTAACCCCAAAGACAGAGCCAGTTGTGATATAACGTGGAACATGCTGCTTTCTCAGGAGGCTTCCCCGGCTTCTGACAGGATTAGGCATCCTTGCTTCAGTGTTGTGGTTTAGCCCCAGCCAGCAGCTGCACACCATATGGCTGCTTGCTCACACCTCCCCTGCCTCTTCCCCCTCCCCCAGTGGGATGGGGAGGAGAATCAGAAGAAAAAGCTAAAACTCTTGGGTTGGGGTCAGGACAGTTTACTAGAACAGCAAAGGGAGAGGAAAATAACAATACTTATAAATGAATATACAAATATGAATATACAAAGTGGGTGATACACAAAGCAATTTGCTCACCCAGAAACCATTGCCGGAGCTCCGAGCAGCTGCTCCTCACCGTCCAGCTCCCCCCTTTATATATCAAGCATGATGTCATATGGTATGGAATAGCCCTTTGGCTAGTTTGTGTTAGCTGTCTTGGCCGTGTCCTCTTACAGCTTCTTGTGAAAATTAACTCTATCCCAGCTGAAAACCAGGACCTTCAGTTATCCTGAAGAGTCTATTTCTGCATTCAAGAACTGGTCTTTATGCATTTTTGAGTAGCTAAGGTCTCACTACTATTCCCGACAGTTTTTCCAATGGAAAGAAAGAACTATTTATTGATTTCTCACAAATCACCTGACTCTAAGATTCTCTTTCAAAGCAAATCCCTAGAGGCCACAGAAATTGTAAGTAATGCACAGTTTTTGTGCAGTTCAGTAGACTCATTTCTATGAATAATGAAAATGGAACTTTACCTAAAACTTAGGGAAATATACTATATGTTTAATTAAGTAAGTTTTCCCCATAATACATTTTCTCTACAGTTACTTAAAATGTTTGTGTTTTAGGGAGGATTTAATCCCCTGGGTCTTTTTAAGTCTGTAAAGATTTCTGTCCAGAAGCTTAAAACATTGCAGTCATCATACCTTTTTTTCCTTTCAAATGGCAATTGTTTTTTCATAATGGTAGGGTGGTTTGTTTTGTTTTTTTTTTTAATATTACTATCATGTTGAATAACAGAAGATTAGACTGTACTGCAGTAAATTTGTATTCAATGTGCATAGCTGTAGTAATGAGAAAACACACTGAGAAACTTCTCAAAAAATCTGAGTTGGAAGGAGGTAAATTTTTCTTATGTTCTGGGAGAAAAATTCCTACTGTAGCACTTCTTAAAAATCCAACAGCCTTTGTGCGCAGAGAAAATAATTACTCTGTTTATTCTGGGTGTTTTATCCTGGACATTTGGGAAGGAAGACATGGGGGAAGGAATATGGCTTGACTAATCCTCCATTTTCAGTTGTATCTAGGTTAAATGAATGTTAATGCATAACAGAATGATGTTTCACTCTTTTCTTGAGCTTTTCCATTCTTTGAAGGGGCTATCCAAGTCCTTTCCCTTTTAATCAGTTTCCAGCCCATTACAGGACTTCTGCTGTTTACCCTCAAGGATGCCATGGTTCCCTATGTAAAGATGAAGCAGGCATTTAAAAAATTGTAGTCTGTTCTAGACATTAGGAGTCCTGACCTCCAATTTTCAGATCCTCTAGGAATTTCCATTTAAATCCATTATCTTCTGTATTATTAGAAAGTTTTATCCCATGAGTGACTTCTACATGCAAACATATTATCTCATGGATAAGTAAATGATAATTTAATTTAGTCTAGTTGAAGTCAATAAGAATTCTTATGCACATGGCTTTGCAGATACTAGAGGGTAGGTAATTTTGTATTTGAGAACAGGGACTAGAAATCAAAAGCAAATGTTCATAAAACATGCTTGAGAGTTTTTTCTGGTTTTATATTAAATGCTTATCAGTTCATATGCTCTATCACAATAACAGTATTGTATGAAAAATGGTAATTCACAGACATCTAAAATATTTGCTCTTTAATGCAAAACAGAGTCAGCAAATGTAAGAATTTAGAAGATATATTTGAATATCAGCAGTCCTGGCTAACCAGGGAGGTCCCAGTTGTTTGAAGGTTAGCAGATGTGGTACCCATCCACAAGAAGGGTTAGAAGGAAGATCCAGGGCACTACAGGCCTGTCAGCCTGACCTTGGTGCTGGGAAAGGCTATGGAGCAGGTCATCTTGAATGCTATCATACAGCACGTACAGGACAACCAGGCAATCTGGCCCAGTCAGCATGGCTTTATGAAAGGCAGGTCCTGCTTGACCAGCCTGATCTCCTTCTACGACACGGTGACCTGACTTTAGTAAAGCGTTTGGCACAGTTTCCCACAGTATTCTCCCAGAGAAACTGGCTGTTCATGGCTTGGACAAGTATATGCTTCTCTGGGTTAAAAACTGCCTGGATGTCCAGGTCCGAAGGGTTGTTGTGAATGGAGTTAATTCTAGTAGGTGGCTGGTCACAAGTGGAGGTCCCTAAGACTCAGTATTGGGGCCAGTTCTGTTTAATATCTTTATCAATGATTTGGATGAGAGGATTGAGTGCACCCTCAGTAAGTCTGCAGACAACACCAAGTTGGGAGGAAGTGTTGATCTGCTGAACGATAGGAAGGTTCTATGGAGAGATCTGGACAGGCTGGATCAATGGGCTGAGGGCAACCGTGGGAGGTTTGACAAGGCCAAGTGCTGGGTCCTGCACTTGGGTCACAACAACTCCATGCAATGGTACAGGCTTGGGGAAGACTGGCTAGAAAGATGCCTGGTGGAAAAGGACCTGTGAGTGTTGGTTGATAGCCAGCTGAATGTGAGCCAGCAGTGTGCCCAGGTGGCCAAGAAAGCCAACAGCATCCTGGTTTGTATCAGGAATAGTGTGGCCAGCAGGAGTGATCATCCCCCTGTACTCTGGTCTGGCGAGGCTGCACCTTGAGTACTGTGTCCAGTTTTGGGCCCCTCACTACAGAAAGACATTGAGGTGCTGGAGCATGTCCAGAGAAGGGCAACGAAGCTGGTGAAGGAGCTGGAGCACAAGTCTTATGGGGAGCGGCTGAAGGAACTGGAGTTATTTAGTCTGGAGAAGAGGAGGCTAAAGGGAGACCTTATTTGTCTCTATAACTACCTGAAAGGAGGTTGTAGCCAGGTGAATGTCAGTCTCTTCTCCCAAGTGCATGGCCTCAACTTGCACCAGAAGAAGTTTAGATTGGATATTAGGAAAAATTTCTTCACTGTAAGGGTTGTCAATCATTGGAACAGGTTGCCCAGGGAAGTAATTGAGTCACCATCCATGGAGGTATTTAAAAGATCTGTAGATGTGGTGCTTAGGGACATGGTTTAGTGGTAGTGTTAACAGTTGGACTTGATGATTGTAAAGGTCTTTTCCAACCAAAACGATTCTGTGATTCTATGATATTCAAGATTGCACTAGTCAATAAATATAAATGTATATGTCTAAAGAGACACACTAATTTTCAAGAATCTGGAAGATTCCACACTGATACATAGTAGGTCTCATAAAATTCTTCTAAGATTGATTTAAAGCTGTTTCAAATTCAAATGTGGTTGTTGTTCTTTGCACCATTTTTTATAAAAGCTTTGCAATAAAGGCAAAGGGTTCATCTCTGTATTTTTTTTAAAATTCATACAATTTCTTGTTTATGTCATATCTGTGCTTTTAGAATTATCCTACTAGGTATAATAGGAAGCTAACCTTTGAAGGACACTGAGTTTTAAAACATTCTAAGACTGCTGATTATTTTAACATCAGAAAAAAATTAACAAGGTGCAAATCAATCTTTCTGTATTCCTGAATCAAAGTTCTGTTAAAAGTAAATGTTTTCTTCACAGTATTAGGAAGAAGAAGAGCAGGCTCACAGATTCTGAAGGAAATAATTGTGCAGTACATTGAATTTTTTTAAACAATAAGTACAAAAGGTTTTGCTCCAGGGAAAGCTAAGTCCATTTCACTGTCAGAAGAATTAGATTTTTTTTTTTTTTTTTTGGCATAAAGCCCTGAGGCTCCACAGGTCTCCCATGTTTCCTTTATCCACCTGAGTATGTGGGCTTGGCTTTTGGTATTAATTAACTGTTTGCACCTTTGCTTCTGATTTTTGATCTTGTCTGGTAGGGTAAATTCTCATTTTTTTTGTTGTTGCTGTTTAAATAAAATGCTGAACTTCACAAGTTAAGCTTGAAGTTTCTTGCTAGGTCTTAAGACTTGTGTACTTTTCTGAACTTGTATTTAAACTTAACTCTTTAAGTGCAGCTTTCCACCTCATTGGAAATGTACCTAGACATCCAAATAAACACAAAGCAAATCCAACACCAATGGCATTTTGTATTTTAAATGTGCCAAGCCTACTGCTGTAGAAACAATATCCCAATTCTCTTGTTCAGCCAGGCTAATCAGCCGTGCTGTGTTAGGTGAAAATTTCTTGCAGACAGTTCCAGAGCACAGTTTGTTTACAGCTGCCTGTGTTTCACAGGTAGGAATAGCTCACCCTCGGCGGTGCTTGGGTGGGCGTGTTGAGATTCTGTACCGAGACAGAGCGTGTTAGTATACGTGTTCGTTGGAGCTGGCTGAAGTACTTATGCTAGGAAAGAGATCCCGTGTCAGCTCACCTGGAACACTGGCTGTTTATTAAACAAGAAAGTCTTCAGTCCAGTTAATTAAATGATGTGCTATTTTATTAATAGCTAAGAGTCAGACTCAAGTGAGGAAAAGTAATAAACCAGCAGCTGTAGGAATTACTTGCTCTTTGGGGCACTTTTTAAACTTCATCTAATTGGAATATTTAATCAGAAATTGGAGGTGGCAGTTGCAGATTTGATTAAGGGATGGAATGAGATGGACATAGTTAGAAACTCATAAAAAGAAACGTCAGGTTATGGATTACAGGTTTTTTCTGCAGTGCATGGGCACTTTCTGCATTTTTTAGTAATGTTCTGAAATGAAGCAGCAGTTGAAAATTGGCAAGCAAGTAATAAAGAATAAAATAGACCAACGTAAGTATTACAAATACCAGTGTTTACTAGGTATCAATATTGCATAAATGTATGCATTTATGTACACAGACGTGCATACTTTTGTTACATGTGTGTAGAATAACCTGAGACCGTTAGAACTGTGAATGACTGCCAATGGCTTTCATAAAACTATTGACTCCAGTTCTGTTAAGAGCGTTGGGAGTGTACGAAGTTGCACAATGTGTTTGGTTGCACGATCAGTGAAATACTGCGTAAAATTAGATATTTGCTTTTACAGCAGAAGTAGACTGTTGAGATGCTACAGAACATGCCACCATCTGGTGAAAAACACTGCAGATTGCGAACAGCAGATCAGATGAGGCAGAACACCCCAATTATTTCAGTGTTTCTCAGCATTATATTGGAGTTTAAATGTACATATATTTATGTTGTTCAGTAATGCAAATGAAAATGAATGTGCTTTGAATATCATTGGAAATCTGCTGATGACCATGAAAGGAATGCTGTTAGCTTCAGCAAACACTGGGTCATGCTTTGCATTAAGAAACACTAAAAATGGAGTCTAAGTCAGCTCATATTTATTGAAGTAATTCCTAATGCTGCTATTTTTTCATTGAGAAATACAGTCTTGCTCAAGATATTTCACAGGAAACTTTCAACCTTCAACTAAAGTCTTGTAAATTCATACCACATTTCTACACACACACACACACACACACACACACACACACACAGGGTCTCACACTCACAGACACACACACAAAAAAGCCCGAAAAACAAATTCTACATTCACAACCACAGTTTGTTAAATGTTAGAGTGTATCCACTGACATGTTATTTCCAACATTTAAATTAATCTAACAGTTTTAATTGCATGTAAGGTTTGGAACAAGGAAATTATTTTTATGATCTCATATGCAGGCATGTACATGTGTGATACTGTATGCATCTATTCAGTTTATCTTAGGGAACTTGAGGCTTTTATGGTATTGGTGTGACTTGATGCTTAAACACATCATATATTATGTACCTGTTGAACACTACTCAGTAAAATGTAATTAATATATACTTTTTGGTGATTTAGACTGGAGAAATGTACATGTTAATCTTCAGCAGCAAAAAAACTTAGTACGGTCCGAAAAAGTATACGCATAAATCATCAATAGTTCTAACAAGTACAATAGAACATGATGAACCTGAACTTTTTCCTTGACCTAACTTCTAGAGTTTAGTGTGAGAGGTGGTGGAAATGGAAATTCATTACCATTTCCACATTTGTGCACATCATACAGTTCACTTGCTTCTTTATGGTCCTTCTTTCAGGCCTTTCTGTTGACTATGTTAAAGGCAAGATGCTTATTTATGGGGACTACTGGTGTGATTCGGTACTTAATTTCTATATTGCTAAAGGAATTTTTAGTTTTCAATGGCTGTTTAAAATAATGTGTTAACTGTACCAAGCTGTCAAGAGTTTTGGAAGAGAGGACTCCATGCACAGATGCATGTAGACATGAAAATGGGGACTGTCTAGGGCGCAGATTTCAAGAACATACTTACAGATGATCTATTTAGTGTGGCTCAGTCCTAAACAGGTAGACATAGGTTCCAATGGCACAAATGGCACAAATTCTTTTCAATTGATTGGATGTTTCAACAGAAAATTTTCTGATAGACCTGTGAGCGAGCATGGAGGATCTCAAGGGATGCTTTGGCTACTGGGCTACAGTTGTGTGAGAAATAGGACCTAGTTTGTACTAGCCCTTATTCTTGTGGGCTAGATTTAGTAATTCTTGCAGCACTTGAGATTCTTTTGTGTCCAAGGTACATAAAATTCCCTGCACAGCTAAACTGCAACTGTAGAACTTAAAAACTACTGATTAAAGATTACTTTAGTAAAATTAGTTACGAATATGTCTGTGGAAGATAAGGCCTTGGCACCTTGTGAGGTTAATTTTTAAAATCTGTATAACAGATCAGATTTCAGAATATTGGTCCACCTTGTCATTGTCACCCATCAGCTATCATGTGCACTATATTGATATCCATGGCTTTGTTTTGTACTTAAGTGTTACTTTATTTGAAAGATGAATCTATGGTGAAGCATCATCTCATGTACAGCACAATATATATCTAGTTCTGAATACTGTTGAAGCACTCACATTGAGATCACAGTGAATTTCTACCCTATGGAAACCTGCCCTTGATTATATTAGTATTTTCTTGACAGCTTTATAACTTTCAGAATCTGTCACTGCTACTGCTGATATCTGCTCTCCTTTTCAGAGAGTGAGAAATACTTTTAGCAAGCTGTATTGTGGATGCTTCTGTGACAAACGCAGCACATGGCATGTGTTCAAACCAGTTTTATTCCAGTTTGAAAAGATCTATTTTACTTACCATGAGATTTAACTCAGACACTGTTGGTGTATTCCTTTGGTAATTATATATACAGAACATGGGCTGAATAAGTACAACAGACCTCTCCTTTTCATTTTGGTGACCAACATGCGATGATGGCTTGTACAAGCATGCTCTGACGACAGTGAGCAAAAGCAGTAATAAACAGTGAACAGCCTTGAGCAAATGTTAACGTTTTTAAGTGGAAGCTAAGGATGTGATGTCTGGTAGCTCCTTGGTTATTGCTGGCATTTTATTCTACAGCTAAACAACAAGATAAAAAATGTAAAGGACAATTAAAACCGTTGGTTTAGCGTGTTGTTTTAAATCACAGAGCATAAAAGAGAGGTGCATACACCTGGACGATAACTCAGTTGTGTTGTTCTTTACTGTTGGCAGATTATAGCCATCAGGGCCCTGGGTTTACCAGCAGGTTCCAGTTGTCCTGACCATTCTGTAACCCTCATGTCTACCCAAGACGCATTGGTTGTTCATCAGCAATTGCCTGGCTCTTGAGGATGGTGTGGGAGGACATGGTTGCAGAGGAGTAGAGCTACAGGCTGACCAGAGCCTGCTGGTACACATGGGCCTCAGCGATGAGATGGAGCCTTTGGAACTAACCCAGGTCACATAGAATGCAGGGCAAAAGTTTCCTGTTGACTTAAATGGATTTTGAGACAGGTCTTAAGGCAGTAAACATGGCTGCGCTTGCTCACTTAGCCCTTTTAAAGAGTACATGATAGCTCTCACTGCTCATCTCTTTGTCAGCTTCAAGGACCAACATTTCTGTAGGAGGCTGCCTTGTTTTTCTCTGTCTGCAAATAGATGTGTGCGTTGCCATTTTTTACATTTCACTGGTACTTAAAGTTCATTTCATTGCATCATAGAATATTATTTGTGTTTATTTAAATTTGTATGAAGTCCTGCATCAGGCTGTTAACAGATTACCAGTCCCTTATCTCTTTTTAAAGGAGGCAGTCTCTCCCCAGTTACTGCTTTCAATACTAGAAATATGATCTGTGAATTAAATGCTGCATGTTTTCTTGTATGTAGCTGTCTCATATGCCTTGAACTCATAAAAATGGTGGAGAAGCATATTACAATCTGCTGGCTACTTTTATGGTGTCTGAAGAATATTCTGAGGAGTTTTATTTATGTTTTCAAAAAATAATGGGAAGAATTAATTGACGAAAATTTCACCTTGAGTTAATGAACCAATAAAAAATCTGTGATAAGATTTCCTCCTTTGCTAAAAATGGGATAAAGGGTTGTTAAAGGAATGTCGTGGTTTTACTCCAGCTGTTGGCTGGGCACCACATAAACGCTCGGTCAGTCCCCCTCATTGGAAAAGGGAGAGAGAATCGGAGGAGTGAAAGTGAGAAAACTCGTGGGTTTAGATACAAGAGTTCAATAAGTGAAGCGAAAGCCGCGTGCACAAGCAAAGCAACACAAGGAATTAATTCCCCACTGCCCATGGCAGGCAGGTGTTCAGCCATCCCCAGGACAGCAGGGCTCCGTCACGTGTAATGGTGACTTGGGGAGACAAACACCATCACTCCGAACGCCCCTGCCCCCCCCTCTTTCTTCTTCCTCCAAGCCCCTTATAAACTGAGCATGACATCATATGGTATGGAATACCTCTTTGGTCAGTTGGGGTCAGCTGCCCTGTCTGTCCCCTCCCAACTCCTCACACACCCCCAGCCATCCCACCAGCGGGGCGGTGCGAGAAGCAGCAAAGGCCTTGGCTCTGTGTGAGCATCGCTCAGCAACAGCAAAAACATCTCTGCACTATCAGCGCTGCTTCCAGCACAAACCCAAAACACAGCCCCATACTGGCTTTCTTGAAGAAAATTAACTCTCTCCCAGCTGAAACCAGAACAAGGAAATTTACAGAGACTAAAAGAAATTATGTACTGTATTTGTAATATCGTATGGTCACAATAAAAGCCTTGGTTTTAAGATTTCTACATTTGAAGAATTAAATCAAAACATAATAAGTCTGCTGTTTGTTGCCAATATAAATTCCACAATTACAGATTTATGGCTGTTTCCTCCTGCAACTGTATTAATTTCAGTAATTTTAAGACTTTTTGGTTAACCAGTATTTTTGAAATGTTCAAGATTGTTCTGTTGTTCAGGGTCATACATTTCTTGTCCTCTTTGTAAGTTTACTTGGTTTTACTAACTATATATTTAGCATAGAAAGAAATATTATCTAACCTTTCATAATGCAAAGTGTAATCTTGACCATTGTCATCTTGTTTGCAGTTTGAATAAAGAAGGGGTGTTACTTGATGGTAACAATTTTGGATTGGTTAAATGGGAAATACTGAAATGCAGATTGATATGCTAAAATGTTTTCAGCCACACGCAATCATTGTGATTGCTGCTGCATTAAGGTTAAAAGAAGTCATAGGATTTCAGAGTGGGTTTGGTTTGTTGGTTGGTTTGTTTTTTTTTTTCCATCCAGGAGAGCAATCTAAATGCAAATTCTATACCTGAATAACATCTAAGAAGCAGGTATAAATGAGACTTGAGGGGAAAAATCAGTGGTGATGACACCTAGTAAGTTAGCCTGTCCTGCACTTTGAATGTGAAAACATATTATTTTTTCTTCATTCATATTACATTTATAAAGTGATAGAACAAAATCAGATTTTTATGCATTGGTGATCTAAAATTTTATAGATGCATACTGGGTGAAGTAGTCTGAACTAAAATCAGAAAGAGGTGTACTGTGTTGCAAATACATTAGAGTTCTGAGTCTGAATCAAGTGTTCCACTAATTTCATTTAAAGTAAGATTGTAAAACAGTTTCAATGACAAAATCCTAATAAGGAAGCATAAAAGTGAGGGAAGGGAATTTTTTGAGTTCTAGAAATTTGGAGAAGATTGGAGTATAGTAATCCAATGCTGTTCAAGTCTGTGACTATTGCACTGAAAAACATACCCTGGAAATTGCTGATGTCCCCTGTTTTTTCCTGCTCCTCCCAGTCTGATATCAAATTGAAATGGAATAATGTGTTCTTGGTCCTGGATCTCTTCAACTGAAATAATTCAGTGTTTTGTGAAAGATACAGTTCCAGGCATGTTAGTGTATTTGCCACACTTCAGACATGACAAGAACTTCTTCAGTTACTAATGGAAAACAGTATTTTTTCTTACGACTCCTACTATTGAAACTCTCAAAAATAACCAGTGAAGTTTTGAGCAAAGACCCGTTTGTTACCTTCTGCATACTCGGCACCAATTTGCTGGGGAACATGTAGGAGGTATTAAGGATCACCATGTGTGAAGGTCTGGAATACTATGAAGTTGAACAGTTACCAGGAGATCATTCCTAATGAAAGCCAGTTTAAGATAAAATACAAGTTTAAAATAGTTGCTTACCGCATGTGATACAGCATATCACATTTGCTATGAAAAATATAGATGAAGAAATGAGAGAATATTAATCTACTTTATTGGGATCAAACTTAAATTAGTTCTTCCTTTTGCTCTATGTTCAGTTGTGTTGCTGCAAGTATCAGGGAATCACCGTGTGTCAACACTGTTTACTACTTTAATCACATTCATAAGGCAGATCAAGCTCCTGGTGAAGCATGTAGTTTTTACAACTAGATTTCCTTGCAGTTTCCAGGAGTTCTGTTTACATTTGGTTTTAAAGCTCTTTTGTTTCTGAGTGTCTCAGGAAGCAGTCAGGCTGATGCTCCCCTTATTTTGTGAACTGCCCTTCTTCATTAGAAATACCAGTCTTGTTTATCAGATCTGTTGTAATCCCTGAGTCAAGACTGGCTGATTGATGCCTTCACTTGAAGCAAAATAAAACTTTCTTTATAGCAACACAATATGTGAATGTCTCAACCTGCTAAACCTAATGTTTCACTTTGACATGTGGAGCGTGAAATATTTCATGTAATCATGTAAATTGCACCTTAATTGATGATTTTTTTGCTTGAGATCTGGTATGACACTAATTGACCACTGTGAGCCATAACAGTTTTGGGTGTGGTTGACTGCAAGCTGTAAATGAAATCTATTAAAAAAAACCAACAAACCAACCAACCAAAAAACCCCAAACAAATATCCTCTTACAGAAAAGCTTGGGTGATTTTTTCAATCTTCAGGTCTGTTCAGAAAAGTTACTTTACAAATGAGCATTGAGAGGCTATTTTCTTGTTCCTGCAAATCTGCCTCAATATTAGAAAAAATATATACCTGTCTTCTATTTCACATGTACAGTTGGTGAACTGGAATTAGAAACTTTCACTGATCACCTTTCACAGAAGCCCTGAGAGACCCACTGATGCTGAGCATGTATGCTGATATCCACTGGTTAGAACAAGGATCAACTACTCAACCTCTTTAATATTCAAAGTGCTCATTGAGTGACTGGAAAACAATGGAGCAATCAAGGTGTGCCCTTCCTAGGAATGTCTGTGCCCTGTTGTTCCCAGATATACACAAACATTTTTTAATCTGACAAATTTCTTTGGCTATGTGGGTTGTGAATAACGTGGAAATCTGTCAGAAATATACTTTTAGAGGAATGGATGTAGAAAGAAGCAATACTTTCTACCCTTTTCCTTCCCACACAAAAACGAAGAAAAAATTCCATCCAAACGAAAAATCTTACAGTGCAGGCAACATTATCAGTCCCAGCACTGAACACTGAAGAGTGTTTTTGTTCCAGCTGTAAAGCTCTTCTGCTGTTTGTGAGTAAGTAAGTAACTATTGAGCATACATAAAGAAGAGCAAGGGAAGGAAAGAGGCATCAGAGATTAAGATTCTTTTTTTGAGATGTTTGACATGTTTAAGTTAATTAGTCATTTGTAAAGAGACAATGTATTAATGAGAAAAGTTAATGAAGTTTTTTTGTTTCCTGCTAAAGTTAGGATGGCTGAATGTAATTTTGGTTTGGGTTTTTTTTGTTTGTTTGTTTTTGGGGTTTTTTTTGATGCTGATCTCAAGTTCCTCCATATCCTCTTGTCATATTTTCATCTTCCAGATTTGGTTTTAATTAAATTGTTGATGGATCTCATGAAACAATGAAAAATGTTTTTAGACTCTGAACTACAAAACCTCCATATAATAACATATAATACAAAATCAGATAGTAAATTATCATGCTAGTATTTCTATTTCAGCAAATTTTATGTGGTTAAGATAATGTCTTTATTTCTTTCATAGTTTCTATGTATATATCCTTTTAAAATTTGCATTTATCTACTAATCTGTTCTATATTCATTAGGATTAGAGGAGCTTCCACCATATATTTAGGGTTTTTTTAAAAACAAAATGTTTGTCATTGTTACCTGTCAAAGTATCCATCTTTGACTTGACATTTTGGCTATTGTATATGAACATTCAATGTCAAGTGTTCTATTTTACCTGTGGATCCAATGCTGTGAATGTATTGCAAAGACAAAAGTCCATCCTGTGTTGCAACAACTTGTATCTAGCTTTGCTCCAGGCTTACAATGGATTTATGAGAGACCTTGGAGGATTGTTTCAGACATAGAGCTAGGATTCAGCCAAAGATTACTCACCTCTGGCCCTATAAGAATGGGTGTTTTGTCATTTTATCTGCTCTTCTTTATTGGTTTGTAGCCCTTCCAAATAGACCTCTCTATCAGTTCATCATCTCACAGTAAAGGTGGTACCAAGTCAAGAAGCAGCCTAGTTTTTTGATTAGTGGCTTAGTTAACCCAAAGTGCCAGTGTAGAAATAATTAAAATTATATCTTCTGCTATTGTTATTCTGAAAATCATATAGAGAAATGAGAAAAGCAATTCTACATCTGAATAAACTGAAATCTAAACATTAAGGATAAAAATTTTTCACAGTGTACTTAAGTAAAGAAAAAACATTATGCCTCCTAAACAGTTAGTTATAGTGCTGTCACACCAGGTTCAGAATCTGGCTTTTTGCACTGCTTAGACATGAAAAATAGCCATGCATTAATGTATTTGCAGTCTAGATCAGAATTAAGCAGACTGAACAGTCTGAAAAAGACAGAGTTTTAAACCAGTGTTTTTCTTAATTCAGAAATATGGATTCCTACTTGATCTAGAAATTTTATTATTTCAGTCACTAAACACACGTTGTGTTGTAATCTTTTAGGTCTTTCCCAGAACAGATAAACCGAAGCTTATCAATTCTATGATATTTCTTGAAATGTAAAGTTGGAGATCATCTGAGGAAGGTACTTGGAATTTCCTGGCTTATATTTTCTCAATCTTAAAAGTGGTGTCACTGAAAAAATTTTTTAAACGTAATATTTTACTTAATTGGTAAATATAGAAGGTGTGTTATTCATATTATGATTTTATGGAGTGTGTCAGTAGTTGGTAGACTTAATAAAAAAATGAACAGTCACTGGTTATAATAGTATTTTTTTTTTCTGTTAGTAGCAAACACAACTTCTAATAGTGTAGAGCACATCAGTGACTTACATTTAATAGTATTGCTTAGAGGGAAAATTGTATCCCTCTGTAAGCCAAGGGCGGGTGTATGAATAGGTAGATGGATAGACAGATAAAAAACTAGATTGCTTCATTTGATGACGGACACACTTGGAATAATAAAAAGAAGGGAAGAAATACACAGGAAAATATGCAAATTGCATCACTCAAAATTTGGGACTCCCCATACCGATTTTAATTAAAAATAATTGAAAGGAAAATTTCTGTAATATTCTGTGTGTGCATGGTAGGAAAACAATTTTTATAGAAATAAAGTAAAATATTTCTGCAGGACTTTGAAAGGAAAGAAGAAAATCCCTTGGATTTTTCATGCCTTGCTTCCTTTTCTGTGTTGACAATATCTGGTATCTGGAAATGGAAATGGAAAATTATTAATTGTGATTTTACATAATTTTTTGGTAAATAATAAAAAAGGATACGTGTTTTGTCAACTTTTAAGATGTTTTGGACATCTTAGGGGAAAAAGAAAAAATTTGCATTCACTTGAACCCAAGGGATTTCCCAAAACTCAGAACAGTTAAGAGCAGTTAAAATGTAATTTAAAATTTTAAATAGAAATTTAAAGTTTTCTAACAATTAAGAACTGACCTTGGTGAAAGGCTTGTACAAGGAGGAAAGCAAGGAATTTCTGAGGGCCAAAGGAAAGTTATGTCAAGTCTTGTCGATCACGTTTGGATCCCTGAGCCATTGAAGCATTCTGTCTTCATCTACCAAAGGTCCTCCATTTTTACCAATCAACATTGTTAAATGGTAGAAGTCTGAGACAAGTGTTTGAAGCAAAAGAGAAAGAAGGTAGGAAGTAGGAAATAAGTTGCACTCAAGTCAAAAGGTGGTGGAAAGGTCTACACTGTAAGACGTGGTTTTTTGGTAGGAACAGTGAGAGTGAAGTGGAAGTGGAAAAAGGAAAAATAAAAAATGGAATAGTATTTTTTTCTGGAATTTCATGTGGGAAGAGAAAATTACTAGGTATGGAATTATATATATGTGAGCAGAGTATCTCTGTATAGTGGACATAGATTTATATATGTAAAAATCTACTAAATCCCCAAATTTATAACAAAATGTAGTAAATAGGGAATGTTCAGTCTTTTTGACTGCATGGTGTAAGGTGTAAATGCATTAGGAGATAAAACACCAGAAACAACCTGATCTAGTGCCCCTCATGGCAGGGGAGTTGGAACGAGATGATCTTTGAGGTCCCTTCCAACCCAAATCATTCTATGATTCTACTCTATGATTCTATGATGTTCATCCATTTTTGTAAATTCAGGTATCAAGCCACAGGAAAGAGCAAACTATTTCTCTTTACCAGACACTAATGTGGAAGAAATAAGAAAGGAGGTGGAATTTTCAACTTTAATTGCTTGTAAATTGTTACACTTTGTAGGTGGAGCAGTTTTAGGAAAACACCATGAATGACCTAGGGGAAAAAAAAAAAGAATGTAAAATAAACTTGTGGAAGAAACTTAAAAAATAGGTGACATTGAAATGTTGAAACACTGACAAAAATGACACTATAAAGAAATAGATAAGAAAACAATAATATCAGACAACTGGATCAATAAATAGGACAAATGGGAAAGGTGGAAGCTGAAAGATATACATTGGGTATAAGTATGCAAGAAGGTCACTAGAAATTCTGAACGCAATTCTAGTCTGATTGAAGACAGAAGTGAAGAATGGAGGAAGTTGGAAAAGATAAATTTGAGTGTTTTCAAAAGTGATTTCCTAGTGTAGCTGCAGGTGGTTGCCTGAATTCCATAACTGGTGCAGTAATCAAATTTTATTATAATACATGGATGAAAAAAATTATGATATTAAGTAAATATGCAGATGAAGAACACTAATAAAACATCAGGAGTTCATACCATATCAGTAGGGTTCCTGAAAGTAAGAGAACCCTCTGTTGTGAAATTGTTTAATCCTTGAATAAAAGAAATATAGAAGACATGAAGGTCTGAAATTTGAATGACTTGTTACACTAGTTTGATTCTCAGATAGCTCCATTGAAGATTAAGTTTTAGATGGAAACATTTTGATGGTATCTCCTGCTCCACATCTTAACAATAAATGATCTCTCAACATTTCTTTTCAGAAGCGAATAATAATTTATGTTCAACGCGCTTGCTATTTATGTAACTATATAGTCCTAATCATGGTTATATCTGGGTATATACTTAGAATCTGGACATCCAGATTAAATTTTGTACACTTTCTTTAACAACTACAAGTCTGATTAAGATGAGGATGTCTGTCTGACGCATTTAAATATTGAAAATAAAACAATTTTGAGAGAATTTTTATACAATTATCATAACAATTTGCTACATAGTGCTAAGTATTCAGAACAGAAATTAAACTTTATTTATGTTTAATTGGGTAAACATGGGAAAGAAATAGCCAAGAAAGACTTAAAGCACACCATAGAAATTCAAAGATTCCTCTGTCACCAGCTCCAACCTTGTACATTTCCCATAATTATTTCATTAACCAGTATTTCAACATTATCTCTTTCTTGCATACTTGTTTATTCATCTGATGAAGAAAGATTTAAGGAGGCTTTTCCTTTCAAAGTTTTCATCTTTGACTCCAAGGCCTGGAATTTTGTATCTTACCCTCTTAGTCCCTGTTAATGTTAAACTAGGCCATATGCCAGTGCTCCTCTCTCTTCATCTGGTTGAATATATTTGACTTTGTCCCTGCTCCATCTAATTACATCCAAACTTCTCCTGATACCTGCCTTCTCTTTGCCTCCATTAGATTCCCCCAGTGCTCTTAAAGGGTGGCTTATACTTAGCTCTGCTCCTCCTATTCTTGTTTTCTTCCCTTGGAGAAATTTCCTTGGAGTATTTCTGTCTTTTCTCTGTTCTTATCCTGAGATACTGTTTTTAAAATTGATAGGAGTCAACTAGTATGTGTTTTGACAATACCTCAAACCTTCCCAGGAGGAATCCTCAATAGGAAGCTTTTCCTCACAGATTACCTGGTTTCTGTAGAACTTATACCACCTTTGGGAAATGAACGTGTCAGATGGACAGCTTCTGGAGCAGAACAAGAAATGCTAGAAGAAAAATATTGAGATATCGTTTGTGAGCTGAGGCCTCATTTTCAGTCTTAATCATATGAAAAGGCTTGTTAATGCACTACTCATCTCAAATGCTTGACTGAAGTAGGTTTGAAACTTGGTGCTTGTAATTCAGTTGCTCATATTAAGAAAAGAGAATTCCAGAGGGCACCCTGTTACACTTTCAAGATGCATCTAAGGAAACCATCTTGCAACTGCTGAAGATCATGAGCTGTGTAGGTTCATTGATACAACTCCCATAAAACCATTGGGTTTGGCTGTTTAGTCTTGCCCGGATATGTATTTAGCTTTCTTAGACAGAAACTTTTTTTAAAAATGAATTACCACCAACAGAGGCTAAACTATTTTGTAGCTCTTAATTCTACAGTTTGTATTATTGTTAATGTATTTCTGCTGGAGTACTAAATTTTGATGGGTTACTTCTGTTTTATAACATTTTCATTTTTATGTACCTCTTAAAGGGGTCCAAATCTGTTCTGATACCATTTTTGCAGGGGTATTCTGTGCAACTTTAACAGCTATTTCAGTAAATACAAAGGATGAAAATTCTCATGCTATAAGCTTAGACATCATTTAGTATGTGCTACACAGCTATCTAACCTGTAGCCCACTCATAGCTATTAGAGTGGTGCTGTGTGCTACCTCTTGTAGAGAAAACAGCATTTTTGAGACTCACCTGCATAAAATAATAAAGTTGAGAGAGCATATTGGTGCGTACTTAAACAGACGGTAGTTGGCTGTAAAGACAAGTGTCAGTGTTTTTATGCACCGGTAATGATTCCTAAGATTTCATTGTAAATCAGCCCAGGAAACAAACAGTAGGTGCAATGTCTGATCTGCATCAGGGGTTTGATTAATCACAATTTCTTCATGTCTCTAAGCAAGCAGATTCAGCTGGTGGTGCTGGATAAGCAGTACTGAATCTGTCTAAAAACATAGTAGTGTAAATACAGAGAGGTAATTAACCCTTATCAGACAAGTTACCTGAAGCAGATCCTTGTATGCTTGTGATCAAAAATGAAAGGCAGAATTTATCTTCTAGCTTACAGGGGAGACTCTGTTTTGCTATATTTCTCTCACTGACACTAAATACGCCACTTTTTCATTCTCATTGGGTTTGTAACTTTCTGCTGCTTTGGTGAACGGAAAAGATAGTGCAACAGAATTGTGTTGTGTTCTTCCACAGTCTCAAACATCTTCTATAGTTGTTCTTTTTTGTTTCTAATCAAGTTTTTTACTTCTTTTTACTATGGTCTTGATTTTAATGAGAAGCCTTTTCCAAAAGGAGTTGTTTGGTTTCATTTTTCTCTACGGTCATAAGGCTCTTCTCTTGTTAGCTTCTTTGGCTACAGGGATGACAAATTTACGCATAAAAGAATGTATGAAAATCAGTGTGTTTAAACCATGAGACATAATATAGAAGAAATATATAAATAGTTATGTGTAAGGAAATTGCTATTTTTTTTTGCAGCTGCTTACTGCTACAATCTTTAAGGACAGAAAAAGAACTGCTTCAGTTTGAATGTGCTGAGGGAATATAAAACCACATTGTGGTTTAACCTGGCAGACAGCTAAATACCACACAGCCATTTGCTCAGTGCCCCCCTCCCAGTGGGATGGGGGAGACAGTCCAAATAAAAAGGGTTAAACTCATGGGTTGAGATAAAGACAGTTTAATTGGACAGAAAAGGAAAGGAAAAAGTACTACTAGTAGTATTACTACTTGTTTTGTATATATTATTATCAGTAGTAGTATTACTACTAATATATTAGTAATATATACTAGTATTATAATATAATAATATATACAAAACAAGTAATAGACAGCACAATTTCTCACTATCTGAAGCTGATGCTCAGCTAGTTCCTGAGCAGCCCCACCTCCCAGTCAAGCCCCCAGTTATATACCGAGCATGGCATCATGTATTATGGAATATCCCTTTGGTCAGTTTGGATCAGCTGCCCTGGCTGTGTCCTCTCCCAGCTTCGTAGGTAACTGTCGTGATTTAAAATGTTACTTTATTTTCTGATGCCCCTCTCCTTGCATGAAGAGGGGAAATTAGGAAAAGAAAAGGAAACCTGTGGGTTGAAATAGAACCAGATTTATTAAAAGAGTAAAGATCTTAATAACACCAATACTAGTATAAGATACAAAACGCTATACTTAGCCAGCATAGGGCTGGCGAGCTGCACCCCCCCAGCAGTGAGTGCTGATGCACACACAGCGAGCAGCGCAGCTCCAGCGAGAACGGGACTGTCACCGCATCCGGCAGGGCTTGGGAGCACAGAGCGGGGCTCAGGGATGGGACGATGGGCGAGACCCTCCAGGGACGGCAGCCATTAAAGAGAGAAGGTCGTCCCAGAGAATCTCCTAATTTATAGAGAGCGTGACGTTTACGATATGGAATACCTCTGTTGGCCAGCTTGGGGCAGATGCCCTGGCTTTTGCCCCTCCTAGCTTCTGCACCTGGCTATCTCAAGACCGCTCAAGACCTTGGTCACTATAGAAACCTGCGTTCCATAGCTGGCCATAAACTAAATCAAAGTGTCTTATCAACTTTGTTCTCACACAATTAAGTGCTGCAGTCTGCTCTAAAATGCAGCTTGTCTGTGCAGAAAATTAGTTCCATGATTCTATCCCAGCAAAACCAAGAGAGTGCCCCTTGCTTTCTTGTTGGCAGGGCAGTATGAGAAGCTGAAAAGTCCTTGACTGCTTGGCAACAACCAAAACATCTGTGTGTGATCAACATTATTCTCATCCTAAATCCAAACCACAGCACTATACCAGCTGCTAGGAAGAAAATTAACTCTATCCCCGCCAAAACCAGGACATCGCCATATATGCATGTATGTGAAAAGGCATCTTTTGTATTACTGAATGGTAAGAGTTAACTAGAAACTAAAAACTAGAAAAATATATCTTTTTTGTATGAAATCTCATCAGTTTTAATAGAATAAATTAAGACTGATTTTTGTTTTGTTTTTAGTTAAAGATCCACAAAAAATGAATTAAGTATTTCTTCAGGTAATATAAGAATGGTATTTATAAATTTCTAAATTTGAATACAGATATTCTTCTAAAATTTCTTCTTTGTATTATCTTGAATATATTCACTTTAAACTGAATTTGCTGGATTATGAAATAATATTGCTATTATTCCTATCACTTTTATTTTTCCATTTATTACAGGTAGTTAAGAACAATTGCTTCTTGATTAAAATGAAACATACCTTTCTGCACGCACTTGTCTCTGTTTGATTTATGATGTGACATAGCCCAACTGGGTTATGTGAAAGAAACAAAATTTCTCCTTTGCTTCCATCCTGCCACAAGGTAATCAAATGCTGGCTGCTGACCTCTTCCTCTCTTGGTTTTTCTGTGACTAAATAGGTATGGAAAATGGATGGTTAGAGACTGACTCCAGTGTCTCTTCACTTGCTGCTCTGTGTTGTTGGTTGGATATTGAAAAATGGGAAGGATATATACTTCTAAGGTCACACATTCACTTTCCCTCAACTTTTCATTACTGTAAAGGGAAGCATGTAAAGTGGGGTGGATGAAAATTTGATGTCCTGGGCATTGTTACTTGGTATTATTTTATTTAGACAATCTTCTCCCTGAAGCCTTGAAAATTCAGGATCCCACACTGACTGGATTCTTCCTTCCTTCCCTCCTCACTCAGTGAAGTGCAGAGTCACAAGTTCTCCCTCCCTTCTCCACAGCTCCCTCCCCTCCACCCCTCAAATTACCCTTCATATCCTAGTGACAATATTTGCACAAATGTGGTCCTAACATAGAGGGGCTTTCTTGTATCACAAGCAGTTGCTCAGGTACTGCTTATGAAAGGATAGGTTGATACTTTCTCAAAAACTAATAACGAAAAGAAGAGCTTAAAATTATCGTGTTCTTTTGTAGATGATGATGATGCATTTTCACTTATCTCCTGTTTGTTATTTCTATGTAATATACATGTTTTTTAAATCAAGTTAGGCTTTGTGGTTCAAATCTTCTATTCCAGTAGGTTCACAAACATTGCTTTTTAAATATGTTATAACTTTGAAAATATTGCCATGTGTGGAAGGAAAGCTAAATCATTCTGTGTTGCTTCAAATATTCTGGTACATGTGATGTTCTCAATTAGGAAAGTTGATAAAAATTGTCATTGGCACATAACAGATGCTGGGTAATTTTGGGTAAACAGTTCGCTTCAATCTACCATACACTGGGGAATAATTAGTGTTCGTAGTGGCTCAACATACTAAGTGCTTAATAGAACATATTTTTCTTATTGGTCTCCATGTGGCTGTAGTTCATCCACTTCATTATTCCACCGGGTTTAACTACATATGTTTGCTCAGCTTGTCTAGAGTTCAGATACTTCTCTGCTATTGAAAAAAAACTCAACTTCAAGATGTACAAATTGGTCCTGGATGATGCTCGAACTTCTGTTAGTTGTTTTTGAAGTGTTGTTTCTTGTGCAGTGATGTCAAGTATCAAATTCTTTGTGAATGATATTCTATTTCTTTTGATCTTGCAGTTTTTATTGGTTGTCAAAATGCACTTCTGTGCAGTTGTAAGAGTAAGAAGTGAATTCATAGGATGAACTTAGTGTTTTCATTGCTCAGCTGGCAGAATATTTATTTAGTAAACCGTGTACTGAATTTTTTGCAAATTGTTTATTGAGATTTTCTGGAATTTTTCATGCCAGTGATTTGATGTCTTAGTTCGTTATTACCATCTCCTAATTGCGAGTGCACAGTTCACATACTAAATTTACCAAGGCTAAGCCTCAGAATTATTTTCCTGGAAAAATTTCTGTAAAGAATTGTAAAACTTCCACTTTATAATTGTTCTGCTTCCGTTCCGCACTGCACACTCGTGTTCATGTATTGTTAATGTGTTTGCTAACGGTTTTCTTATATGGTGTCTGAACAATTACTAGATGCTGCTTATTTTGATTGTGTATAAATTTAAAGTAATTGTGATCTTGAGCTCCTGTCTCTGTTTGGCTCTCTTCGTACACGTTTTCTCAAGCAGAAAAGTGACCAGCATGAATTCAAGTGAGCTGGCTCTCATTTGATAATTATATTCCACTTTTTCTTTTTCTCTTCAGTGTTTGTACTTAGGTGGCTGAAATGTACATTGCCTTTCTTTTAGCTGTCTTTAAAACTGTACACATAAGGTATTTTATGGTCTGAATGTAATCTGGACACCTTCCGCTTCATCTCTCTAGTACAACTACTTATTATAGGATGACAGAGGCCATTCTTCAGAGATTTGTGTCTCTCTACATTCCAGGACATTCTTCCTTAAACCATAGCCAGAGATCAAAATAATGAGAAGACTCTTTATGTTTCCAATTTTGTGCTATTTACGAAACTGCTATTTATGAAACTGCTATCTATCTATTGAAGTCATTAACCTGCTTATTGACTGCCTGAATTTTAAAACCAGAATTAAATTAGTTACTTAGAGATTCATCTTAGATCAAGTGTGATTGTTGTGGCTAGTGGTGGTGATCAGTTTATTGGTAAATAAGCCAAGCCATTTTCAAGGCATCAGTGTTGATTCTGAGATTCCACTATAATGTGAGGAATGCAACATGTCTCATTAGAGAGATAAATGTTACAGAAAACAGAAATTCTGTGTGATTGATTGTGAATTCATAAATTATTTCTAGGTGAGAGACTCATTTATTCATCATGAACCTGTGGAGCATTTCATTGTGTCTTTTGAAAAACTTTAAGTATCCATTACAAACTTTGGATTGGAAATGATCCTGCATTACAACTTTCACTTATACTGTAATTTTTTTCCAAATTTAAAATTCTAGAGACATCATAATTTGTAAATACTGCTCTATATGTTGCTGCATAGTTGCATTTCAGCTAGAATTACCTATTTTCATCATACATTAAAGAATGAAATTCAACCTTTTTGAGTCTACTTTAGGTGGGTTTTAGACTTGCAACTGAAGGAAGTAAATCGTGTTGACTTTATTTGTTAGATCATTACATGGAAATTATTAAACCCCTTCCTCAAATAAAACCCACCCTCTATAAAGACAGATTTGGATATTTTTGTTTATATAGATTCTCCTCACTATCACATAATATTAACTATCACGTTAATACTGTGATTTGAAAGTACACTGGAATGTTAATTTTGGGAAATTTCTAAAAAAGTAATAAATAAACATTATGATGTGGGTGGGTGTAACTTTATATACTTACTTAGCTTAATGAACTTGCCGTCACTGATGAGCTCTCCAGAAGAGGTAATTCAAGATTTTTGTGCATTAAAGAACTTGCTGACTGCACACATTTACATGCTGAACAATAACTTCTTGTTCAAGTGGCATCTATGATGTTGACACCTGAAGAGGCATGTCTTCCACAGAGAAGGAATAAGAGGAGAAATAAGGAAGAAATCTCCATAATTCATAATTTTCTCTTTCTTATGACACTACTTTTCCAAAGCCTGGCTCCTGGTGAAGAAGAGGGCAATTTCATAATCTTCTGATAAAAAAAGTAAAGGAGGCATACACCACATGGATCACTAAAATAGAGGTGGCTATTGGTGTGGAATTGGGTAGCAGAGAAATGGGAGAATCTCTGTGGCTAAGAATCAGATCATAATGAAGGCTTCTGTGGAGCTGAGACAAAAATCAGACTCAGCTGATCTTTGACCTCAGAAAGGTAAGACAGAACAGAAGGAAGCAGCAAAGGGTCGTCCCAGATGTGAATTATACAGATCTGGTACTTTGAGGGATTTGCATGATTCCTTTTTCCTTAGAAAGGGTAGTGGTTTAATATGGCGTTTTATTACTTCTAGGCAGGCTGTCCCTCTGCAGCCCATAGAGGAGGGATGACAGGGAGCAGAGATTCCACCTGCAGCCTCTGGAGGACCCCACGCCAGAGCAGGTGGAGGCACCTAAAGGAGTCTGTGACCCTGTGGGATGTCAGCACTAGAGAAAGCTCCTGGCAGGACCTGTGTCCCTCTAGAGAGAGGAGCCCACACTGGAGCAGGTTTGCTGGCAGGACTGGTAACCCCGTGGGGGACCCACGCTGGAGCAGTTCGTGAAGAACCGCAGTCTGTGGGAAGGACTCGTTTTGCAGAAGTTGGTGGAGGACTGTCTCCCATGAGAGGGACCTCAGGCTGGAGCAGGAGAAGAGCATGAGGAGTCCTCCCTCTGAGGAGGAAGGAGCGGTAGAGACAACATGTGATGAACTGACTGTAACACCCATTCCCTGACCCCCTGTGCCACTGGGGAGTAGGAGACAGAGAACATTGAGAGAGAAGTTATGCCTGGGAAGAAGGGAGAGGTGAGGGAAGTTGTTTTTAAGATTGAGTTTTGTTTCTCATTATTAGACTCTGATTTGTTTGATAATAAATTAAATTAATTTTCCTGAGTCGAATCTGTTTTGCCCATGATGGTAATTGATGAGTGATCTCTCCCTGCCCTTATCTCACCCCACGAACCTTTCATGGGGTGAACCTTGGCCTCCAGCCAGGGTCAACCCACCACACAGAGAAGGAATCTTCAGGTTTTTTCCATTCTGGTTTCATGGTTGCTCATAAAAACAGCCAAATGGCAGAAACAACAATTACTAGAACTGTCCTGTAGATAGACTCTATTGCAATTCATGCATGATGAAAGATGGGAAGAAGAATATTTACAGTGTTACTGGAAAACAAGGTGGTCTAGAGTGAGGATCTATGGGGAACAGAAGACTGACTGCCTGTGTGACAGGAAAAAGCATCCAAGATTTCAGAAGGAAGCCAGTGATGGCTCAATTATACGTTCAACTGGTCAAAAACAGTTAATGCAGGAGGGGGCAAAACAGTCTGCTTTCCCTTTTCGTGGTGATAGCCATGGCACTAAGAAGATACAGACTCTAGCTCTGTGTTTTGTCGTGATGCTCCAGTTGGACAAATGAACCAAATAATAGCATGCAAATACCTGAATTCCTCTTCCTGGTGAGCTGCCCACAGCCTATAGAACAAATGCAAATCAATATGCAGTAATTCTATCAGATACTCTGTGTTAAATGTGATATAGAGTAGTTGTCATCATTCATCATCCAGCCAAAACCAGTCATGACTAGTGTAAGCTGTCGTCTCTGTGAAGTAAATCTTCAGAACAAATCTAGTTCGATATAAAAACACTTTCTCGCCTATAACAAATCACGAGTTTGTATTCTCTTTTTATGCCAGATAATTAACTTCTTTGTGAGCCATCTAAAAATAGGTACAGCTATGTGATTATCAGTGCATATTAAGTACAAATAATCTCTTTATAAAGGACTACTCTCTAATCTAGATATAATGAGTTACTAGTTACAACTACATAAAATTAATATAGCCTGAACCAATATACATTATCAGTTATGCAGTATGGCAATGTGCATTGAAATTATTTTGACCTATTATTTTATGTCAGCGGGTTTCTTGTTTGTGCACATGTGACTTCAATTTAGTTTCTTTTCCAAAGCACAGTTGCTTTTCATAGTTTCTATTCCTGCTTTTCTACTTATTTAGTTAATGGAACACAGCTCCATTTTATAAGAATCGGAGTCCTGGAGTCTTGTCTGTAGCATGCTTGCTGTCATTGAGACACCAATAAAACTTTTGCAGACCATGCTTTTCAGCCTGGACTAGTGGATTTTGGAAAACTCTTGATCTTACTCTATCATTATAGATGGAACATAGCTACAGCAATGATTCTGAGAGCAATGAAATAACAGAGATTTACTGTTCACCGAGCACATTACTTCTCTTTATCTATATTGAACCTTCCACCCTTTTACCTAGCTTATCTATTTCAACTATCAGTTGGGGAGGTAGGATGACTTTATTACTAATATTTTTGTACTACAACCATGCATAAGGAGCTAAAGACTTCTCAGATCACAGCTGCTAACACAGTGTGCCTAAAAAGTCTCTATTGCTGAGTAGCTGACTGTAGCATTGGCTTCCATACATCTCCTCCATATACTGTATCCTACTGTATTGACTCTGGTTTTGTATACGCTGCATATATAATGTGTATCATGTGAGGGAATATACTAAGCTGGAGTCCAAGATTAATAGTTTTCTTACTTTTATCTATTTCCCATCCCAAAAAGTTCAGGGTCTTTTTCCAAAAGCAACACAACAGAAATACAGAATTCATAAAGCAAGACTTTGCTCACCTACAGCAGCACTTTTGGTCACCTCCATCGCAGTATAGGACTGCTTTTACAAATGTTAAGGATTCTAATTTTAAATATATAAGATGTTTTTATGCCACTGCTTCCCATGCTTAACTCCTCACTGCAGAAGCGTGATTTGTTACTTAGACTGAACAATGGTTTTTACTTGAATTATTTTAGCTAGCAAGACGTCTTCTCTTATGCTTAAATAACTATCTACTCTGCTTGGGATTTAACCTAATATAGGTGTGGACATCTGATTAGCAAATGCATATTTAATTCATCTAATCCTCCTTGTAAACCAGTCATCCAATTCTACCTAATCTAAGTGTAATTAGCCACTGATTTCAATTAGATCAAATGAATACATCTTTAAGAAATATACAGCATGAATTATGTTCTAGGAAAATATGTGTTAATATTCACTTTAATTGGATGGGTATCTTGGTTTTGTGTATATAGCAGTGCTTTGGGTTTTTTTTTAAAGCAAAGACGATCCTTATGTAGGTCATCACAGTTCTGGAGTCTGACAGGTTCTAACATTTGGTATTGGAAGTATAACTAGAACAATTTCAGACACGAAAATATTCTTGCAAAAATGAGTTATGAATTAACTTTAAGAATCAATCTAGAACTTCACATCTGCTGTCAATTACATTACTGTTATCTGCATGCCAGCAATTGTTTGTAGACAATGGACAGAGACTGTGACCCAACATAGCACAAAATCCCTTCAGTCTCACTTCAAAAAGAATGACTTACAAGTGAAAGGTTTTCTAATTTTCTCTGAGTTTACACTGCTGCATTCTTTTCATTAATACTGCAGCTCCATTTTGCTCTATACATTTATTAAAGTAATGTATTTCCAACATGTATTTCTCAAAACTCTGTTAGATGGAATAAACTCCAAGACTATTCTTTGTTGTTGGTTTGTGGTTTGTTTGTGTTTTTTTTTCCCCTAAGATCTTTAATAGACAAATAATATTTTACATTCTCATAGGCTTACAGATATAACTTAAATAATATTTGTACATTATTTCACACAAGTTGATAAAACTTCTACTGCTCTCTGGGATGCTAGGTAACTTACTAAACTTTTATTGTTTCCTATACCGCATACACATAAATACTGAAAGCCACAGAGAAAAGGCACCTTCTAATATTATTACCTTAGCCCTTACTGACCAGAAAAGCTCACATTTGCCCCTTAAATAGCATATTTCTTTCCATTTGATTTTCAAATCTTAATAATAAAATACTTGATAAATAAACAATAAAAAGGAGTTCTAATTATGAAAGCCGTAAGTTAAGAGGATATCACATGCTTTACAGCAACAGAAGAAAGTCTAACACCTGTATTAGTCATTTCAATACCATGGCATTAGTCAATTTAATACTGTAGCAAGGTAGTTTTAGAGATAAGTATTTAAAACCACAGTCTATATACAAGCTCAGGAAAAAATATCATGTCTTCAAAATGAGGAGGAAGCAGATTCGTTTTTGGTAGCAACTCATGTAGACAGTATACTAAATCTCTAAATTTTTTAAAAAGCCATTCCCCTAAACAGGACATAGATATTTTTTCCTATTAATTACTATCCTAGTAGGTTCAATATAATTTGCTTATAAGGAATAATATTATGGTTGGGCCAGGTGCCCAACAAAGCCACTCTATTACTGTCATGGGAGACAGCCACCTGATCATAGAAGGAGATCAGGCTGGTCAAGCAGGACCTGCCCTTGATGAACCCATGCTGGCTGGGCCTGATTCCCCTACATCTCACACCCGCTCAGTGAGCACTCTCAAGATGAGTTGCTCCATGATCTTTCCCAGTACCGAGGTCAGGCTGACAATGAACGAAGACAATGAGAATTAATTAGTCTCCAGCTCATGTAACTGACTTGAGATTTGACTAATAAATGGTAATTACTTACCGTAAATTCTATGGTACGGTTTTTGCCCTACTATGAAGTTGTATTTAGGATGGCACTGTAAACACTGTATTGTCATGTAACCAGTGATTAGAACATGTTGGTTGCTAGGTCTGAGCATGTAAGTTTTTTTAAAGATACGGGATAATTAATTCTGTAGATAAACATATGTTTCTTGTAGGTTTTTGTTATAGAAGACAGCTACTGTTAGGTTTCAAAACACAAGAGCAAATTTTTTTGTTTCGGTCTGTGGTGTTTTCAAGGAAGGTGAGGCCTCTTCTAGAGTTGTCACCTGCCCACATTACTGAATAATATAAATGAAGCAACTTTTCTTTGTCTTCTTTCATGGATTAATCAGAATTTGTTCATAGGCTACCCCCCCAGACTCTGCAAACCACCATCTGAAAAATAGTAGTAGACCGCAGGACTGTAAATCAGTAGTATTGACTCACACTCCTTAGCTGGTGTTCACGTTATCATTTAATCTGTTTGCCTTACAATTCTTGACTTTTCATATGTATCTATAAAGCTGCTTCCTTTCTTCCATGCAGGGGACCTTATTAGATCAGATTTGTAAAGCATTTGAATGTAGAAAATGTTGTTTAAACCCCTAGGATTGTGCTACAGCTGCTACTTGCACCAATCCCTGCTCCCTGCTGTGTGACAAGTGCTATTAAACAACAACAACAACAAAAAAAAAGACAAAAAAAAGAGACTAATTTTCTTTCTTGAGGAAGTGAAATTTGCTGTTACCTGTGATACCCAGCAACTTAAATATATTAAGTGATGACAGTGCTTTGAAGGTGTTCGTCTACTGAGGAGGTAGGTACTGAATTCATTAGAGTCTCTCTGAGGTACATGGTAGATTAACATCAGACATCTGGGAACATTTGCAGCTGTGGAAAATGTAGTCTGTGTGATAGCCAGTGAAGAAGAAATTATTTGCAGGGGTGGTTGTCTTCCAACGTTGCTTACAGGTTGACGTGTACACGGAGCATTGCTGTGGTCTCTGAGGACACAGAGAAATGAGTCCGGTTTGATTATTAAAATCAGGCTATACCAGCTCTGTACAATCTATAAAAAGTATTTTTTGTTCCTTATACAACTGGTTTTCATGGTTTGTATTAAAATAAAACACTACTATTAAAAGCTAGCAGGTATCTGTAATAATGTGCATCAAACCACGAGAATATGAATGGATACCCTAGGGTATGAGCTCTAAATCAATTAATCAGGGATTCCTAATAATGAAGTAATTAATTTGAGATGGGAAAAGATATCACTTGCCTTCCAGAGCTGGCAAGTTGCATTTCAGTTCACTCCCTCCTCACTTCTTCCTTCCCTCCTCCTGGCAAGGCTGAGTTTGTACTCACAGCACTGTGTGTCAGACTTGCCATCTGTCAGCATCCTAGCGCTGCCTGGAGAGACATGACACAAACACACATATCTGAGCAGTTTCAGGAGAACAGGTTGTATGCCATGCGCTGTTAAAACTGTATGCAAACATGTTTGCATTTTATGTTGTGCTTTGCCAAAGTAACGGTGACTTTGGGAAGGAAAAAACCCAGCAACCAGCCCCCAGTAAGTAGTGCAGCTTTAACATGTATCACAGCTATCAATAAAGGCAACAAGGCTATGGGGGAATATTGGATGATATAATTTTGGCGTAATGGGATCATTGTTATTTCAAAGCTTACAGCGTGATAACACATAAATCCAGAGACTAAATCCTACAAGTAAGATGTGATAATTGAGTACAGAATGAAGGTGTGAAGAATTAATAGTAATCTTTTGGGAAAATACAACTGCCATTGGAGCTGTGTGTTATGTAGTTAGAAATGCTATGCTGAAGCAACTTGTTGTATCTGTGATACAGCAATGAGTTCAAGTATTCCCCAGCTGTGGTGGAAGTAGGCATGCACATGACCTGAGCCAACCTTTTTTATATCAGATCTGAGAGTGACTTTGGCAGGCGAGCTGGCGGTAATTGGCTGTGCTCACCACCTTAGCAGATGTGCTCAGCACGCATTAGGATCAGACGATTTTGTCTCTGTGCAGCAAAACATCACTGAAAGCCAGTGGAGGTTTTGCTTGACAAAGGTTTCCAAATTGGCCACTGGGTCTGTTTTCACTCCTAAGAAATATGTCATTCTCTCATATATCCTTTTCTTCCCCCCTCCTCCCCCTCCCCCCGAATCTTAGCCTAGCTAGCATTTATTGTGCTGAATTGGAAATATCCTGAGAGTGAAATGTGGTATGTGTTGGATTAGATAGGTTCACCTCTGCATTTGTACATGTGTAAGAATGATGTAGGATTATTAAGATGATGCTAGGTGATGTGGCAGTGGGGGTTTATTTTTCACGTATAAGGCTGATGATAATATGCTCCCTAAGAAATTAATTTTCTAGGGAAGTCTGTTTTAATTCTATCACCTCACAGACCTGGTCCAGCCTTCATAGTGGTGGCTACGGAAAGCTAGAGGTGGTACTTTAGCAATATTTTGGTAATTTTAGTTCATGTAGTCTTAACCAGTATATTTCTGTGTAGTAACAGAACCTTACAGTTATTTGCAGGATTATTATGTTGTTTAAAACTAGTTGGTAGGAAGGAGATAACTCTAAACAGTACATTTCCAGAAGCAATATATTTTATAGTGAGTAATGTATAAGGCGCTAAGATTTGAAGTATCTGAATCACTGTTTTCATTTGGGAATCCATTACTACTTCCCCACCAAACAGTACACTGAATTTTTTTTTCTTTTAGTCTTTCTGAACTAAAGCTATGAAGAAAAAGTAATTGAAAGCGCGCTGCCAGACAGATAGCCTTTGAATGTTCCCAGAGATACAGCCTGTCTCTAACTACAAGTAGAATAGAAAGGAACATTTTCAGTGATGTTTGGTAAAACTAGAAAGAAAATGTCCATCAGTTTACTCAATTAGTAATAACACTGAGTGAAATAAGTGCCAATAAGAATCAGGCTGTAATCTGTATTTATACAAATCCACAAAGTGTGAATATAGTACAAGACATTTCCTGGATAGCTTTGCTAAATGCCAGCACGGGTAGCAGGGACTCTGCTCACATAATGCCGAATAAGGTGATCAGATTTCCCCTTAAGGTACGAAGAGGCGAGGCTTTGGCTCTTGTCCTTTTCTGGCAGCTCAGTTCCAGGGCAGCAGGCTCTGTACCAGTGCTAATCTGGGCCAAGTTACTGGGTGCAGAAAAATCACCTTCCAGAAGCATCAGACCTGCTGCAGTGGCTGGTTCTGTGGGGCTGGTTTCACTCCCAGCACTGTGGGAAAAACACAGGCTGTGTTCTCTGTACGTGTTGTCTTTCGAGGGCAGAACTGGTTCTTAGCCCGTGAGCTAGCTTTTTAATAAAGAGGTTGATTAAATGCTAGATTGTAGATAACAAATAACTAAATAACCACATTATATCAGATTGTTGGATGTTGTGAGAACTCTCTCCTGCCTCCCATAGGAACTTTGACCTTCAGCACAGAGCTTAGTACTTGAAAGAGTTCTTTATCAGAATACGTAAATATTTAAATCCACCTTTTCTGCAAGGTAGCATAGTCTGTGAGCATTTATTCCTTGACTACCTTGCGTTGAGGACCTAACTTTCCCTTCCATGAGTTCTTCTCAATAAGTATACAATTCTTTGTGTTCAGAGGGTTAGTTTTAGCCCGTTACCCAAGAAAGGGATCTTATTGCACATCTGTAAAGAGCCGTCAGTACCTTTGCACCTGTTAATTTCGCTCCCTGATGATGACTTTAAAAATTGAACTGAACTGTCTCTGTTCTTTAATATTGGCTCAACTGAGAGGTTTTTAATTTTTTTTTATTGTCTGTAGTTTTATTTTACTTGGCTCTTAGTTTAATTAGAGGTGTGGGAATAAAGCTGGGTTCTTTCCAACTCCTGCCTTGTGCCTAGTTTCTCAGTTCCCCTCTCATGTGGAGTTAGCACTTTGCTACTACCCTCAGAGGCTGTGAGAGAGAGATGTATTAGTGCATTAGGGTGATGCAGGTACCTAAGTAAGTGTTAGATACATCACACTATGTCTTCACAAAGTCCCGTTGCAGTTTATTTGAATCCTGGAAGTGACATGGAGGGAGAGAGAGAAGACTGTTGTCAGAAGATAAAATTTTTTTGACCAGGTCTGTCTAGAGATTAAGGTGAAACCAATGAAGCAGAAGAATGTCAGTGGATCCAAAAGTCTTTAACATGGCAGTTTTCTGCCATGTTAACTAAAACATGATAAAGGCTTCTTTAGTCCCAGGAAGAAACTTTATTTCTCTGGAAATATTGGATCAGCTCTATTGTTGCTGGCTCTCCTTATCCACAGAGATGACTTTTTGGTATTTTAGACATAAGATGCCAGTACAATTTTTCTTCAGCAATTTGATCTTCAGAAGAGACACATTTCTGTGGAAGTACACCTCCTTGCTTTGAAACTAATAAGCCTTAAAAAAAAATACACAGCCCTCAAACATCTCAGAACTTTTGAGGACTTTCAGGCTTATACAGATCTAATCATAGTTGGTTGCTGTTATTTTTACAATATATCAGTTCCCAGCCTGGTTTGTTTTGGAGAGACTTCCCGTTTTTTCCAGTGTCCTGATCTTTACCAAATTAAAGGCCAATGAAATTAAAAAAATTATTTTCAACTTCAAGGGGAGAAGAAAAGAAGACCCCTTGGAGATTCTGCAACTGTGTTCAAACACCAATTCAGTGAAGAGCAAAATTTATTCTGCGCAAATTGAATGTAGAGCAGAATTCTCATATATATATTCCAGATGAAATTTCAGACCCCCAGGCTACACAGCATTCCAAAGCCTTGCAGTCACTGCTAGACCTGGAGAAATGGTTGAGGAGGTACTAAAAACAATTGTAGCCTGGCAGGCAGAAGGAATGAGAGTGCTTGATACTGGAGAATAAAAAAGGATCTAAGCTGAGTCAAACTTTCAGCAAAGCAAAAACCAAAGCAACAATATGTAGTGTGGGTTCCCTTGAGATAAGTATGAGAACATTGATGTTCAATATTGTTATTAATGGTTTGGAAAGAGAATCAGATAACAAAAGCAACATTTCTTGTCAATGTACAGTCATTCCAAGGATGCAGAAAAACAGGCAAAGTAAGGAAGAGATTTTAGAAGTATGAACTAAAACTCTGTGTAAACTGAAATAAACTTTATATTCACTTCTTTCTGCCTGTTTTCCTAGTTCTTTTGTCTAACACAATGTCCTTAAAAATCCTCTTAAATCAGAGTTTTTTGGTTGAGACTCCTAACGAAGTCAATACATTAGGATGCAGAGCAGAAAATAACACCCCCTCCAAACAAAAAAAAACCAAAAAAAGAAGAGACAGAAAAAACCAGTAAAGCTATCTGCAGATAAAGCTGGGAGCATTGCCTCAATGTGACAGGTTAACATAACCCTGTGAATGACAGTGGATTCAACTTGAAGCTGAGAAGTGCTGTAGTCTCTCTTCTGACTGGGAAACCAAGAAGTAAAAACTGCATTGGTGATATAAAACAGGGCAGTATAACAGCTTTTACCGATGGCAGAAAACTTGTTCTCACACCCAGAAGGTGTCTGGGAGCTCTGGCAGCATCTGTGTCAGATCAGGTATCTCACAATTTTGTATGTTTCCTATTTTATTATTGTGGTGTTGCTCAGTGCTTTGAAAAATTTCAGCTGTCTATTTCTTGTAGAAAACTGAAGGACCCATATAGTAAAGGTTAATAAAATCATAAAGGTCATAGAGAGGTAAAATAGCTTCCCACAGAAAGGATAGGGAGCGTCAGATGCTGGAGGTGTCATGTTCATATCAAACCGATGGTAGTTCTTTAACTTACACATACCTTTAAGTAACCTCTACAACACTTAGTTTATTGTGGATACTTAGGATATCCAAAAACCAAATAGATAATTTCGGAGCACTGGAACCAGCTGCCCAAAGAGGTTGTGGAGTCTCCTTCTTTGGAGATATTCAAGACCCGTCTGGATGCCTACCTGTGCAGCCTAGTGTAGGGCATCTGCTTTGGCAGGGGGATTGGACTTGATGATCTCTAGAGGTCCCTTCCAACCCCTACCAATCTGTGATTCTGTGATAATTTCCTAAAAGAAGGAATCTACAAGAATTCTTTCTATGCTGAACAAACACCGTGCTTCTGGCTCAGGATTTCACTGAGCAGCAAATTAGGAAGTCTTCATAGGAAATAGCAATGCCTGTGCTCTTTCTTTTGTTCCCAAACTCTTTCCTAGGCATCTTCCACTGGCCGTTGCTGGAGACTGAGTACAGGGATGGACAGATCTTTGGCTGGGTTTTGTATGGCTACTCTATGGCAGCTGCTACTCTATGGCAGCTTTGCTTTTCCAGGTCATTGCTCAAACTTTCTCCTCCAGATAGCTAAACACTTGTCTGGTTGTGCTCAATAAGTTTTAAACTATTGTGAAAGCTGGTAGAAGTAATTTCTTTCATTAGTTATACTATTTAGTA
>VWZZ01001026.1:30124-80541 GCA_013399095.1 Psophia crepitans | reverse complement strand
AAAAAAAAAAAAAGAGGCAGCCTTATGATGAGCAAAATGCATCCTTACAGTTCGATTTCACATTTTCTGCCTGAGGATGTGATTTGGAAGCTGGCCAAAGAAAAGGGAATGCCAGAGTTTGAGTTTAACTTTGGTCTAGCCTCAGGCAAATTATATCATCAAATACCGAATAAAACACACAGAGCAACCTCACCCAAGGTGCTGAGGGGATGCTTATGTCAGTGGTCATGCGGAGTGTGTGTTGCATGCTGTTTAAAAAATATTAGTCTGATTTCTTTATTCTCAGCTGAGCTCCTGATAAAACTGTGATGTGCTGGTGGGAAGGCTTCTGGGAGTCCACTTTTAAGACTTGCCTGCCACCAAAGTGAAAGCAAGGTACCACTGCGTCAAGAGGAGTTCAGCTGCCTCCATGTGTACTGTCAATCATACCTTCATGAAATGGAGATTTTTCTTGGCCTTCTGTAAAAATATTTCTGGGGTTCTTTTCTTTTTGTTGTCAGTGTGGATCAAATATCATTAAAAATAAGGAATAAAAAAAAAATATTTGGAAGGAGATGTGTATTCTTCCACTGTCTTTTACACAGGCCTAAGTTCTTGCATCTGTAAGAAATATAAGTTACCTAGTGTATACAACATTTATATGTACATATTACATATATTTTAACTAAATAAAATTACTAATAAATCTTATGTACATATATACAGATTCATGCAAACAAATATTTGTATTTATTTATAGAAGACGGTAATTGTTTACAGCCTGTATCGGTACTAGGTTGCTGTTCTGGGTAGTGCTGCTCTTGGGGAGGAACAACCGCAGACACCAGTTGGGCCTGACTGGCTGCAAAGTAGCTTTGCAGAAAAGGACCTTGGGGTCCTGGTGGACACCAGCTTGGCTGTGAACTAGCAATGTACCCTTGCAGGGTGAATGGCACCCTGGACTGCAGGAAGAGGAGTGTTGCCAGCAGGTGGAGGGACGTGTCCCTCTGCTCTGCACTGGTGAGGTCACACCTGGAGTGCTGGGTCCAGTTCTGGAATCCCCTAGTACAAGAGAGACATGGACATACTGGGGAGAGTCTAGCATAGGGCCACAAAGACGATTAAGGGACTGGAGCACCTCATACATGAGGAAACATTCGGAGGACTGGGACTGTTCAGCCTCGAGCAGAGAAAGCTCAGAGGGAATTTTATTAATAAAAACCTGAAGGGAGGGTGCAAGGAGGATGGAGCTAGACTCTTCTCAGTGGTGTCCAGTGACAGTTCCAGAGGCAACAGGCACAAACTGGAACACAGAAAGTTCCCTCTGAACATCAGTCAACACTTTTTCACTGTGAGGGTGACCGAACACTGTCACAGGTTGCCTGTAGAGGTTGTGGTGTCTCTGTCCTTGGAAACATTCAAAAGCTGTCTGGACACAGCCCTGGGCAATCGGCTCGGTGTCAGTCTGTACAGACATAGAAGAGCATGTTTAATTAGTGAAAAAGGAGACCCTATGAATGAGAATAAGTTTGCTGTGAATATTTACAACAGTGCTCACATTTCTTCTGATCCAAAGGAAGATACACACACTCTCATGCTTTCTCTCATTAGTGTGGTACATCAAAATGTAAAGGAAATAACTTACAGTAGTTTACTGCAATAAAGATAAAAAACTGATTTTTATAAGGCTAAAGTGGCAATTTACTACAGTGGAAAAGAAGCAATGAAATTTTCTGTAAGCTTAATTCAGGGAACTGAAAAGAATGCAAGTCATAAAATCCAATTTATTTTTGAACAGGTATAAAAATTCTATAGATGATTTTACATTTAAGGAGAATGAACCAGCCTGAAGACTCCTCATTAACTTTCAAGGGCCATTTGGTAGATAATGGAACCCATCCACTAAAACATTTATTTTTCTTGTCTTATAGACACACATGCTTATCTCTGAACAACAAGATCCACTGTAGGAGGAAAAAGCTGCTTCTTTTGCATAGAGGCCAGGAGGAAAAGTGACAGAGAAGTAGGACAGGGGGACGGATAAGGTTGAAGATAGAGAGGAGTATATAGATAAAACTGAAAAACAAACAAAAACAATTTCCCATGCCACAATGAACAAGAAAAATGGAAAACTACTGGAGGCTTGCACTTTTATGCAGGAAAAAACATGAAGATGCAATTCCAAACTGACAGCCTAGTTTTAAAAAGATGTATCATCTGCTTTATTGGACATCCTGTGATCATATTTAGCTTTTTTTTTTTTTCATAGAACTATGGAAAAATTGAGATTGGTTTATGTCCCCAGTTGTCTCTCTTCCCCCCGCCAAAAGGCTTCAGCATCGTATCACTGTGGAAGGAAAAGCCAGTAAGTCTGTGGTTTACTAAAGCTGACATTGTAACTATTGGAAGACTTCTCAGTGGAAAGCAATTGATGCAATCCTTTTGGGTTTTGAAAATATAAATGAAACAAAGTTGGGAATCTGACGTGAAAAGTGAAGCCTATACAGTAATAAACCAAAATTGTACTTCAGAAGTGAATACAGACTTCAGAGGGCTGTGTTTTTTGTTTTTTTGTTTGGGTTTTTTTTTTCTTTTGTGAGAAGAAACTAGAAGTTCTTTATTTGTCAAGAAAAAGTTGAGAGGGCAAAAGTTTGTGGAAAATGTTTTTAATTTTTAATTTTTGAATGTGCAATGCCTTTCACTACTTGGAAACAAATGATCCATACTTTTCATTTTAGTCAGTTAAAACTTATACCATGGCTTAGTCTCTCCTGCATTCTTTCTGATGCCCCTAATTCAACCAACTCCTTGTGTCAGAGAGTACACATCAGTTTCAACAACACATTGAAAAACTGGAAGAAAATATAAGGCAGTGTAGGACCAGCTCTCTGAGATGTTATGAAAATGTACTGTGTATTGATGGAGGATAGGTATACATTATATGTCTTCTCCAATTTTGTGTTAGAATCCGTTCAAGAAGTATTGTTTCTATTTATTTTCCTTATTCCATCATCACCCATGCATGCCAGTCGAGAATAGAATCTGGAGAACAATCAACAGAAATGGAAATTGGTTGTCTTGTGAATTTATTTCTGATGCAATTTATTTACGTTGTAGGCATGGAAAGTGGAAATCAATCAGTCAGTCTTCAAGCCACAGTGAGTGCTCTCAAGTGCCTACACTTGACTTCAAGTTTTCCTCCATAGAATCTGTTTTCTTAGGTCTATTGATCTAGAGTGTCCCAGCCTTTCTTAATGAAGGAATTAAAAAGCACAAGCAGCCTTCCTCATTACCTGAATTACAGGTTCCTTCCCTATTGCTGCTGAAGGTTACTGGTGTGGCAGTGGCTGCTGTAAGTCCTTACAGAGAACAGCAGGCAAACAAGCTTGATCACCTAAAAAGGCATTTTCTTTTTCTTTTTTTTTTCTTTTTTGTCATGCAAAGCTGCCTAAGAAATCTTCTGTCTGGAGAGAAGAAGGTATGCGAGGAGCAAAAGAGGTTTTCTATTTGCAGTGGGCTCTGCTTTAAAGATAGGACAGAAGGAAATAGACTTGCATTCTTAACTGCAGGTATTCTGTGATTACACATATGTTTTATTAGAAACAAGTACAGTTCAATCTATACCAGGATGTATATGGTTTCAGTCAGAAGCCTTCTTGTAACATCTGCTGCTGCTCAACAGAGGGTCAGCTCTAGTGTCAGAGAAAGCCCTTCCTGAGCTGGTACGTTCTGCCACCTGCTTTTCCCTCCCTAACCCTCTGTAGCCCTGTTCGTTTCCTGTTCACTATCTCCTTTTCCCAGTTCTGGTGGTCTGGGCAGCAAGAGTTCTATCTTACTAGAGGCATCTCAGTTTGCCTTCTTGCCCCCACCACCCTCCTCCCTGTTGAGACAGGTTGTTTTCCCATGTGCCAGAGGACATCAGCAGAGGAGGAACATCAGCAGCACTGATTAATCATTTCTCTGGCCCTTTACATGTCTCTAAAACAGCTCGTGTTCTTACGTTGCAGGGCAAAATTGCTGGCTCTAGCTATAGGTTGAGCTACTTAATTGATATGTGTTCTCTGGAGAAGGCAGCTTCCAAATCTTGAAACCCAAGTCTTCAGAAAAGAAGCTTGCACTCAATGCATACAAAATACAGGGTTTTTTTATGGTTTCTTATGTGGAGACAGACAACCATCATTAGATGACACGTGCTTGGTATAGAGTGGATGCTGTCTTTCACAAACTTCTATTCCTTCTATTCCACAGATTGACAGTTAGAGTTTTTCTATTAAATGACTGTTGGAATTTTTATATTTAAGTAATTGCATTTTTTAAAAAAAACTGTTTTTTTCCTAATGGTTCTTCCAATCATGCAACTTACTGCAAATACTGCCAGTGGAGTTGCACTGAAGTGAAAATAGGATCTTGGAACAAGACAAGTTTATTAAGTTTAAGTAAATACAGATGCTGTTTCTGATATTTTTTTGGTATGAGTACCTTCTCGTTCCTCTCCAGGAACAGTAAGAAACAGATTATTTAGTTTTGTTACCCATCCCATAATAACAATGTCATTTAAGACTTGTCTGTAACCCAGTGTGCTGGGCAGAGTCGACCTAGGGAAGTAATCTATGAAGTAGAAACTAAAGACCTATTGTACTAAACCTAAGGGTTTAGCAAGGAGCTACCATTCTGTGTAATTCCCTCTCTTGAGGCTGTCTTCTGGAGTCATGCACCTGCCTGTTAACCATTGTAGAAGTCTTAAAAATTAAACGACTTGCCATATTCCACTGGTCGGGTACATACATGTCATGTTTTTGAAAGGGAACTCAAAAACTTTTGTCTTCTATCCTTAAGCTTTCACATAGAAATAAAGAGGGGGAATTTTTCTTGGTAGTTCTAAAGAAACTGTTCGAAAACAAAGGTAAAGTTAAGGCTTTATGATTTAGTCCAACTGTATCAAATACTTGGAGTTGTTACAAAAATGTTTTCTAAAAAACATCTATTCAGTGTGTTAGAGGTGGAAGTTCTAACTCTTTTTGTTAAGAACCACTACATCTTTTTCTTTTAGAAAGTGTGAGAGGGATATGACTGAATGAAACCAGTATGTGTCTCATTTAAGGAAAAAGTAATTTAAACAGATTGCTTTTTAAGGACTTGAAATATTTATTCAAAATACTGACATCAAAACTCACACGATTGAAATTCTGTGCCTTCAAAAATCTCTTCAAGTACTTTATGTACTTTGCACTTCCAAAGAACAAGATTTGCATGATGAATGCAGAGTGTACATTAGAATTGCAGGAACGTCCCAGTATCTCCTCTCTGTTTGAGGAAACCATGGTTAATTCTTCAAGTATGTTCCATCAGTGTTCTAGCAGGCACTAATTCAATGGTAATAAACAATTACAGGACTTTACAAGGAATAGGCAATGGTTTAGCTTTGTTTTTATTTTTATAAATCATTACTTTTGTTTCCTCTGGAGTTTCTAAGTATGCAAAAAGTAACATTTTCCTTTTTTTTCATGTTTTTCCCCTGATATTCTTATAAATTTTGTATTTGTACTATTTCAAAATCATGTTGTTCTGAATGTTTTGGGCAACTTCAGTAACAGCAAATGAGCCCAACCCAGGCTCTATAAGCCTTGTAAGCCTAGACGATTCTATTAACAAGTGCTTTTATAGCTGCATTTATCCAATGTTGTGACCAGAAGTCCCATTATACTGCCTTAGATTTCCTGGCCCAGTTGATCCAGTATTCAATCCATCAGGTTGATGGATTTTAGACAAGAAATAATACTTTAAATTAAAGAATGTGCATTTTTATTGCTGTTGGAAATGGATGTGTTGACTTATCTATGAATGATTTTTTTCTCATAGAAGGATGTTTGGTAGTGATTTTTTTTGTTTGTTTGGTGTTTTTTGTTTGTTCGGTTTTGTTTTTTTTTAAGAAGATGGGAATCAAAATGTATGATTTATGTCATTATTTAGTAACTTTTATGGAACTGTATTCTTGAATTTATTGAACTTTATTTCTTACATTTCTTCTCAAATGGATGCAGGACTATGCCTCTGACATGTACAGCTCCACATATGCCAACAGAAGCACTTGCATTCATACAATCATAGAATGGTTTGGGATGGAAGGGACCACAAGGATCACCTAGTTTCAACCCCCCTGCCATGGGCAGGGACACCCTACACTAGACCAGGGTGCCCAAAGCCCCATCCAACCTGGCCTTGAACGCTTCCAGGGATGGGACCTCCACAGCTTCTCTGGGCAACCTGTTCCAGTGCCTCACCTCCCTCACAAGGAAGAATTTCTTCCTAATGTCTAATCTAAACCCCCCCTCTTTTAGTTTATACCCATTACCCCTCCTCCTGTCACTACACTCCCTAAGAAACATCCCCTCTCCAGCTTTCCCATAGGTTCCCTTTAGGTATCGGAAGGTTGCGNGAATCACCCCCCTCGACCTGCTGGCCACACTATTTCCAATGCAGCCCAGGACATGGTTGGCTTTCTGGGCTGCCAGTGCACACAAATGTATAAATAAAATTATTTCTGCTGCCTTTCTTTCTCACTGTTCTGAGCTGCTAGACAGTCACACTTGGAAAAATGCCCCTGGAGCTCTGATGCTAGCTCATGTGCTCAGAGTCCATTGCTTCACTTGTTTCTTACGTTAGTCCTTAGCCCCCTTCTCCCACCTTGATTCTTGGTTTAGTTAATAATAATCATAATAATAATAATAAACGACCTTGAATAGGTTCTCCTTTGGAGAACGAAGCAGCGGGAAGGTCCGTGCAGGAGCAGTGGGAACAGTCACGTGATGAATGAGATGAGTTCATCCCAACAAAAGAAACAGTACTAGAAATCTCAATTTTGTGACAGTCTAAAAAAGGGGGCAGGAATAGTCCTACTTAAAGCGATTTAGGACATTACTAACCTTAACCTGAGCATTTTAGAAAGCTTTCAATTTGACAGACAGCACAAGGGACAGGTGACAGGACTAAAGAAGCACGTTGTGTGTGGGTATTTCAGTTTTTGGTAATTATGATAGGCTGAATTCTGCCTGTGTTTGGTTGTGCAGTATAGGTACGTTACTTTTTATAGTGTATGTTAAGGAGAACAGAGAAATATTTTAGATCAGCTGCTTTTTTCCTGGTGACACAGCTGCTGAGGGCGGGCAGTGCAAATGGATTATGTGCATAGAGTAGAGCAATCAAGTGGGTCAAGGTGGGCTCAGCATGAATTGCTACGTACTGTCCTCAGCTGTCCTCCTGTCTGACGCTACTTCCTGTCTGTGTCTACTTTAGTGGGAGCTTATTCTGCCGCTTGATGTTGTATCAGTAATGGTTTGTTGTCATGGCTTGATGGTTTCTGGTGAGACTGTATTAAAAAGTTGACATACATTTTGGACTGTAGGACACCAGGAGATGAAGAGGAAGGCTGTAATAAAAGCAGGTTGTTAAATTAAAACCTATAGATCCTTTATGATTTTAAGTAGAAAGTTACACATACATGAAAAGATTAATGAGTTTTGTATAAGAGGAATGAGGAAGACAGTCTTCTACAATATTTCAGAAGAATTATATGTGTGCAATAAACAATCACTCAGTGTGAAAATGTTCTATATAAAGTTATGTATGGCTTGACTTCCCCTCCCACCCCCCCCACCCCGACTTCTCAGATGCTAGTGTGTGTTTCTTTTTAACTTGGGACATCCAACTCATGTGTGATAAAATAAGCATGTGTATGAGCCCACTCATGCTTATTAGATATTTCCAAAATTACAGAACTGTAAAAATATCTAAAATTGATATAGAGTTTTGGTTGAAATCCATGTGCAGTTTCTTTATTTGAAGGAAAAGGGGTGGCTGGGTGGGTCATTTTTATATTGCTTTACTGAACTTTCAGCTGCAAACTGACAAGCTTTGTTTTTTTGATTTATGATAAAAATGATATTTTTGTTGTAATATTTTTTCCAGTGCTTTATGAGCAATTCTATTCTTGACCAAGTTTTTCAAAACTGTGTGTTAGTATCTTTAATTTCAGAAAGCACTGATCCTAGAAAATATCGATATTTGGTCCCCCCAGAGGGAGGTTTTGAGAACGAGATATCTGTCTGTAACTGATTTATGAAGTATCAACTCTCTTGTGGATAGAGCATTTTGAGTACTTGCCCTCTGCTCCAAGTTCTGATGAGATTGCTTTTTAGTACTAGTACCATAAATAACTTTATTGTTATGGGCACATGCACTCTTGTATGTTGCAGAACAGGTTGAGACAACTGACTGAATTTGCAAATGCCAATAACCAACCATCGTGTACAAAGGTAACTGATGCAGGTTATTATGCATAAACAAGGTGTATGAGCAACTCTGCTGATTATCAACAGGAGAAGAGCTCCAAAACTTATTGGCAGTTAGAAAAAGAGCATCTCTGGTCTGTTAGATTGTAATAAATATCCCTATTCGTTTTTCACTTCCCACTTGATATTGTGCTTTTCTGTTCTTGTGCTTTGTGATGGTTCACATTTTCTTAATTTATGGAGGTGATAGTTAAACTGGTCAGACTATTCTGTTGCACTTTGTTTAAAGAAAAAGATGATTTTTCTTTGCTCCAAAAGGTGAGAGGATAGGAAGGGAAGGACGCACCTATGTTCTGTGATGACAGTAGTATAGTTAGACCGTAGTGTCTGGATGTGTGATGCATATTGCATTTATATAGCAGGAATGCAAAAAAAGAAGTTGAAAATATGGTATTTCTTGCATCTTGGGTGTATTATTGTCTCAGCTGTATAATGGGTAGGATTATGATTGCTTTTCAGCACCTGCAGTATCATACTTCTTGTAAATAAATCTTAATTCTCTTTCTTTATCTGCCATTCCTAGTCGCTTCTATTTTCTCTCTCCATTTACCCTATGTTGTCTGTCCTAGAAACATCTTGGAAAAAGACCAGATTATGGTCCCCTTTATGTTTTTCACAAGGTTACAATTCAGCTATCATCCTTTGCCCAGTCTTCTAGAGTATTTAAATTCAAATTCCCTCAGTCTGCCATGGATGTGACAGGGTGTGAATTATAATGCAATAGAACACTTATGAAGTATAAGGCTAGAAGTCAAATACCATTAAATGCACAAATGCGTGTATGGTTATGCCATAAGTCACATACTAAAATATTATGTGATTGTGGGTTGGTCCAGTGCAATTTACTTAAAAACGATAGAGAAAGTTCAGGAATAATTTATTTTAAAATTACTTTATAATTCTGGGTAATTCATTGTTTTAAATTGAAGAAGAATGAAATGGGTTAAAAATGATGAAATATATGTTATCTGTTTTAGGTTAGTACTAAAAGGTCTATAAAAGGTTTTAGATGAAAAGGAGTGTAGATGTGCATTTTCAAAGCTAATAGGATTACTGTATTCTGCAAGATGAGGGTCTTTAAATTCATTCTAAATCATTACCTTTTTCTCACAGGCATAAACTTGCAAAAGTGTCTGAGGATTTTGAGCATCCGGTCTGATTTAAGTCATAAAGAGAATAGGTCCTGAAGTCTTTTGTTACGGTTTCTTGCACTGGCGGTTTAGAAGTTGACCAAAGCAACTTTGAAGTAGTGTGTGGTAATTTTCTAGTAATAAAAGCATTATTATAATGCCCAATATTTAGAACTATACAAGATCTAAAATCAGGTTTTTGCAGTTCTCAAATGCTTTATGCCTAGTTTAAATATCAGAACTTGGGTGGTTTTGTTGCCTATCTAAACTTCCAGTCCACCTTTGTGTCCTAAGCTCCTTGTGAAAGTGCTCTGTACCAGTGTGCCCAGGCTTGTTTAGCAGCCTTTCAGATAATGAGCAAGCTTTTTGGTTTGTAGAATTTGTAGAGTTTTTGTAAAATTTCTTAGAGGTTTCTCAAAGCGTTTCTTAGAGGTTTCTCATATTCTTTATGATAAAAGTTTCCCTTATCTTTCCACCCCAGATGAATCTTGACCATTGTCAATTTAAGCTTTGTGTTTAAAAAGTTGAACTATAAGTTTTCACGCTCAGTTTCAAATTCCAAATGTGAAGGTAGTGGTAGAGCTCACTGAAAAATGAAATTTTTGTTCCCTGTAGACTTCCAGAGTTTAGAAGTTTATTTTGTGGCTATATAAGATTAAGTTGAGATCTTGGAAATTTTTTTGTATAAATCTAAAATACCATCTTCATTTTGACATGTTACACAATGTTGCATTCTGTTACATATAAATAATGGCTTTAAGGAGAAAAGATGTTAAGTCCTTTCTAAAAGGGTGGGTTAAGTAATACACTATCATGAAACTTTGATTATGTTGCATTTTCTGGTGATTATGGGTTCTGTCAGACAAAAATATTTGACAGCTGTTATTGAGAGCAATGTTTAAATGGACAGTGGTTACCAAGGCCTCCTTTTTTGATTATGTATGGAGAGTCAGAGAAGTATGAAAAATTAAGCCTCTTTAAAGTTCTGGGGGTTTTTAAAATACTTTTGAAAGAGTATGTCTTATTGTACAGAAAAATAAAAGTGTCTGACCTCACACGAAATGAAACTCAGAGTACTTTGAAGTCCTGAGTTTAAAATACAATAAATTCAATGGGTGGCAGTTTCACTATCCATCAGACAAGTTTTACTCAAAGTAACTTCTCATAGTAGGAAAAAATAATGTTGAGGGTGCAGATGATTGATGAGTGGGGATGATCAAAGAAGCTCTGGGGATGGGAAGTAAAATTTTTGGCCCTACTTTAACCTTTGTACAAGGATTTTTGTGTTAAAACTTTGCAGTTCTATGCAACCTTAATTTAACAAGGAAAATGCTCAAAATTGATAGGTTCCATTTGATGTGGTTGAAAATTACAACACAGAAAAATGAAGGGTGGGGGGGAAATCTACCTGAAGACTTGTGTTTAAAAGTGACCTCTAAACCAAACTTCAGTAATAATGACTAAAGTTTGGGAGCAAGTACATGGCTTTAAAAGTATTTAAAGGCGCTTGAAAATGCACAATAAACAGTTTTGGGAGCAGTAACTCGCACAGACCCGTCTTACTACAAGGACATACAAACTCCCCTTGGTTTTTCTGCTGCGGTAGTGCTTCACTCACATCTCTGCTTGAGTCAAAGTCCCTCTTTTGCTTAGCATTTGAATATCAGTAAATACCCCAACAGGCAGGAAATTAATCATGGACTTCATTACTCCCAGCCTTCCTACTTCAGACCCAGCCTTCCTACTTCAGACAACTTGTGACTTCTGCCTCCAAATAAAGGTCCCTCTGTTAGGTAACTTGTCATTGAAACCTTCTTGATGCCTTTCTAATGAGAAATAACTAGGAAGCTATGATTTATTAATATCTCTGGTCACAAGCTGTACAATGTAATTAATGCACTGCAAATTTTTGGCTCATTTTACAGCATAATATGTGGCTATTAAAATGTTTCGGGGAACGTGGAGGCCAAGTGTGTGGGTGGTTCTCATGGGTAGGAAGATACAGGAATAAGGGAAGGTAAAATGAAAACAACTGCTAAAAAATAAACCGTTACATTTATCGGCAATTTTTTCTGCCACATTATTATATGATCCCTTATGAGTATAAAAAAGAAAGCCAAAAGGTGTTGACACATGCTGTTCTTAGATTGGAAGCACTCAGACACAGTGAATGTCTTCCAGCTACCGACATTCATTAGATGGTGGAAGCATGATCGGAGGTCAAAGAACAGCTTCTCTATCTGAAATAGAGAAATCTCTATCTTAATTTTTTTTTTTTAATCTCGGGGAAAAAAGTAATCAAAGCTTATTAAACTCTTTTTGGGAGGGTGATACCCAAGACTTATTTTGGTGAAGGTGCTCCCTGAATTTAAATGTTTAAGTTCCATTTAAGTAGTATCATTCTGTTTCGGACATTTGGACTTGGATCAAAATGGTCCCAAAGCTTGTCTTACAGCTGCTTGTCAAGCGCTCAGACTGTGGAAGTAAGCGAATCTTGCCACATTACAGGCAATTTTTTCGGTTTTACCTGCCAGCCTGTGACAAGGTCAAAGCACAGCACAAAGCTCGGAGTTACAGTCAAAACCAAGATATAATACATTTCTCAATACAGTTGCCTGAATTTGAAACAAATGTAGAAAGGGGGCTTGCCTACATTGCCAGAACTGTGAGAACATAGTATTGCATTGTCCACTTGCTGGAGCGAAATTGTGAGAGATGCCAAGCACCTAGTATTCCAAAATAATTGAATGTGCCTTGGGAATTCTCATTCAGATGTTTTTCATGCCTGAGGATTTTGATCAATAATTCTCCTATGGATATATTTGCTGGTCAATAGATTTTAGCTAATTACTGAGTGATGAAGATATAATTTCTTGCAGTGGGCTTGTAAATTATAACAGTTCCATGGCTATCATCCCTACTAACTGTCCTATAATCACACCTTCAGTGTTGTGGATGTAATGCATATGTAGGGCTGTGTCTTCTTTTTTTCTTTCCCTTTACATTTTTCTCTGGTTTCTGAATGCTCACCTCTGTGTTGGAAAGGTATTGCACTCGTGTATGCAAATGAATTTTCACTGACAACTCCTTATGTGTGTGTAAATGCAATTGCATTGCCAGCTCAGAACTGAGCGTCAGGGAAAAGTGCAAAGCTGGAGGCTGTCAGAAGTACTCAGAGGCCTAGACATGGAGCTGTTTTTTTAATGGAATTTTCAAACAGGGCTGAATTAGTTCACATCTCAGTTTTGAGAGATTTAAAGGGAGTAAGGCAACTAGTCTGTTAGGAGATTAATTATTTATAACACCTTCAAATTACATTTTGCCATGTGTGACTGAATGTGACTATGACTATTGTCCCCCTTATAAGAGCATGATGGAAAACGCTAGTGAAGGATGTTCTTTTTTAATACATCCTTGACATGAAAGCAGAATTCTGCCACGGACCTTGCAGCATTTAGATTAAGTACAAAATAAATAGAAAAACTGCTTCAATCAGATGTGAGTATGAGGAACAGAGAAGCTACGTATTCTAATTAAAACCCCCCCACTTTAAACTTTGTACCTTCTCATTCAGATAACAAAGACGACCTCTTGGGAGGTGGGAACATATCCTGTATTATTTAGGTGCTAAATTATCCTGTGTACGTTGGAACTACTAGTAGATATGAACAAATAAGGCAACCAGTTTCTACGTGGTGCTAAGCTTAAATTAAACAGTCCTTCCCACCAAAACATGATACTTCCCTCTTCCCCTCTCTGCAGATCCCAATTTTTTGTGAGTGGCAGAATACTTGAAATAGAATTTCCTGTGGCATTCAATCCACCAGATGCATACTTTAATGTCTAATATGCTACACATGTAAGTGGAAGATTTTATTCAGGTGAATTTTCTGCTGTGCTATTGTCAGAGTTCACTTCACAGTATAATTTTTTTTACTGTGGCACTAATACTCTTTTTTTTTTTTTTTTCCTTTTCACCCACCAGCCAATATTTCTAGATTCAGGAACTTATCCTGAAGCAACTTAATGTCATCAGAATATCTGTTTGGTTGGTTGTTTATTAGAAAAGTATTGACAGTAGACAAGAGGATAAATGTGTGTCCATACAGGTAGTAAGTCAGTGTAATATTTGTCTCTTTAGACACTAGGTTAGAGAGCAAACATCTGATGAGAGTCTACAATTCTCTAATGGTTGTTCTTGCCCCTCAGAGAAATAGCCAGCTGGCTGGCAGTACAGATGGTCACAACTGCATGTTCAGCTCTGATATGTGCACGTGCCAGTTAGAGTCATGGGACGTGTATTAACCTAGCTGCGTTAAGGGATAAATCAGTAAAGTTGTTGATTCCTACATCTTGGAAAAAGAATACAGCCCTGGTCCTATAAGGCCAGTTGTATGCTTGTGAGAAGGCCACTTCCTTCCACAGGAACACTCATTAAGGACATTTGTCTCCCTCTCTCTCAGTCCTTACAGGGTTCAATAGGGAATGGTTTGGTGTTTAAAATAGTCCTGGTTATGAATCAAGCACTTCAATCATTATCTGAAGTTTTTTTTTTTTTTACGTAAATATGGCTGTTATGTTGAGGATGAATATATGCATTAACAAAGCCAGTTATAAGAATAAATATTAGTGAATCCATCAAAAGCTGTAAACTGTATTTTTAATGTTTCATAGGAACTGCAGGTAATTCTTTTGTTGTTTTCTCTGTCTTTCTACTTTATCACACATCCATGAACTCCTTAGAAAACAATTTGGATCCTAATGTCCAGTTGAGGAACTGTAGAATAAAACAAGGCAGTGGAATTCAAGAGTGACTTACAGTCTATATAAAGACACTAAAATCGTAAGTGTAATAAATTGGTGCATCAGTCAGCTCCAGATCTAATCTTGTAGCTGTTAACCGAAGTAGCTCATGGCAAAACTTACTGTCTGTGGACTAAACCAAACTGGAGGAATGCATTGATCTGTTTCTTCAACACAGATTCCTCATTCAAGGCTTGTGTTCCTTGTAGGTATCAAGGATTCACTTGAAAAGTATGTAAAATTTATCTACCAGTAAAGTTAGTGAAAATATTGCTGTTAACATTGTCTTAGTTTTGGCTGGGATAGAGTTAGTTTTCTTCCTAGCAGCTGGTATAGTGCTGTGGTTTGGATTTAGTGTGAGAATAATGTTGAGAAGACACTGATGTTTTCAGTTGTTGCTGGGTAGTTGTAGTGGCTACATTAAGTTAAGGACATTTCAGCTTCTCAGGTATTGCCAGGTGTACAAGAGGCTGGGAGGGCACAGCCAGGATGACTGACCTGGACTGGCCAAAGGAATATTTCCTACCATATATCATCACGCTCCTTATATAAATTGGGGGGAAATTGGCTCGGGCACAATCACTGCTCGGGGACGAGCTTGACATCAGCTGGTGGGTGGTGAGCAATTGCACTGCACATCACTTATTTTGTGTATTCTGTTATTGCTGTTGTTATTATGACAATTTTCTTTGTTGTCCTATTAAATTATCTTTATCTCAACCCATGAGTTTCTACTGGGGTTTTGTCCCCCCTTTTTCCCAATTCCCCTCCCCATTTTACCACAGGGAAAGTGCTGGGTGAGTGAGCGGCTATGTGGTGCTCAGTTGCTGGCTGAGGCTAAACTACAACAAACATCTAACAAAATAATGTTGAAAGCATCTGAAATTCCTTCCTCATTTATAGACTTCAGATTTTTCTAGTTTTTTCTTCTTTAAAATTAAAGAGATTGTATATCAAAAGAACCTCAGAAGATCAAAAAAAAATCTGCTTGTACTTACTCCAGTGTTAAATTTTCAGTGATTTCTTCTGGAGGCTGCTTTTTGTCAGTAAAATCACTTGAGATAGATATATGAAGACAGAGATGGTGTGCTTTACTTCCTGAGCATCTGTTGTTACAGCTGTGTGCTGGTCTGCTTTCCTCTCATCTAATCCAGTTTCTCTTGGCTTCCCAGAAAGGATTATGATGATTATACAATACTGTTTGGTGATATTACCAAATCAATATTAAAAACAAAGATGGTGAAGGGTCTAGAGAGGAAGATGTATAAGGATAGGCTGAAGTCCCTTGGTTTGTTCAGCCCAGACAAGAGGAGACTGAGGGGAGACCTCGTGGCGGCCTACAGCTTTCTCACGAGGAGTGAAGGGGCAGACGCTGATCTCCTCCCACTGGTGACCAGTGATAGAACCTGAGAGAACGGCATGAAGCTGCGAGAGGAGAGGATTAGGTTGAAGATTGGGAAAAGGTTCTTCACCGAGAGGGTGGTGGGGCACTGGAACAGGCTCCCTAGGGAGGTGGTCACAGCACCGAGCTTGGCTGAGTTCGAGAAGCGTCTGGACAAAGCGCTCAGTCATCTGCTCTGATTGGGCTGGTCCTGTGTGGAGCCAGGAGTTGGACTCGATGATCCTTATGGGTCCCTTCCAACTCAGGATATTCTATGATTCTATATATTGGCCTTGGATATTCCAGAATCCAGCAGAACTTTTGCAGTATATATGACATATGAACAGTTACATATGTTAAAACATTCAGGTCACTAGAATTAGTTACAAGGGTTGAATGATGTAGTCTAGCAATCAGTTCATTTTTTTGATGAAGGAAACCCTTTGCAGTGAACTAATTAACTGTATTACATACCATTCATATGCTTTATATGCTACATTGCCATTCATATTCTAATAAGGACTTTTACTGGAACAGGTTTTATTTAGGTCTCTCTTTCCTATATAGTGAAAGTATGAATTATTTTGAATGTGAAAATATTATTATTAGTAGTAGTTGTACATGGTAAGAGTACCTCACTTTAGCTGTTTGGAATAGGGGATAATGGCAGATACTGATGACGTTTTAGCAAATATTGGTACCTCCAGCCCAAGTTCAAAGTGTATTTCTGTTTCAAAAACTGATTCCAAAATACCTCTGTCTTTCTTAACAGATCGAGTATGTTTGCATGCGCGTGTATGCTTTGTGTCAAGAGGTTTTTCTGTTTCTTTGGTATTGCTTTTTTCTTCAGCTGTACATTAGGGATGTTTAAATATTATACACAGTTTGAAAAATGGATAGCTACTGTAGTTGGAATGTTATTAAACATATGTATTTTGGTGTTCCTTAGTTTAATGCCTATTTTAATATCTGAATTGATAGGGTAAAAGATTTATCACAGGAAAAAAATTGACAGGTTTTAGTTGAGTGAGTTCATAACTATGTTTGCTACACTGGTTCTGTGGAAGCCAAATTGTAATGCATTACACATTTCAATCCTCAAACACCTTCTTGAGAGGCTTATTATTGATGTTGGCTAGCTGTGGTTGCTTGAGTGCCTTTCCTAGCTGGGCCACTGAGTTGCCAGAAAACCACTTCATCTTTGTTTCCAAGTAAAGGACATGTGTTTCCAGTAGAGAATAGGAATACTGTGTAAAAACCTGACCAGTCACGTTTGAAGATGGTGGGTTTAAACTGGCATTTAATTGAGCAGGAGAAGGGAAAGCCGGTGCTACTATGGAAGGAGATGAGAAAAGCTTGGCCTGCACCTAGTGAACAAAGATGGAGAAAATATATGATGTTGAATTCTCTGATCAGTGCACCAAATACTGAGGAAGAAAAATTCCTTAAGTAAAATGAGAAACTTAGGAGTTAAATAGAGATAAATTGAGCATTAATACATTTTAAGTTGGAAATTAGAAGCAGTTTTCTAATGAGGAAAGGAATATGGTGGTGAAACAAGAATAATAATTGTGGAAAAGTGAATTTAGTTTGAGTATCTGACACGATTTCTACAATTTCATTGGAATGGGCTCTGGTATCCCTTTACTATCTTGAGTGTCTGCAATTATAAGCTTTACTGAGCAATTCCTCTGTGTCTCTTTGAACTTGTACAGAACATAGCACAGTAGGACACCAGGCTCTCTGGGGACCTTTAGGTCCTGCAAATATTAATGTGGGCAGAATCCCAATGATACATTCAATTTCAGTAGTGAATCAAACACATCTTCTATCTTGTTTTGTAGCAACTTATGTATAACACCCAGAAACAAATTTAGCAATAAAGAACAAATAGCATGGAAAAAAATCACTATAAAGGAGCAGAATGTTACTGAAAGAATATTCAACTGAATGAAAGGATGAGCAAACAATTTTGCTGGTGAGTGAGAGCTTTAGATTATGAAGCCGCAAATAAAGTTTTCAAGGAGACCTGTTCCATTGCTTAGGCAGTGGTTAATTGCTTTTTCTCAAAGCAACAAATTTACAGCCTGGATTTATCTAAGTATTGATGTGGCTTCCTGCAAAGAAAGCTTGTCTTATGTGAGATAAACGGCACAGGCTAAAAATGGGATCTTCTGAAATGTAGGATTCCAGTAATTTAAAAAGGATTGTGTATTCGTTGTGTGGGAACAGGCAGAAGTATTGACTGTGGAGAGGCTTATTGATAGCTGTAGGAGTACTCGCTAAATAACTGTATCAATGAAATAAAAAATTTATCAAAAATGTTAAGAATTTGTAAAGAAAAATAGAATTTTTTAGTAAAAATATTAGCAAGTTCTGTCATTTTGAAAAAACAGCACATGCATACACAGGTATTGCTGCGAATGATGAGCATTTGGAGTATTACAGCTTGATCTAGTTACAGCGCTACATAGCAGTGCTATCAACATCATGTGTTACTGAACAGTTAAGTGTTCCTGATTACCTTCTGTCACAAGTCCTTTCATTTAACTAAAAGCATAAACAAAGCCTGAAGTAAAAACCCAGTCTTTCTCTAAGTCTACAGCATCTTTCACTTCTTATGCTTTTCCTTTTGAATACTTAGTTTTGGTACAGTCTACCAACTGCATACCATTGACTTTACACTGGTAGCAGATGAGATGACTTGAAACCCTGAAACAGCTGAGAACATGATTTTGTTTCAAATTCATCTGATTCCCTTTCATGTTTCATTCTCTTCTGTCACCTTAGATTCATCTTCGTCTTGGCTTTCAGCCTCTTTTAATTTTTTCCTACTGACTGGACTGGTGGTTTTGGTGCATTCTTTTTTTTTTTTTTTCTCCTTTGGTGTTTGCTTGGCCTTCTGTCTATACGATTTAATAATCCTCATCTCTGTTCCTTTTGATGTCAGTCTACTCTGTTCTTTATTTCATTTTTTATAAGCTTCCTGATAGCTTCTCTTTTGCTCCTGATATCTCCTGATAGCATCTCTTTTGTAGGATTTCCCTTTTTTGGCTGATTCGTGGTATCTTAACAAGGTTGAGCATTGTTTTCCAAGTGAATAGTTTTATCCAGTGAAAACTGCAGTTTTAGTCAATCTGAAACCTTTGTGACTGTTGTAAAATTGGGTGAGTACTTTTGGACCTTTAATTTAAAAAAAAATTTCCACAATAACATTTTCTGAAATATATCCAAAATATTTCTCATTGTGGATTCATCGGGGATGTAGCACCACTTGAAAGAGCAGTTTGGGGGAGGAAGCTGATCCTTTTCAGAAGCTTGTAGAAATCACAAAATTTACTAGGTAGACTTCCATGTCTAAGAACATACATAAACAATTAGCATAGAGAATTTTGAATGGATTTTTCCTGTTTTCTCCTGCTGAAGCTGTTTCACGTTAATAATTATGTTCTTACACTCCAGAACATAATGCGAGAATGATCTTCTGTGCAGTCTATTGCAATGATTATTTAGGTAGATGCCATGAACTGTGTAACAAGAAAAGGAGACAAGTCTGCACCAGGATAGTTTACATTTTAAAGTTTGGGGAAATACTCTGAAGGTGCACAGAGGGATTTTAAAGCCTGTTCTCCAGAGGAATAATTTAAAATTCCTAAAAGTAGAAAGAAAACATAACTCTCTTTGGAAGTTTTAGATATAGCTCTTAGGTGTGCTGGTATACCTTTTTGTTTTGTTTTGTTACATCTAGCCCTATGCTTCAAACAAAAAAATTGAAAATGTAATGAAGAAATTTTGTTTTAAACTTACCAAAATGTATTATTTCAAATGCAAAGTATTATGTCAAATCTTACTTTTGGCTTTGCCTGAAATGCATTTTCACTACCTTGCCCATTGAATTGAAAAAAAATCAATTATCCATTGAGCCATAATCTAGAGAAAAAAGTCTAGTCATCTCTTTCAAATTCTTCAAGTGCTGTGTCAGTAACAGCTCTGTTACCTTCATCAGAGCTTTAGCCATTTATTATATCAAACTCAGGCTCAGGAATGAAAATTTATCTCATTTAAAAACAGCAGTTGGCTAGCAAATGACTTTTAAATCTCTACCTGAGTCTAATATCTTGGCTGAGAGATTCCAGTGTGTATCCAGTAAATCTAACCAGGTATTTTGTGTAGTGGTTAATTTCTTACTTTTCAGTGAGAACAATTTTGGAAAGCTTGACATTGTTTTTAAATTATGCTATGATATTCTCCTGTCTCTTATTGTGAATATGCAAAACCATTTTCTATAAGATGCAAGTTTATTTTTTTTCCCAATTGAAAAGAAGAAGAAGAAAAAAGTTTTATTTGCAGAACTTGGAGGAAACTGGGTTTTTTTTAGCTAGGTTGTTGATGGCATAAGCTATAAAGCGTCAAGCTATGTTCATAGGTCAGTGAGCACTTCGTGACTGGAGATGTATGAAAGTCTGCTGAGAGAGCACATCACACCCTACTCCCATTCTACTATTCTATCGTTCTATCATTCAGTTGTTTTTGAGAGGTGAGACATTTCTATTTCCCATATCATCCCTTTTTATGATTTTTAACACCAACTTTCTGACTAGTGTTAACATTCTTTTGTCCCCCACCCTTTGTCCTTGTCCTTTTTTATTTGCAAGAATAGGTGACTGTGTGGAAGGAAAAATACCAAAAATATGGTAGTGCCACGATGTTGTTACAGACAGTAGTTTAGATAATGAGCTGCTCTCACTGTCCTCTGCTCCTACCTCCAAATTCAAGGAACATTTTAACTTCTGTATTTTTAAATAAGAAGGAGAAATATTATCTTGTGCACAAGCTGAGACTGTAATTTAGCAGAAATTATATTCATAGTTTAGCCAGATATTTTGTACTGAAAAACACCTCTTTGTCCCAAAATCTTGAAAATATTCTTAGAGATCTTGTTTTATTGTTGTGTACTTTAATAGCAGAGTATTGTACAAATAACTTTATCCATTTCACCTGAGACATGGGACTGTATGAGCCTCCCTCTTCCTCAGCAAAGCTCAGGGAATTTCTTACTGCCAGTACGGTGGCAGGGAGATCGTTGTTTATGCAGCCACGTAGATCAAAGTAACTGACTGTATTCTGGTATATTTAATTTGGTAACCAGAATGCCAAATCATATTTGGATCTGTTTATGTCTCATGACATCCTCCTAATTTACACTCTGGGTGTTCGATTTTTCTGGCCACAAAGCAATACTAACTGAGGTTGTTTTTGTTTTCTGTTGTACCATTTGAACAACTACAGAAAATGTTTCTTGCTTTTCTACTGTGCTTTAATATATTCCCGAAGCACACAGGATTATGCTAATTATCTCCATAAAAGTCAAAGTTACCAGTGTTCTCGAAAAATAACATACAGAATAGTTGCCATTGTTAGGATAATGATGATGTTTAGTATAATGATGGACTTCTATTTAGACATAGCTCGATCACATAAGTGATGTGTGATCCACATTTAATACTTAGTCTCAGAAGAGCAAAGTGCTAAACACTCACCATTTTCTCTGTTAATTGTAAAAAGCTGATGTTCTTATCAATCCTTTTAGTGAAGAAACAAAACAGTGAAGACAGTCTTTGTGGTGGGTAGGTGACACTAAGTCTGAGTCAGATTGACTCAGTTGTATGTGGCTGTCTCAATACCATTAAAAAATTGCAGACTGTGGATTTTAAACCCAGTGTAAGCCTCATTCTCCACACTGGAATCCTATAACACTTTACTATTTTCTCAGCTCTTGTTTTTAGTTTAGTTACACTGACTCTGCTTTACATGAGAAGAATCATGAGAAGAGGTCTTGTTTAAAAGTCCTTGTAAAGTGAAGTACAACTAATTGCTGAAAGTTATACGTTAGTAAATATTTTTAAATTCATTATTTATCATCATACACTTACACAATTATTTGGTAGAACAGACTCTACTCATTGTCAACTAGGTTCATACATGCATGGAATGATACAGAATTTTTAGCTTTACTGTTTGTATTCAGAACAGTTAAGCCTCTAAATAAAATAGATCTGAAATATTTTATAGATTTTTTTTTAACATTCTGAATGGAAATATCGTCTTCTAATCAATGCCTCTGGTAACATCTGATTCTACATAAACTAAGCTGACTTAAAAATTGCTCAAACAGCTGCTTTGTCATCATATCACCATATAACTGACAGAGTTTCTGCTGAAACATCTGTTGCCATGTTGCTAAATTTCTGTTTCAATTATTTATGTTCAATCTCTGTTCACAGACAGAGGCTGTCAAATTACAGAAGCATAGAAAAAGTAAGTATACTAAATAATCAGCAAGATAATATGTTTTTGTATTTTCATTTGATCATGGATGTTTTTATCCTGTACATTCATTCTTCTTCTTGCATGTTCCATGTTCAGCCTCAGCTAATTCTCATCCTTCCCTTTTTTTCCCCCCCTTCAGTGAGAGTCCCACCTCAGCAACTGGGATTTCACTCAGTACTCCATGCCGTAAGAGGGTTTTGGATCAAAGCTCCCTACAAGACCTGACTGTTATTTCCTAGAAGGGACCCTTGAACTGACACACTGAATTTGAGTGTCCCATTTGAAATATCCCAGGCAGATGTAGGTCAACACCTGGAGTGATGCACTTAAGGACTACTGTCCTGCATTCTCTGTTCTGTAGTCTAAATATTTTACTTTCATGTATACAGATGATAACGCTGCATCTATGTATTCAGCTCTCATTCTGGAGAATATTTTGTGAGCTAATTTGGTTTAGGTCTAATCTCTAGGCAAAAATCCATCTGATAAAAGAAATTAAATGAGAGATTTCTGCTGACTTTGGCCTTTTTGTCAAATCCTTGAACTTTTGATGAGTGCGTATCTGTAGATTTTTAATGTGACAAAAACACTTGGAGCACTGTGAAATTTGCTGTGAAGTTAATGCTCACAGTTTTTACTATAAGATTTGACAATTTATTGAAATATTTATATTTAACAAAGTCATTTGGATCATGACAAAAATTTTAATTTAAGAGTCCTTTTAAAAGGCTATCATTTGTTTAGGAAAGAGGAAAAGCAGAAGGAGGTGTTGCTTTCTGTGAAAATTGCTCTGAGTTGCAGGAAGAGGGAAGGTTTCTTTCCTCTGAGGAAAGGATGGGGAAAAGGAAAAAGAATGCTTATTAAGAATTTCTTATAGAGAACTGGGTAGGGGATATGAGAGGGTGGTGCTTCAGACCAGTCATCCAAAGCACAGAGTTTTGTAGTGGTGGGGGGACTTCAGTCGGAGAGGCATCTGTTTGGAAAGGACATAGCCTGCAGCAAATTTTTGCAAGCTGCTGGAGAATTTTCTCATACAGGAGTTAGAAAGTCTCCAGGTCTTTCTGTGACTGACTAGCTGTTAATTTTAGGCTTACTCTTATATTCTCAAGAGGGGATTAAAATCTATTCTTAGAAAAGGCAGGTAGAAGAACCTTAAAATTAAACAAAAGAAAACCAAAGAAGCAACCACACAAAAAAGCCCAACCCAATGGACTTAAAAAAGACAACTTTTAAAAAATTTATTAAAAAAGAGAAATTTAGTCTGCTGAGAAACAAACACATGGGTAAATGCAGTCCAGAATTACTGACACTTCCCTAAATTATATTAAGGGTGCTAACTCTTAATACTTAAAACTCTCACACTCCAGAAGAAAGAAAAAGTAGTACATGGCAAAGAAACTAGGCCAAATTATAAACTACGCGCATGAAGTAAGAACACAGAAACAAACCCTGAAAGACCGAGGCGCAAGTGGGAACCCAACTGTTGGGGTAATTAGTGTCATAGAGGTTCATTGCTAAATTGCAGAGGTAAGTTTATTTGACAAAGGCCTTTCCTAGGACTGGTGCTACTTAATAGTTGGATCTTGGAAAAGAGAGTGTGTTTATTAAATTCACAGATTATGCCTTCCAGAAGGAAGTATGCTGGAAGGGAACATTAGAATTCAATATGCCCACTGCTTTTGCTGTCCAGAAAGCATCAGTTGCAGAATTGCTTCCAGTTTTAGGCATTGCTATGCAAGAAAAGCATGATGCTGGCTGTACGTGTATGTAAATTGTGTGTATGTCTGTTCAGAGTATATGCACCACCTTCCTGCTGGCTGGGCCTGGGGATGTGGAGCTACAACAGCCTTGAACTACCAGATGTGGCAATTCATTACAAGTTTGGAGAAAGCTCAGAGACAGACTTTCAGAACTGTGAGAATTCTGAAGAAACAAAAGTTTTCTAGGTAAAGAGAGAAGTAAAGGAGAACACAGTACTCTTTAGTATGTAAGAGGCAATGCATAAGGGGGTAAATTATGTGTTGTCCAGATTCAAGTACTAGCAACAAAAGAGGATTAGTTTAAATAATAGGGCAAATTACCTGATAGATAGGAAGGCCAATGCTAGTGTAGTTTGCACAGGTAAGCTGTAGAACTTCCATCTACAGGAGGTTTTTAGAGTAGGTCATACAGCCTTCAGTGAGAAATGCTGTTGTTGATCCTGCATTTAGTTGGGAAATAGTTATGGCTTCCTTTGCACTTGCATGCTTTGATCTTATTTCACTTACAAATTTCTCATTTTATTTTGATTTGACATTGAAAATCTCATGTTTTATGATGCCAGATATGTGTCTGCTGGTAGGATGCTGAGGGATCCTGTTGGACCTCAGCCTCAGAGCCAAGCTTTCCGAAAAAGTTTATGGGGTCACAGTGGATTTTGACTGAGGCTTGGGTCTAAGAGCTTTTTGCATGGAAAACTAAGAATCAGAAAAATTTTAAAGTTGACTGGTCCTCTGTGTTGACATAGCTTTTTTTAATGTTAATTAAAAACTTATTTTGTCTTTTTTCTCTCTCTCTTTTCTGGTATGAACATACATTCCTTTGCAAGGTGCCCTTATTCTGTGTGACTTGGCTTGAAACAGCAGACAGATGCTTCTTGCCCTGTGATGAAAGATATTTAGCAGGCTGAGGGCTACCAAAGAAGTATTCTTCCAGCGTCATCAGTATTTGTCTGTCTCATCCAAGTAGCTGTGCTAGTGGTTCACGGTGCACTGCTATACTAAGTGGTAATTATTTATTGATTTATTTCACTGCAGAAATCCTTCCACCTTCATTCTGTAAGATGAAAAAGGAATCTTTAAAGTAGAATGTCAGATAAAATACCTGAATGATCACTCTAGTATAAACCACAGCTAATGGGCCTTACTTCTAGTAGTGCACAAAGGCTGAGGCAACAGGCTACTCTGAAGCAAGTTCCCTCAGTGGACCCCTTTAGAGTGGAGGGAGAAAAGGTAGTTCTGGTTCACATGGGAGAGAAATAGCTGTGGAATCTTTGTGGGATGAGGGGCAGGAAGCAAAGTGAGGGAGATCTGAATAAAGAAGAGTGAACAGAGTCGATGTTTCATGATGTTGGTTCTTTTGGGAGAAATGCAGTCCCAGAAGCCAGAAGCACAGCTGGTCAAGGCTGCAGGAAGGGGAGGCAGGTATAGGAAGGAAAGTGAGGACTTGCTTGGCCCAGTGTTGGTTGCTGTAGTACCTCATTAGAGCGCTGCTAATGTGGGTACTGGTGAGTAGTTTCTCTTAACATGTTTTGCTGCTGCTGTCAGTCTGGAAAGGATTTGGTGGTGACTGCCCTTGGGCTGCACCTGCACACCTCATGCGGTCTGCTTCTTTCATGTCTGCTGGACATGTTGCAATAGTGTGCTCCATCCACACCGACTTGACCTTCTCCAGTAACCCTGCTCAAGCGATAATCACCCATGGCAGTCATGATGGATATGTCTGGTTGTGATGGATGCATCCATCTCAGTGTGGATTCGAGGGAGACAGATAACAACACAATAGCCAGGGGCTGATTTATGGCAGTGTGCCCACCAAAGCACAGTGCTGATCAATGCCTGACTCAAGCCAAGTTTGGAAGAAACTAACATATGCAGTTGGTATGAAAATATGACTATGAGTTAACCGTCTTACTCCATAAACAGCGAGCAGCCCAAGAGCTCTTTGAGCTCTCCTGCTCAGCAGCAGGCCTCATGCCAGCATCTCCCCTTGAGTGGTGGTGTTTTTCAAGTTTGAGAGATTTCTTGCCGCAACCGATCCTTGATAAGTGACTAATAATATGCTGAACTTTGAAATCTTAGCTAAGTGATATAAAGGACTGATTGCATATATAAAATCCTTCAGGCATAAACCGTTGATCAAGTCTGGGACTAGGATTAGATCCAGCCGTATCTAGGCTCCTCTCTGAGAAGGAGTTTAGAAAGCAAAGGGGTCCTTTCTGAACCTCAAAACTCAATGGGAGGGTCTCCCTGACAGTTTTGTCTGATCCTGTCATCTATGCAGTAAATAATCAAGTGTACCTTGCTGTCGAATCTTGTTAAACCGCTGTTACATTTACCGTTGAATTTTGTTAATTTAGTGGTTTATATGAACAAAGAATATTGTTGCTTCTGTCTTATGAGTGAAGTGCATGACTCCATCCACGACATGTATACAAGAGCAGTCATCACTCCCACTTTACTTCTGTGAAGAGGCTTGTCCTGATTTTCAGGTAGGATAGAGTTAATTTTCACAAGAAGCTGTGAAGGGACACAGCCAGGATAGCTGACCCAAACTAGACAAAGGGATATTCAATACCATGACATCATACTCCAGATGTAAGTGGGGAGCTGGCCAGGGAGGAGGGTTAGCTGCTGGGGGACGGGCTGGATATCAGGCTCTGGATGGTGAGCAAACTGCATTGTGTATCACCTGCTTTGAATATTCTGTTGAAAGTACTGTTGTTATTTCCCTCTCCCTTTGCTGTCCCAGTAAACTGCCCTTATCCCAAGCCACGAGTTTTACCTTTTTCTTCTGATTGCCCTCCTCATCCATTGAGGGTGGGAGGGGTGAGCGAGCAGCCGTGTGGTGCTCAGCTGCTGGCTGGGGCTGAGCCACGACACGCCTGGCTATAATGCCTGCTGGGGATGGAGTAATTTCTGATTTGATATTAAGAACAGCGCCTACAGTCAGTAGTACATGTAAATGAACAGCCTCTGCTGCAGCCCAGAAGTCAGAGGCTGCTTATATTTGCAAGAAGTAAGAAGAGGCTGGGCTTGAGAGCGTGCTGGGCCATACTGAAAACAGTGAGAGGAGCTGTATGAGGCACAAAGCTTAGATAGGAAGAGAGACGGAAGCCTCCTAAACTGTTACAGGCTGCTAATGAGCAGAAATTAGTTTCACATATGCTCTATGATTTTGTTTCCAATCCCTATTGAGCACATCTGGGGTGGAAAAAAATGTGATGACATGTAGCCTAAGGCTGTGACATTGTCTGCAAAGTACACGAGAGTGGAGACTATGTTCCCACTTTCTCGAGAAATGCTTCCTTTCTGCCATAATGAAAGTAACTACTTCAGACAGTTTGTTGCTTTATTTTACTATTTTTGGAGTACCAAATTTCTGTGGTGCTTTGAGAATAGCAGTATGGCCTTTCTGAAATAGTTGGAAGGTCGGCCAGGAAACTGGAAGATTGAGCTCGCAGCATATTCTAAAACAACTACAAGCAAGATTGCTGAGAAGACTTCTCTAATACGGATATTAAAGCACCAATATGCTGTTACAGAGGAGTGGCTTTTCAGTTGCTGCTCTCTCACACCACCTTGTCTTAGCAGGTTAAGTGACATGTTGTGAAGACACTGAGGATTCAAAGATGGTCAGGGAAGTTGATACAGAAGTCATTTAGGTAACCCTATTTTGTGGTCTGCTAGGGAGAAAGCTGACACACAGTAGGTGTCTTCCAACAGCATCACTGTACTGAGAAAGCAGGAACACTAAAGAAATTTCTGGTGGAAATCTCACTGAGTGCTTTTCTGGAGAGTTTCACATGAGAGTCCTCAGTGGAAGGACTGTTACTTGATGTCAGTGAACACCCTAACTCTAAGTACCTGTGCGTTGTTCAGCAAGGAACAAGGAGGCAGGAGTACTCCTGCAGAGGAAGAGGCTTCTCTGCTAGTCTTTGCTCATGATCAGTCAAGACATCACCATTATCAGGTGTTGATACTATTGCAGGTGCTGCAGCAGTAGAGAGCAAAAGATCTGCTTAGCACTGAATGCAGGTGCTTGTCTTACTTTTGGGGGGAGACATTTTGCTGCTGCAGTTTAGGAGACAGAGAAGGAACAATAAAAGACACTATGATGTCGGGGCAGGGGTGGAGATTTGGTTGGTCAATCCTTGTTTTTTAGTGTGCACTGGAAGGGATTCTTCTCCCAGCATTGAATCAGGAGTGTTTTTCATATTTCTTGCCCACCAACAAGAGCGTGTTTGGAATGTCTCAAATCACTGCTGATGATTACAGTCTGGTCTGCAACAGTGCCTGCTGCCAGCGAGTAGGAAAAACATTAAACTGGAACAGGTTAGTGTTAACTTCCCTGGAATGCACCCTGGGGATTGCCAGAGCTTGCCAGAAACATTTCAAAGGAAGAACCTGTCTTTAGGGCAAATAATAACTTCAGAACAAAGTGTCTTTAAGTCATCTTTGCAAGACTTAGGAACAATCCTTCCCTGGACAGGAAGGAACAGGAAGAGGAGGTGTTAAGCATGAACAAGTTGTCATGTTGGTAAATGCCTGTAACTCAAGATGAAGCAAGAACTCCATATTTCTAATATCTGACTACATCTGTGTAGTGCTTTTTTTTGTCTGCTTAAAATTAGCAACTGGATTTTAATATTTATCATCTTCTGTGGCCAGTAAATTGATCTCCAAACACTGAATTAGCTTGTGAGCTGAATGGTAGCTAGAACCTATGACTTCAGGCTCCTCCACTGACTCTGAAAGCACTCATTAGTACTTTTCTGAGCTGTGAGGCCCTGTCCATGAAGCAATTCAGACTGAGCCCTCATCTCTTCTTATTCCTCAACAACGCTTCCTACCTCTGTGTCCTCTGTTGTGGGGCACTCAGTCACACTAACTTTCAGTGCACTCACATCAGGATACTTCTGGATGGAGAGTGGGAAAGGTGGTCTTAGGAGCAACTGTAGCACTGGAATACAAACCACAAAGGGTTACAGGATGAAAAACAAAGCTGGTTCCTTGTGGTCTTTATAGATAAGTCTCAGAAATGTCGGCCTTAGATTCTGTCCTCATGTATGCTAGATTTCCATTTTTATGTTTACCAGGCCAAATAAAACATTCTGAAATGGTGTAAATTATTCATTTTGATTCTGTCCAAAACTTCTTTGTATTTTCTTTGTGGAGAATGATACAGGCTTTTCTTCCTGATTTTTTTTTTTTTATTTTCAGTACTGTAGGCCTTTTTTCCAAATCAGAATGCAAACTAGACTTTGTCTTTTTTTTGTGAAAGATGCATTGCTGCTCTTCATCTACGTCTATAAATAGTGTTTTAATAGCTTGCAGAGTTTTCCTTTAGGGGCCTTTCCTTCTTTCATCTATTGTCTACTCACTTTTCTGTTAATACTAAGGGTTGAAAAAGTTTTGTTTTTCTTCTCTGAAATATCCACTCTCTTGAAAATATTTAACTTCAAGAGATATCTTACTGGCATGCCAAGACCTTCAAATTTATAAACAGAAAAATAGAAAATGAAAATATAATAAAACCTATCAATTGGTTGTCCTTAATGACTCGCTTAGGCAGCAGTCATGCTGTTTTTTCCCGAATTATTATATGTTAGCCATCTTTGACCAAAGGAAGCAATTGTGAATTCAGTAAAACATCTTGCCATGCTGGCTGGGAAGAGCATTTGTTTAAGTTCTTGTGAGGACTTAAAGTGCTTTGAATACTTTATTTTCATTCTTCCCTCTGCTTTTCAAAAAGCAGTTTTGAAACCATAGGGTGTCTGTGAATTATTTAGTAATGCAGCATTTCTGTTAACACTCACTGCACCCTAAATGGAAATAAATTATCACTCTTATAAAGGCAGGTCTGGCTTATGTTCACCATTTTGGGAATGTGTGACCAGAACAGTCCTTTGGATCAGGACTCACCCATAGCATCAGTACTTTCCTGTTTTTATTAGAAATATCTCTCTGGATGTGCTGCTGTGGTCTTATTTGCCTGTTTTATGGTAGCATCACACTGGTGGGCCAAAGACATAATGGCTGATGGATGGATAAATTTAGGTCTTGATTATTCTTCATTATTTCCAGCCATTTCCATGAGAAAACAGTTTGAAGTAGACAGTCTTCTAAGCCTCATGCAATATTCCAGTTTCTCTTCTTGCTTAATGGTGATGCCACACATCTATGAGTCAGTTGGTATCACATGCCTACTTTTTGGGCTGATGTCATTAGTGAAAGTATGGATCAAAATTTTCCCCAAGGTTGATTCTTTTAGCACTCCACTAATGGCTTTTTGTTTGTTCATTTTAATCTCCTTAATACGGTCTAATTCAGTTTAACTTTTGGATGTTTTCCTTTCACTCTTGCATTTTCTGACATATTATTCAGAGCTTTCCTTGATGGTCTTTCTAATTTTCTATTCCATTTCCATTCTTTCACATTTGGAATTTGGCTCATTAGAAACACTACATACTCGGTTATTAAGCTGCATAGTTTGGATTTGTAGTGGTTTTACCCCAGCTGGCAGCTGAGCACCACGCAGACGCTCGCTCAGTCCCCCTCTTCAGAAAGGGGAAGAGACTCAGAAGAGTGAAAGTGACAAAACTCGTGGGTTCAGATACAAGAGTTTAATCAGTGAAATAAAACACACGCACACAAGCAAAGCAAGACAAGTAATTCATTCCCCACTGCCCATGGCAGGCAGGGGTTCAGCCATCCCCAGGACAGCAGGGATCCGTCACGCGTAATGGTTACTTGGGGAGACAAACGCCATCACTCCGAACGCCGCTGCCCCCCCCTTTCCTTTTCCCCCCCAGCCCCTTATAAACCGAGCATGATGCCATATGGTATGGAATATCCCTTTGGTCAGTTGGGGTCAGCTGTCCTGTCTGTCCCCTCCCAACTCCCCGCACCCCCCCAGCCATCCCGCCGGCGGGGCGGTGCGAGAAGCAGCAAAGGCCTTGGCTCTGTGTGAGCATCACTCAGCAACAGCAAAACCATCTCTGTACTATCAGCGCTACTTCCAGCACAAACCCAAACCACAGCCCCATACTGGCTGCTGTGAAGAGAATTAACTCTCTCTCAGCTGAAACCAGGACAGGGTTTAAACCCTCGGGGAAGTTTTCTTTCTTTTCCTTAGATTTCAGGTCTGAGTACTTCTGCAGCTTTAATGTAAAAGGGATTCCAAATCTCATTTCCACTGAAGTCCTTCAACCTTTAACTATCACTCTCAGTCTCATGGCTTAATAGTATGGTGCTGTGTGTGAAGGTAAATATATTCTGAAAAATTAATGGGGTTGCAGTTTTCTATTGACCTTCACATGAGTCTTGTGCATTATCCTTACCCTGATGAAGCAAAGGACTAAAGCATGTAGCATGCAAGTAGTCTATTGGGAACTTTGTCAGGTTACTAAAGCAATTGCTCACCCTTTTCCAACATCAGAAACATTCTTTTCTTCTTTCAATGAGGTACGGTCTTTACATCCTGATTTAATGTAGTTTTATATACGTTCTGCAGATTTTCTGATGCCAGAAAAACACTGTTACAGCTGCCTAATTGCTTACGTGACAGAGTATGTAGATTTTTATTTAGGGGGGTATCTTAGTAAAGTGCCTACTGAAGAGCTCTCTCGCTTCTGCAATCTCTTTGGAAAAGGGAAATCACAGACTTCTCCAGGAACAGCAAGAAAATACAAGGCAGAATCCACCATACATCTCTGTCTAGATTTTCTCGTGATTTGAATGCAATAACAATCTTTTACATACAATAGTTATAACAGCGATGTGAACTCTTGTAGACTAGGATGCTCAAGACTGTTGTGTATAGGCTCAGGGAGTATGCATGTACTGCTCAAGAAGTACCTACAAACTAATTTTTCTTTCACCAAAACTAGAAATATATTCATACATTCAAACGACATAAAAGTAGCATAGCTACCTCAATGCACAATGCAGGTTTCTATCAGCTGGAGATCTCATGCAGTATCCTTACAGCAGCTTTATTGTTACTTAGATTCAAAGCTTAACAGTTCAGTCTTTGGTGTAAAGGCTCTGAAGGTCAGTGTCATGTGAGAGAAGGCAGCCGACAGAAGCACAATGGCCTCCTTGAAAAGTGTGTGTGCTTTTGTTCTGTTACCAAAGAAAATGCATCTCTCCTGAGACTAGCACTGTTGTCGGCAGTCTCAAGGGAAAGGGAAACGTCTGCTTTACACTTTTTTCCCTGAAGAAGATCTCTCTGGGCAAGAGTCACATCTAGCTGGCAGAGCAGTATACGGATGCCTGTCCTGCCGTGACTTGCACTGTACTTTGAGGGAGGAATAGATGAGTTCAGTGAGCAGGTCAGTTAATCTTTGTGCTAAGGAGCAGGCCTCCAACCTTAGGTAGCACTCGTTCTGAGTCCCCTGGCGGTGTTGCTCTGTTGAGCAGTGGTGTGTTTGTCTACATGTGTATTGCAAATAGAGCATATTATGTGGATTTAAAAATATTTATTTGCAGTGCTGCAATACCTCAAAGTGTCAAGATAATTCAAATCACATTAAAGACTGTCATATAGTGTGCAATATGACAGCAACATAATAGGACTGATAGAATTCATCTTGACAAGACACAATTGGACAGGTCAAATAAGCATAGCTTTTTTCCCTCCCTCACTTGCTGTTAAAGTTGTCTTCCTTTGATTCAAGTGAAGGGAGCTGCTTCTGGATTAAAATCAAATAAAAGAAAGAAACGGATTTGAAAGTCTGGTAAATACTTGGAGCATGAGAAAGATAATTTGTTTTGTTGTTGTTTTTTAATAAGTAATGCAAACTAGTTTATTAAAATAATTACTTTTAATAAGTAACTAATTAAATTGCTTTTCATAAGTAACTACAGGGGAACTACAGGCTGGTTAATCTCACCTCTATGCCCAGCAAGATCATAGAGAAGATCCTTCTGGAAACTATGCTCAGGCACATGGAAAATAAGGAGGTGACTGGTGGCAGCCAACATTGCTTCACTAAGGGCAAATCATGCCTACCACATTTGGTGGCATGCTATGATGGGGTTACAGCATTGGTGTAAAAGTGAAGAGTAACTGACATCATCTACCTGCACACTGTCCTGCAAAACATCCTTGTCTCTAAATGGGAGAGACATGGATTTGATAGACAGACCATTTGGTGGGTAAAGAATTGGCTGGGTGGTCAAACTTAAAGATTTGTGGTCAAGGTCTCGATGTTCAAGTGGAGATCAGTGTATGAGTGGTGTTCTTCAAGGGTTGGTATTGGGACCAGGGCTGTTTAACATCTTGGCTGATGACATAGACAGTGGGATTGAGCAGCAAGTTTGCTGAAGACACAAAGCTGTGTGGTGTGGTTGACATGGTGGAGGGAAGGGGTGCCAGCCAGATGGACCTTGACAGGCTTGAGAAGTGGATCTGTGCAAACTGCATGAAGTTCAACAAAGCCAAGTGCAAGATCCTGCATGTGGGTCAGGACAGTCCAAAGCACAAGGAAAGGCTGGGCAGAGAATGGATTGAAAGCATCCCTGAGAAGAGTGTTGGTTGATGAAAGCTCAACATCAGCCAGCAATGCACGTTTACAGCCCAGAAAGCCAACCATATCATGGGCTGCATCAAAAGAAATGTGACCAGCAAGTCGAGGGAGGTGGTGCTGACTCTACTCCGCTCTCGTGTGATGCCACCTGGAGTACTGTGTTGTTGTACAAGAAAGACATGGAGCTGTTGGAGAGAGTCCAGAGGAGGGCCATGAAGATGCAGGGGACTGGAGCTATGAGGACAGGCTGAGAGAGTTGAGGTTGTTCAGCCTGGAGAAGGCTTCGGGGACACTTTACTGTGATCTTTCAATACTTAAAGGAAGCTTGTAAGAAAGATGAGGACAGACCTTTTAAGATGATTGGAAGGGATTAGAACTAAATGGTCTTTAAGGTCCCTTCCAACTCAAACCATTCTATGATTCTATGATGCTTTAATTCCATGAATTCTTATCATCGTCTTGGCAGAATATAAGTGTATTTTATGCATGCTATCAGTCTCATCTACCAAAATGAGTCCATTTCTGTGCTAAAGAAGCTGGTTTGATGTTTGCCAACTTTTCTTCTGCATTGAAATACCCTTGTCTCTGTCGCTTCAAGAAGAAATAAATGCTGTTTGGTCATCTATTTCCAATGAAATGTTTGTGTGCTTTTGGTCTGTTACCAAAGGAAAACACATCTCCCATGTGACTAGTATGGTTGTTAGTCTGTAGGGAAAAGAGAAGGTTTGATTTACACTTTATTCCCTGAAGAAGGTCTCTGGGTAAGCGTTGCATCAAGCTAGCAGAGCAGTGTGAAGAAGCCTCTCCTGCTAGGGCTTGTACTGCCATCTAATTACTAATTACACTGAAATCTCTAAATCCTGCATAAATTAGTATTTAGATAGACTTTATGAAAAAATAAAGCAAGTTAAATAAACCACTGGAAATTCCAAGAGCCTTCTGTTGATTATGCATGAAGTTAGTTGTTGTTGTTTTTAGTCCAAAGAACACTGCATCTTGTTGACTCACATTATTTAATAACATGCGATAGTTCTTTTAGGGTACTTAAAATTGTCTGAGTAGTCTTTATGATTGTTTTTTATGACTTCATTTACGTGCAGAGCTGCATGCATTCTTAGTGTCCATCATAAAATCTCAGCTAGGAACTTCTGAATAAAATACTTGTGCAAATCTAGAATGAATATTTAAAATAAAAACAGATAATTAACTTATCTGTTTTTTTACAGTTCTTTTTATGTGTGGTCATTTAGAAGAGTGACATTTTTCTTTTTTCCACCCAATACATGTGAAAATCAGAAATTTGGCCATTAGTTATAAATACATTTTACTGAGCACATTAGTATCAGAAATGCTCTGGGGTCTTTTCATAAATAGTCATACATCAGCTCCATTTTGAGCCAGAAATTCAGGGGTGAAAGGGTTTATTCTCAGAGGTTTGAAGCTAAATGCAAATTTTAGTGCTTTCTCAGAGTGACAATGTGAAAGATCAGGAAATGGGATCTTCAAAGAATATAGAATCATGAAATCATTTAGATTGGAAAAGACACTTAAAATCAAGTCCAACCATAAATCTAACACTGCCAAGTCCATCAATAAACAATGTTCCTAAGCACTACATCTACACGTCTTTTAAATACCTCGAGGGATGGTGACTCAAACACTTCCCTGGAAATCCAGTTTCAATGACTGACAACCCTTTCGGTGAGGGAATTTTTCCTAATATCCAATCTGAACCTTCCCTGGAGCAAGTTGACATCATTCCCTCTTGTCCTATTGCTTGTTACTTGTGAGAAGATACCAACACCCACCTGATTACCACCTCCTTTCAGGTAGTTGTAGAGAGTGATAAGGTCTCCCCTCAGCCTCCTTTTCTCCAGGCTAAACAACCCCAGCTCCTTCAGCTGCTCCTCATCACATTTGTGCTTTAGACCCTTCATCAGCTTAATTTCCCTTCTTTGGACAAGCTCCAGCACCTCAAAGTCTTTCTTGTAGTGAGGGGCCCAAAACTAAACACAGTTCACACACAGTACTCAAGGTGTGATCGCACCAGCGCTGAACACAGAGGCACAATTTTTTCTGTAGTCCTGCTGGAATAATTTCCTACTGATAGTTTGTTTGCTGCTGGTTTGAACTGGCTAAGCAGAAAAGAAACCATTAATTATTTTGTAACCGAAACAAAAGAAATTGTCAGTGAAAATCCCATACATTTAGCATCTTCTTATTTACAATCCAAAGGTATATGTTCACAAAATTTTCAAGAATCTGTTCCAGAGATTTTCACATGAATTTTTACTTTTCAGTGATTAATAGATGTTATTTATTTAGTCACTATTCTCCCGCCAGAAAAGTCACTCATGCACTGAGTAGTAACACAGCTGTGTCATTTGGCAGGCCACTTACACAACACAAACAATCGCAAAGCCGTGATTTTACAAATAAATATGAGATAAATGTTGCATGAAAACTCAGAAATTAACTTCCAGAAATAAAATAAATACTGTCTTATCCATGGTGACATCCACCCTGATTATTTTTCTTCAGAGAAGCTCTGTGCTCCTTTCTTGGTGAATCTCCTGATTATTCCCATTTTCTAGTTTTTCTTTAAGTTTGCCAAGTAGTTTTGGTACATGTGTACTGTATTCCTTTTGCAGGAAACTGATCTGCAAGCTACTGTTAAAATCTATTATTTATCCTCCTTCCCCCTTTTCCTCTATTTATTTCATCAGGACTTTCTGGAGAGGTGAAAGGCCTGGCTATTTTGCCAACCTCAGTTTGGTAATAACACAAAATCCACCAGAATCAGTGAGAAGCTTTCCACTGAATTCTGTAGGTATCGAATCATGCCTCTAATTCTGTGAAGAGTATCACAACATAAACAAACAAATTTTTATTGAGAACAAAAGATGTATCTCACATCTATTGACATATTTACAGTAAACAATAACTGCATGTTCATCACAAAACCCATAGTTTAATTGCAGAGCAGTAAAATATTATTATAGTATTATTCTTTCCAGCAAAAAGCTTTGTTTACGTCTGCTTTTTCAGTAGTAGAGTTTTTTGAGATAAGTGTATTGTATGAAAATAGAAGAAAATAAAACAATAGAAAAAATAATCTGAGAAAATGAAAAAAGGAATACTTTACTACAACTGCTTGTATTGTTTTATGGGTGAGGTTAACTAGTATTTAAAGACTAATATCTTGAAATGAACTCAGTTATTTTAATGAGCGCTGAGTGTTTTTATAGACTTTAGAGGCAAAGTCTGCTTTAATGGATATATCATAAGCCTCAAAGCTGGTGTGCATGAGGCTACCAAGAGATGATTTAGAAAAGTATAGCTTGAGTTTTTTCAGTCAGAACCCTATCTGAAATTACTTGATTGTCTGTGAGAAACAAATGGGGCTCTGGGCACTGATGGGTTTGGTCCTGAAAAGTAATGCGTGTTCTGTGGTTGAGAAATTAAGGGACTGTCTGGAAAATTTATCTTGCTTACCGCCAGGCTTCCAAATACACAGGGGATTTTGGGAACAACCTGACAGAAACTCCTGAGTGACATGTCAGGGGATGATTAAGGAATGAATTAAGACACATGAGGCCAAACTGTGCTCCTGATTACTCCTATGGGGACATGCAAAGTCATCTCTGTGCAGGGTTTTGCGGACAGAATCAAATTTGCTCTGCCTGTGTTGCCAGCTACATTCAAGCTGATTCTGCACTAAAAGCTGTGAGACAGTGGGTTTAAAATGAGGTCTTAAGCCTGAGGTGAAGTCTATCAATATTTGAGGCTTCAGAAGTTTGTGGGGTTTTTTGTTGTTGTTTTTGTTGTTGCTGTTAGATTTGCCTACATCTGCTTAAGGTTAAAATACTAAACATAAAACCTTCTGTCTCCAGTGGTATGCTCCGGTCTGATTTCTGTTTTACCACTTGGAAAGGCAGAATAAAATGAAAAGGGACAAAAATGAAACTGAATGCTTCCTAAATTTCAGACTAGACTATGGCTAGCAGAAATAGGCCTGCTTGTTCTTAAAAAAGAAAAAGAAAAAAGAAAAAAGAAAAAAGAAAAAAGAAAAAAGAAAAAAGAAAAAAGAAAAAAGAAAAAAGAAAAAAGAAAAAAAATACACACATATGTGTTTTATCGACTTTTGATTCTAACTCTTAATGTCAGGTCCTACCATAATATTATAAACACTGTACAGAGGAAAACATGCTCATATTTCCTCTGAAGTCTGGCTTGGAGATATATTCCTGGGGCAGTTACAAAATGCCTGTGGGCTTAATGCAGCAATCAGTGGATTATCCCTAGCTTGTTTTTCATGCCATTTTTAATTACTGCAAATTCTGAATTGCTTATTCCACAGTCACAGTGGTATGTAAAATAAGGGAAAATGAAGTAGTTAACCTTTGCAATTAGTGCAATCTGTCACTCTTCCATGTTGGTCATTTCATGTCACAACAACTGCTGAGAAAAGTGTACGGTCTTGACAGATCCTGTCTTATGCAATTCCTTTAACTGAAGTAGATGATGATAGATTTATTAAGACTGGAATGGAATAATATCCCTCAAGAGCTGAATAATGACACTTATTAAGTGGTTATTTGAAATCTAAACTTTAGCCTTGACAGGTTGCTAAGTATCTATGAACTTAGCAGTTTTAAAGTTAAAACCCCATAACCTCAAAGTAAGGGCTGGGATGAACAGTGGCCTGTCTTTGAAGAAATTGTTCCCAGAATATTGGCAATGAGGGAAATACAGTTCTCAGTTACAGGTTGTAGCTTAGAGCTTTCCAGTCCTGCATGCGTCCAGGTGAGAAGAAATAACACAGATAGCTTTGTGTACTCACCTCTCAGTTTCCAGGTAGGAGAGGCTGGATTATTGTTCTTTGACAATGTGGAGAGAAAATGAAAGTGGAAAATGGGAAAGAAATGAAGGGAAAAGGCAGGAAAACTAGTTTCAGTGTTCAGGGTAACTGGGACTCAAAAGATGTGATGTGTAATGCCAGGCTCGGACAGTGGCATCAGCAGTCACCGTTTCCCTTCAGCTTATCTGCTTGCTTAGTACTGTCTGCTCTGTAAGGAAAAGTCCTCTGAGGCTCAGCTCTTTGGTGACTGAATATATAGGGGGGAGGGAGAACTAGTGACAAAGGTGGGACAGATTAAGAAGGATGAGATGAATGAGCAGGGAAAATAAGACTCAGTTGTGAAAGTGCTAATACAAACTGGGACATTGAGTGGCAGTGACAAAAATTTTGGAAAAGACTGAGTGTTGATGGAGGGTGAAGGTGAAAACCTAAACAATTAGCATGACAACTGAGAAAAAGTAGGGCAAGAAGAGAGTGAGATGAGAAGGAATATTACCAGTTATCAAAACCTGAGAGTAATGAACAGAAAAAGAAATAGGAAAGAGGGGAAAATTGGCAAAAATATTGGGTGAAAGTTGTGAAAGTTAAAAAAGTTACACAAATGCCAAATGTTGTTAAATATTTTTATTTAAAACTGCCTTTTGAAAAGTAAAAATAGGAACAAGTGGTGTCCTTTATTTGGTGTGTGAAGCCCTTCAAGGTCATTATAGTGAAGAGTAAAACTAGAGAAGCTGGTCAGGATGGGAAGGATGCGCAATCCATCTATTGTTACAGAAGTATGAAAAGTGGAGATAAATTTCCTATTTTTCCACTATACCTTTTTTTTTTCTGTTGGTATCCTGGCTTGGTAACTAAAATGTAAATAACAACAATCGTTTTTTGCCTTTGAGCACATTATTTTCCACTTGATTAGTGTCTTAGTTGTCCTCTTGGAAACGTAATTTTGGAAAATTAAACTCCAGTAGGACAGTGTCACTGACACAAATGGGAAACATTCTGCATTGCAATGAAAGCTTCAGTGTTTCTGGGAAAATCTGTTGTGAAAAGCCAACAACTGTGCAAAATGTTAATGCCAAGTCTGGCCATACCACTTGATGATATGATGGAAACTGACTTTAGTATGATTGATGACCTAGCTGAGACCAGCGGCTGCTTAGTCTTGAAATCCTTTCCTGCCTTCAAAGTATGTTCAGTATGAAAATCCTCTCTTCTGCTTATCATGGCTCATTGCCTAACTAATAAGTGAATAATCAAACAAAATCTAAATCAGTACATTTCTGTAGTGAGGGCTTCCTTCCTTCCTTCCTTCCTTCCTTCCTTCCTTCCTTCCTTCCTTCCTTCCTTCCTTCCGTCCGTCCGTCCGTCCGTCCGTCCGTCCGTCCGTCCTTTTTTTTGGGGGGGGGGAGTTGGTTTGTTTTAGTTTTGATTGAAGAATCCTCTCGTTTCTTGATTTCACAGTGAAGATGGCAACCTTTTTTTAAAAGTTCTCTATTCCTTTCCCTACTTCTGCTTGGAGGCCTTTCATATTTGTCAGTATTAAAGCTATTTTGTGATCTACTCTAGGTGATTCAGCTTGGGAAGGGGGTTTCAACTAGATGATCTCCAGAGGTCCCTTCCAACCCCTACTGCTCTGTGATTCTGTGAATCTGTTTTCACTCCAGACCAGAAGTCACTTTTTTCTTCTTCAAAGTTTGTTGTTTTCTTCACAAGTGCCTATTTATGTGATAACTTTTTGGGTGCTTGTCCAGATATTTCTGTTTGTGCAATCTGTTGCTGGCTATGGATTTTCATCCTAGCCCCATCATGTAGCTGCTTGGAGTACCGCCAGTTCTGTCTGTCAGTGGACAAGGTATATCAAGAAGTATCAGCTTCAAAGCTCTTGTAAGAGAGAGATAATATCTCTTACAGAAAGAACAAAATGCATACAAAGCCTATGAAAGCTCTTCTCTCTGAGCTGTCAAACATTTACACTGAACTTTCATGTCTTTTTGTAAAATGGTGTTGATTCTACATTTTGGTAAACATCTCTATGTGATGATACTATAAACATGATGGCTGTGGGTCTGAAAGTCTGGAAAATTTAGGCAAACAACTTTTCATAACTATGCTTAAATCACTGTGGCTTGATCAGAGATTTTACAGTTGAGTCTCAGTAGTTGGTTTTAGGACAATTTTTACCAGCTTTGCTCATACAGTGGACCTTGAGGTTCATATTGTGCATGACTAGTGACTGAGTAACATCTGTGCTTGCAAAGTACAAACTATTATAACTGAGATATGCCATATGAAAGGAAGAGAAATCTGGGCCAAAGTCAGAATACTTAGTGAGAAATGCAGTTCAACTCATGTTCCAGAAAAAATGTTTCAGATGAAGAAACTTATTGTAATTTCCACATATTTTTTTTAAATCTCACACATTAATGAAATGTCAACAGTGACAATGCAAAGATATAAACCATCCAGCTGTAGATTTAGCACTCTATCTCACTTCTTCAGTTACTTCATTTGAATAGCACATGCACCTAATTGCTTCAGTATCAGATTTAATATGGAACAAATGATACATGCATGAATGCAAGTCTCTGCATTAGAAGTCCCTGTCCTTGTGGACTAAGTATGGTAGCACAATTATTACTAAGATATCAGTTTGTCTGTAACTTCACGGAGTTGGCTTTTAGCAAGGTTTTCAAGACTACTTTAAATAAGGTAATGTGTTCATTGAAAATAATGGATTTGGTTCTATATTTTCTTAAGCTTCTCTCCAGGCAACTACCTGACAGTTTAATAATGATGGGATGTTATTTCATGTTCTGCATTAATATTTTTAGCACCAACATTTCTAATGATTGTCTTTCGAAATCACCCTGTGAACGGTTTTCCTGAAATATCTGCCAGGTAAAGTTTTTCCTTTTCTTTCTTTTTTTTTTCCCCCCTTCTTTTCTTTCTTATAAGATGGATTTTGGGATTTTCTTTCTTTTTTCAGTCCAGAATAATTTACATGAATTAAAAAATTATTTTTAATTTTCAAAGCAGCAGGTGCATTTTTGGAATACTACTGTATGTTAGCCATACCGTCTTTACTTACTCGACAACTACAAGGAAAAGAGGTTTATTTTGGTTTACCTTATTAATATTCTTCTTGAAGAAACAATGCAGAATTTATTTTCACCTTACAGATCAGTTTATTTTATTCTTTCAAACTTGAATGGGTCCATCCTGAGACCTGAGTATTTTCCTTTTTTCTTCAGGGATTACTTCTTATATGAACCTTTGGCAAAAGCAGGTGATAGATTTTCTTTGCTGCTTCCAGAACCAAGGCTGCTTTCAGGTATCTAATCCCTAGCCTTGCTTCACTTTTGGACTTGGTATGGCTGATGAACTGTTAGGACCTGGCAAAAGGCATTAGTGTCAGACAACAAAGGATTCACACAAGGAGCCTGGACAAAAGGTTAGATCCCTGTATTGTAGATCCAATCCTTCCTGGAAGATAGAAAACTCTCCCTGGTCAGTAAAACAATCCAGAGAGACTAGGAAGCCCATTCTCAGCATGAAGCATGAAGTTTTAAGCTGTTCAAATATCATTAGTAATAATGCAAGAAGTATATCTCAATCTGTGTGGGTTTTCCTAAAGCCTGTCCTCAGCTGTCATTATCATGGAGAGACAGAGGTGAGGAAACATCTGTGTATGCTTTGAGGTGTTGACCAACAACCTTCACCTTCTGAAATCCACTTGCCTAGGTGACACATCCCCTTACTGGCAACTGTGTTTGGTTCTTTCAACCATGCTCAGGAGAGGAGTACTCATAAGTGACGCTAAAGACCAGTTCAAGTATGAAAGTGTGGTCAGATCTGTAACTCCGTTAATAAGTCAGTACAATACTTCAGTGTTTTGGAGAGAAGAGATGACGGTAGAATGCCCATTTGAAAAGCCACATTAAGGTGGTGTTCCAAGTATAAGCCAGATGTGAGATTTTCTGATATAATCAATAACATGTATTTCAAGGTTAAAAAATTTGGGTTGCTTTTCTAGCCATAATTACTTCTAAAATAAACTTGCCTATCTGAAATTTGAAATAGTACTATTTTTCACCTTTTTTTTTTTTTGCTATGAGAATTGGATCCTGATTATTTTACATTTATTCATCCTTCAAGTGACCCAGATATGGCTCTTCTAATATGCTTTTACTGAAAAAATAAAGATGTGGAAGAAGGAAGCATGGCTATTGTAGCTTCACCAGTTTGTATTGGTGCAAAAGCACAGATGAAGTTGCTAAAAGTACAGCATGCACCTATAATCCTTTGTACTTGTTACTTGTACAGGCTTGCCTTCTGAGAAGCATGTTTGTCTCATCCAGCATACTCAGATTGTGCCTAAATGTTGCAATTCTGTCTTTATAACTTCTGTTGCATTCTTTTTTTTTCTTTCTTTTTTTTTTTTTAATTGGTCTCCAATCATGAATTCAGAAAGCTCCCATAAGTCTGTGTCATATTCGTTGGCCCCATGGGGATATCTAGTATAACTCAAGTATTTCAAATGTGAGAGACCTATGCTTTGGTACTTAGCCCATGCCCATCATGTGCTGCTTCTTAGATTGCCATGCTTGACTTTTCCCAGCAGTAGCAGGTTGCTGAACTCTTGTAGGCTGCTTCTCACAATAGGAGAAATCAGTGATGTTGAGACTTGTTATTTTTTTCGAATTTAGCAAGTTTTATGTATTGGAATAGTGAAGTTTAAGTATAGTTGGTTATTGGCCCACGTTCCAAGTACCTCTGCTGCAAGAACTGGTTTAAATTAGACACAAGGCAAAGAACACATTTTCCTACTTCTGTCATAATGCTGTTTGTAGGGATGACAAAGCGCTACATAACTTCACCCTGTAAATACCTCTTAGTGATGTGGGTCATCTTCCCATCTGAGGAAATAAAATAGATTTTGGTGTTGCTTATCATATTAAAAAGTCTTCCTCATCTCTTCTTATGAACTGGTTTCCAGACATCTGATTTCACTTAAGGATTTTTCTCATACAGGCTAACCATCTAGATCCATCTTTAAATTTGTTACATGTAATACTACAAGAACAGAAAAAAAAAATCTTGTATATAAATTATTAACATTAAAAGACCATATTAGCTGAAAAAGACTGTAATTGTGCTGCTGTGCTTTCAGTCTCTCCTGTGTAAGTCATTGCATTTCCTCAGCATGATCATTGCAAGCGATGGAGAACAAGTGAAAATGGGCAAAAACTGAAAATTGTCTCACTAAAATTAAACCTCTAAATCTATGTCTAAATATCTATTAAAAAAAGTCCTAATTTTTGAAGCTGAGAAGTCATGCTTGAAGCCACTGGAGCACAGAACTCTCTCACATCAGGCTCATTTGATTTAATGCTCTCTTATTGTTAGGAAGTGAGGGGTTTAGGTTCCCAATTTTAATCTTTCTAATACACTGATTTGTGCTTCTTCTAGAAGATGTATCTCTGTGGTATTTAGTAGACATCAAAACAAAAACATCAAAATTATGTTATTGAGCAATATTTTCAAAACTGACACTTCAACAATCTTCACTGATACTAAACAAACAAGTATTTTGTTGTTACTCATTCAGTAAACAATAATTAAAAGCTGCTCTTCTGCCTGGATGTGTTTGTCAGGTATGGAGGTGTCTGCATCAGAGAGCAGCGCATTTACTTTGATATCTTGGGGCACACGAGATTCAGTCTTCTAACAGCCACAGGATGTAATAGCAGCTGCCCACAAGTGCTCACCTGCCTTTGCAGCAAGTGCCACTGGGATCCTTCTAGTGAGGAAACACATGTGGGTGGGTTTTTATTGTAGTTGTTGTCTGGCACTGGTCACTAGAAGAAAAAGCAGCTGGACTGTTCCTTTGCTGTTGGTGTATATCTGGGTCTGTGGAAAGGCTGTATAGGCACTAACTTCTGCTTGCCTTCCATGGCTTATGTGCCCATGGCTAGTGATGTAGATGGCTAATGAGCTTAAACTCAACTGGGCACTAAGGTCAGTATTTGATAGGGACCAATATGTATCCTTATGTTCATATTTTCAATGCCTATGTCATGTGATGATTTATCACTGAGGGTGTTTAAGGAAAGGTTAGATGTGGTACTTAGGGACGTGGTTTAGTGGGTAATAGGTGGTGGGGGGATGGTTGGACTAGATGATCCTTGAGGTCTCTTCCAACCTTAATGATTCTATTCTATTCTATTCTACTCTACTCTATTCTATCAGTCAATTATGTATGGCGTACTTCTCAGTCATAAAGTGAAAGAAAAATAATACAGAAATTAACTTTTCAGATGATTTTCAAAAATATCTCATGCTTACAAGTTTAGAAAAAAAAGATTATCTGAAGCTGTTGTGGGTTTTTTGGTGGGGAATTTGCTGCTCGGGAAAGTTAGATTTCTTTTTTTTCAATTTTTTTTTTTTATAAATTTTAAGCTGAAAATAATGTGATATGAAACAAGTTCTGTGCTTTAGGGAGCTCTCTATTCCCAAACTATATGCAGCAATGGAACTGCATGAAGTTTATGAAAATACGAAGTAAATTATTGTCAAGTGCAAGAACTCAAGAGGCAGAAAATACTTTCCTTTTTAAAAAAAGAACTTACTGGGGACAGAATAAGCTGTCTTCTTGAAGGCAGCTTGTCTCATTATTCTGTGTCTAGGTGAAGATGTCTCGGATTACACTTTACATGAGCATGTGTTACTTGCAGAAACAATTAATAGACCCATGTGAGTTACAACTGGAACACTTGCCCTATTCTGACAGCTTTTAAAATATGATTTGAATAAACTTTCTTGCATTAATTTAGTTGTAAATCAAATGTTACTCTTCACAGTTCTAGTTCTTATATAACCTCTTGGGCTGAGATTTGGACTATTTTAATCCTGTACTGCAAAGAGTTTAAGTAAGGGTAGATGTCACAATTATTTCTGGAGCTCTCAGTACGGTAGTACGTAAATGCTAAAAATGTGTTTAAAAGGAATTAATGTACTCAAATTTCAGTCTCATCAAAGCTACCAATAGAGTATCAGAAGTGTTCTGTGTTTTTTACCCTACAACTTCTTTCTCTCTTTAAAAAGAGTTGGGCCTTTCTGAGTAAATCAGATAAGAAATTTTCATCTAGGTTGCTTCAAAGAAAGATGTGCATTATTACATGGATTCAGTGACCAAAGGATCAAAGGCTGGACGGGACCCTGGAGACAGTCTAGTCTACCCCACATGCTCAAAGCAGAGTCAACTGAGCCAGGTTACTCAGGACTGTGTCAAGCCAAGTTTTGAATATCTCCAAGGGTGTAGATTCCACAATCTCTTTGGGCAACCTGCTTCAGTGTTCAATCATGTTTAGAGTAGAATAACATTTTTTGTATGTTTAAATGGAATTTCTTGGAGTTTTCAATTTATGCCCAGGGGCTCTTGTCTTCGCAGGGGCACCACAGAGAAGAGTCTTACTTCATCGTCTTTACTGGCTACCATCAGGATTTATACATGTTGATAAGATGCCTCATGAACCTTCTCCTCTGCAGGCTAAACAATACCAGCTCCCTCACCCTCTCCCCATATTTCAGATGCTCTCATACCTTAATTATTTTTTGTGGTACTTCACTGGATTAAGTCCAACTATTTCTTGTGCTTGTGAGCCCAGATCTGAACAGAGCAGTCTCACCAGTGCTGAGTAGAGGGGAAGGATCATCTCCCTTGAGCTGCTGATCATACTCTTTCTGATGCAGTCCAGGATGCTGTTAGCCTTCCTTTCTGCAAGGGCACATTACTGGTTCATGTTTGATTTGCCATCAGCCAAGATTCCCAGATCTTTTTGTGCAAAGCTGTTTTCCAATCCAGCTGCTTGCCCTTCAGCCTATGCTGGTACCTGAAGTTATTCCTTCCCAGCTGGCTAGCCTGTAGCTCCCCATATCCTCCTTCATGCCCTTCCTGAAGATATGACATCTGCTTTCTTCCAGTCTTCAGGAATTTCTTCCAGTTCCCACCACCTTCCCATCACCAGAACTGCCTCACAGTGACATTGACCAGCTCCTCAGCACTCGTGAGTGCTGCCTATCAGATTCTGTGGACTTGTGTATGTCCAATTTGCTTAATTTTTCCGTAACGTGCTTCTCCTACATAGTGTAAACTCTTTCACTTGCTTCTAGCAGTGCAGAAACTCAAAGTATAAATCTGAAAGATTATGCAAATCTTATTGGAGAGAGAAGAGTTTTGTCAGTATTGTCTGTAAAATACTAAAGTATGAGGTCTTTTGTTAAAAAAGTTCACCTGTTGTGGTTTAACCTGGCAGGCAGCTAGAACAACCACACAGCTGTTTGCTCACTCTTCCCTCCAATGTGAAGGGGAAGAGAAATGGATGAAAAAAAAAGAAAAAGAAAAAAACCTCATGGGTTGAGATAAAGACAGTCTAATAGGCCAGAAAAGGAAGATTGGTGATGGTGATGATGATAATAATGTACAAAATAACTGGTGGACGGCACAATTGCTCACTCCCCACAGACCACCGACGCACAGCTAGTTCCCAAGCTGCAGTCCTGCTCCTGGCCAACTTTCCCCAATTTATATACTGAGCATGATGTCATATGGTATAGAATATCCCTTGGCCAGTTTGGGTCAGCTGTCCTGGCCATGTCCCCCTTCCTCTGCACTCCTCGCCTGCTCACAGGCAGGGTGGTGTGAGAAGCTGAAAAGTCCTTGACTTGGTGTAAACATTGCCAAGTAACAACCAAAACATCAGCATGTCATCAATATTATTCTCATCTTAAATCCAAAACACAGCACTATATCTGCTCCTACGAAGAAAATTTACTCTGTCCCAGCCAAAACCAGGACATTACGAAACGGTTACTGCTGTCCCACAATAAATTTTACATTAATAAGACTGCAAGCAATTTCAGCATTAGCACCCAAAGTTTGTGCATGCATGCACTCTGCTGAATATGTTTTAAATATGAGTTTTACCCTTTTGGGAACTTGATTTCTTTTGTTTATCTGATGTTCTTTCTTCCAGTTTGCTTTTCTTCATGCACTTCTGCATGTGTTTTCATTGCCAGACAGCTCCTTACGCCTATGGAACCAGCTGACAACAGCGTACTTGCCGGTCTGCAAGACTTAGTGCTGCTTAACTCAGCAAGCTACAGCTCTGCCATGCAAGGTATTTTGGCTCTAGATGCCTTCACTAAATGTGAATGACAACCTTCAATTTAGCACTGGAGAGAGCATTTGTGTCTGGCTTGTCTTTCCTGCCACAGAGCAGTGGATGGAGTAGATGTAGGGAAGATACACCACCTTGACTAGAACGCGTGGAGCCAAAGTTGTGCAGCCTGCAGCTCGTCCCTGTACAGTGTGAAAATAAAAGCCCTTCACTGTCCCTAGTCAACTTCATTCACACTTCAAGGAAAACAAAAATGGAAACACTAATATCAAGCTGTTTTCAAGCTGTTTTCCTAGTATAATACATGGTATTTAGACAGACCTTCCGTAGTGGTAAAATTCTCCTGTCTTGTTTACCTTTTGAAGGGTAGAAAATACAATGGGAACAACTCTGAAAGAAAACTGTGCTGGTAGAGGAAAATGTAACCTGCAAAAGTAGGTGCTCTAATGCTACATTACCTAAAAACCAGGCACCAATCATAGTTTAAACTGTTGTATGAAGTGGACCATGTTGAATCTCCCTACCTACCCTGGCCCTTCTTACACTAGTCATTTATCAAAATTTAGATCCTGCAAAGACCTATGACTTATGTGTATCTGCAGACTTGGTTTCTAAGAAGCTGCACTAGTGTTGCATACGATGTTCTATGCCTGTAAGGCTTTTCACTTTGGAAGAAATAAATTAAACCTTGTCATTCTTAAACTCAATAGCAAAAGTCTTACTGAACTGAGTGTAGCCAAGATTTTCTATTTTCTTCTTTATAGAACCAGCTATTTTCAGTACTGATGCTTCCTTTCACTTCTCTGAGTGTCCATTTATATACTCCTGGGCAATTTTTGTTGCTGTTAACTGTTACTGTTGCTGATTGTTCAGATCCCTATTATTTTTTTCTGAGTCACTATCACCCCAGAGTTGTGTCACTGGAATTTCTGCTCTGTAGACAGGAAAATGAGAAGAAATTTTTATCCTTTCCCAGAATATGCCCAGATGGGAGCTTGGTAACTGAAGAGCTCATTCAGCTCAATGCCAAAGCTGCTCAGCTCCACAGTCAGGGGGTTGTGGAAATGTTAGGCATCAGGAAATAATTTATCTTATTTATATCAGAGCTTTTTATGGAGTCAGCGTTGTACTGTGGAGCGTTCAGATATTGTAGAGTCAGCGTTCCAACAAAAGACTCTCCTAGCAAAAGATTTTCAGTCGACTACCACCTGGTTGGATTGAGTCAGAATTATTGCAGTAGTATATTTCATGAACTGTGCAGTTCATGAGCAATGAAATTTTAATCCAGCTGCACAGTAATTTTGAGGACTGTGAGAATGTCATCCTAACTTGATATCCCTGCCACCCTACATCCTGGCCTGTGCCTATGGAGAGAAACAAATTAGATTTAGTAGTAGCTGGCAGGGAAAGATGTGATAGCAAGAAGAACAAAGTTAGCTAATAGGAAGTTTAGGGATTAAACTAAACATTTCCAATATTCCCATCCATTACTCAGTCAAAGAGAAAATGGTATATTGTGCACACAGCTTGAATACACTAATCAGCAGTTTCCTGGGTGAGAATTGCACTAATGAAAATGTATTTCAGTGACACATGATCTGGAAACATTAGTGTGAGTGTCTAGGCCAGACAAATTCATTCTCAGCTTAAGGAATGGGAACAAACATCAGCTGTATCTCCAGCCATGCATAAATAGCTAAATAAATAAAATGGCTTGCTAAGGGTTTCCAATGTGTCGTGAACATAATCTGTTTTGATTCAAAGAGGTAGCTGTCAAGTCATCGTGTTCTCCAGATGACTTACTGAGTACTAGCAGATGTACAAAGCACATCCTCAGTGCTCACAGTTGCATTGTCGTAGGCAGACTGACCATTCTTAACACATAGAGCACCACATCACTTTTTAAGATGATTCTGAAAACCTGCCAAGATTATTCATCTCTTCGGGTGCCTTCTATCTCAAAGGGAAAGTAGAGATTGAAAAAAAGCTTCAAAAACTATTATATACCTTTTTTTTTTTAAAAGCATATATAATTGTAATCAATTATTGTCACTTTCTTCCCGGCTCTCCTCTTCCCTCCTCCACACATCCACCCTTGCACCTCCTTTACCGTACCAGCACAGGGTTCACCTGAGGACTGTCTGACTTTACATGTATGTACATGAATGGAAGAGCTGTAAACTGTGGATGCAGAAATGAACTGCGGGCACACCACTGCTCACCCAGCTGTAGAACCAGTTGCTTGCTAACTGGGTAGAGACAAAAGGGAAAGCCCAGGGTTAGCTTCTCAACACATTGCTTCCTATTCACGTGGCCCAGCTTATATATTTCATTGCTACTGATGCATTTGCTGTATCAAATCTATCAGATATTTCTTTCAGCTCTCACTCATCTATTTCCCCCCTCATTTGTGGTTTGGTTTTGTTTTTGTTTTTTTTCTTGTGAACACTGAGTTTTAAGAAGCAGTTAATGCTTTTTGTCCAAGCTATTTTGCATTCCTGTCTTGAACCTAGAAATGTTGGTAATGGCAGGGGTTTATAAAATTTTGTTGTAGATATTTGGATCAAAGATAGAAGCTGAGGTGTATAAGTAGGTCAGCCTGTGGTTACACTGCTGCTTAGTGACTGCCCCGATGGACTGCACCATGCAGATCCTGCCTTTTCCCTAAGTATCTCCATATCTGCAGAAGATGGCCTTTAAAAATGCCAATTTGGAGTCTTGCTTTCCTTTGACTTCTAGATACAAATGCTTCTACTTTCCATGTTCATGGGAAGTTTGTGAGATAATTAAGCTAGATGTACTGAGGGGGTGGGGTTGCTGATGATCCTAATCATAGCAGCACTCATTTCAGAAATGTTTAATTTAGATGCTTTACAGGGAACCTAGTTTTCATGTCCAGTTTCATATTCCCCTAGAAGTTTTATGTATGCAAGAATTCTGTGTTTGCAGGATTATTGGGCCCCTCACCACAAGAAAGACATTGAGGCCCTGGAGCGTGTCCAGAGAAGGGCAATGAAGCTGGTGAAGGGGCTGTAGCACAGGTCTCATGCGGAGCGGCTGAGGGAACTGGGCTTGTTTAGTCTGGAGAAGAGGAGGCTCAGGGGTGACCTTATTGCCCT